>OY998145.1:15807945-16401969 GCA_963921925.1 Sphagnum tenellum
ATCGAGCACGAGAGCTTGTCCCATGGCCTCTTCAATCTCCTCAATTAAAACATTTTTGCAGAAGTCGGATTGGTCATTGTCGTCATCAATGCACTGCTGGACCTCGTCGCGACTATTGAGGTCGTCAGAGTTGCGCAAAATCGAACAATTTTGGAACAGCTCGACAATCTCGTCGAGGTCGTCGGAATCGGAGTTGACTTCACTCATGCCGCGAAAGCTCGAGAGAATATCGGCTTTCTTGAAACAATTTTTCAAGCATTGCGAGGAGATTTCGTTCCAAGCGATGTTGACAAGATTAGCTGCGTCAAGCACGTGAGGAGGCTTGCCGAAGGCCACTCCTGCTGCGCCGCGTTTCATTTTTGCAACAGCGGCTGACAACTGTGCCTTCACAGTTTCAGAGGCGTCATGGTAGGCAATAATCTCCTTGATCAGCAGGTATTTGTACCGTTTCTTCATGGCTGCAATAATTCCCATGTCCATTGGCTGCTTCCATGACGTCACATTGGGAGGAAAGAACACGACACGAATTCCGTTCCGCTCAAACGTCGATGCATGACCTGGTGCGTTGTCCAGAATCAACAGCACCTTGTGACCGGTACGTTTCCGAACAAAAGGCTCGAAAACCTCATCGAACCATTTGTTGAAGGTCGGAACATCAATCCATGCATTTTTCTGCTGCATGTACGGAATCGGCCAAGTGTTGCGTGAAATGCACGCTGGATCTTTTGCTTTTCCTATCATGGTGATAGGCACACGTTTAGTCCCGGAAGCGTTGCAGCAGACGACAAGGGTCACACGATCTTTGGCTTTCTTTTTTCCTCGAACGGTTGAAACGTCTTCTCCAGGCAATAAAACAGTATATCGGGGGACCAGCCGAAAAAAGAGGCCTGTTTCATCCATGTTGTAGACGCAGGACGGGTCGTATTGGTCGATGACAGACTCTAGCTCCCGAAGAGCTTTGATGATCTCCGGATCGTTTTTGTCGACCTCACCACCTTCTCCAAAGAGGTTGGTGCTATTAAGCCCGAATCGATGGCGGAATCTGGCAAACCAGCCCCACGAAGCTTTGAACTTGTCCTCTGGGATATCTAGGGCAGCAGCGATTGCTTTAGCCTTATGGCAGATAACGTTGGGTGGTAAAGTTAGCGCCATACGACGGCCAGCTTCGATCCAATCAAAAAGACGTTTCTCAAGTTCAGGAAAGATGCCAACAGATGCTCGGAAAGTCGTTTCCCTTGTCGCTTGGTCCAATCGTTGCGCTCTTTCACGAACTTCATCCTTTTTAGCTTTCAGCTTTCTTATTGTCTTATCGTCAACCCCATATTGCCTTGCTATATTTCGCATGGAAGGGGGTTTTGGCTGCTCAAGGAGAGCGAGGATCTCCATTCTCTGACTGTCATTTAAACGACAGCCTTCGCCTCTACGCTTAACCGCACGTTGCGAGCTCATTTTGGAATGTGGAGACGCGAATTCTTCAGCTGAACAAATAGAACTATGATTTCCTAAAGAGTTTTACCCCTTTTAGTGCTAAGTCCGCATCCCGGTTAAGTCCGCACTACTTGTCTGAGATCAAAGTGCGGACTTAAGCGAATGTTTACTGTAACCTCTCTTGTTATTGACATCAGTGAAATAAAGAAATCTTATTAAATCTGGGTATGAAATGCTGAAACTCAGCATTTAATGCACAAGGTTCGAGAGGATTTAGAATGGTTGTACAGGTCGGAGCAGTGAAAATATAGGTAGCAGCAGTGTTAGGTGCTCAAGACAAAAGAAAAACTGGTGAAACTCAGTTTACCACAAAAATCGATGGTTTTGTGAGTCCCACAATGGCAAGCTTAGCTGATAGCAGAGTGTATGTGCAGTACTGGACACACAGTTGTTGCCTAATCAAGCCCAATCTCTATTTGTTTGTATGCAGCGCATTGTGGACCAATTGGTCTACTGAACTACTCCTCAATTGCTTTCCTCACCACTGCAGGTCACTGGCATTTCTAAAACCATGTATCCCACAGTCACCCAACTAATTGAAAGGGAATATGTTCAGCAGAAGATGCAGCACATAATTTTACCATGTGTCAACACAAATGAACATTTTCCGCATTGTGGATACATTTGCAAATAAGAAATGTCAAATATAAAGGAGATAATAGAAAATTCTGCATGCTGGGATCACTGAAGTGAAGGCATTCAGATGTTTGTTGTTCTTACCTCTTGAATCAGGAGACAGTTTAACCAATGGAAAACTGAAGAAACTCTGGCCCTCCTGCTCCAGGTGCTTCACAACTGGCTCTGTAAACCTCAAAACACGTTAGCAACAGTCTCTTTGATACTATTATTTTTCCTTTGGAATGGAATTAAACACCAACCTCATGGGCCTATAGGAGTATATATCTATGCACCCCAGACTCTCCTGTGCCAAAAGAAGATAGCAGGATGCATACAGCAACAAGCTGTACCTACATGTGGGCAGAGATGGACTAAGTCTATCACAGCAAATGGGATTGAGGATGCACCATCAATATGACACACAAGCTCTTTTGTGCAAATATATAATGGTCTTGGATGCCATCCAGCAATGCTTAAAATGAATCTGCTTCTACCTGTAGCCACTCCCACAAAAAGGAGATTGTTTCTTCAGCTGTTCAATTCCTCCACCTTGCTACATACAAGGTGCTTGCTATAAGAATAATGAGTTTCAACCTACCTGATCAGTGATCTCAGGTGAAAGTGTAGTCAAGACCCAACTGTCCAAGTCACCCTCTAAATGTTCTGACAAGAACACCACAAGTAATGGTGTCGCCAAATCATTGACTCCCTGCACATAGCCGCTTGCAGGATGACAGATGGCCCTGCCAAAGGAAAGTTTCTGTGAGCACTTGAAAATCTCCCAGACCTCAATAGAAACACCAAACTGCTTGATGGGTGGTGTAGGTTCTCTGAATTCTAAAACTATGCATCATGAAAAAGAGTTAGTATTCAGCAAGACAGGTGTGCATACCATATGTACAGACTGCGTGATAACGAGGACTGGACATTGACCTGCTGGAAGAATGGAACCTCAGGTAGTGTCCTTGGCTCATCCCCTGATATCTACCACTCCCTAACACCAGTTCAAATTAACAGTGAGCCTTCCTTTCTTCAAAGTGAAGAGTTGCTTAATTCTTATTTTCTTTCATGGTACAGCAAACTATTGTTTAGCTGGATCAGGGCCACTGCACATTGAAAGCAGTTTCAAAACTGCAAGAGGCGCCAGATGACAGGTCTAATATTAGGAGGCACACCACTCCATGCAAGCTCTTGCAGGGCATCTGATTCCATCAAAATCTCAATTCAGACCTCAGGCCCTTCTCAAGCCTGCAAAAGTACTCTACAACAATTCTATAAAGCAAGGGACGTTACCTCAAAGCAGCAACCAACAATTGTCAAGGAAAATAAACTTTGAAGAAACACAAACCTCTCCCTTTTTCAGAAATCGCCCAATTTCAAGGTATGATAAACTATGAACTTTCAACTGAAAGCATGCCTATTTCTGTTTGTTAAAACAGATATTGCTTGTGCCTTGTTGAAGGAAAGTTTGCAGTCTAAAAATACAGGGCCAGAACCAATCTCAGTTCTGGACCTTGGACAAGTCCTCAAGATCACCAACTCTGTTGCACCCACAAAACAAGCCACAGTACACACATAGATGAAGAAACACACCAATGTCAATAGCAGAAGCAGCCAGGGTCTTTCTGAACCTAGCCAATCTGGCAGCATCTGTTGCTCTCCCACTGTACATGGCCATGAATTACCCACTGAGCCCCCTTTGCTTGCAGTATCAAATGGGTAACTGGATGATTCCACTGAAGCCAACAAAGTCTCATCATTTACTTCACTTGCAATATCCTATCAAGTCACAAGGCATCACAGATGACTCATCTTTTATGAGATTTGAAGAAAACTCCATAAGAATGATTCACAATGACAAGATGAGTCCAGTGATTACCTTTTGGGTGCTACTCACAAAGTATGAGATCATGAATGGAAATCACTCCTGACTCACTACTTCTACCCTACAGCTACAATGGTAGGAGCTTTTGCAGCCTAAAAGGAGAATGAAGCTCAAAGGAAAAATATCCTATTCTGCTCACAAGATACAGACACCCAAGCTAGGGACTCAGATCATTTTAGGCTGCGCTGCTCTAAGGAGTAGCTGCCAGGTATTTTGCAAGCTGAGATGTCCAAAAAGGTTTTACAAATCTTCAGTGCCACTAAGTCTTGGGTACATTTGACTTCAATTGTTTTAGCTCCTTCAACAACCAATATCACAGAAAATTCTACAGTCCATACAGGCCACAACAGGTTGATACTAACATATCTGGGAAGGACAGAACTGGTTCTGTCCTGAACCTTTGGAATGCTTCATGTGACCTAATTGCTAAAACAATAGGCTGCTTGTCTTTAGGATAGTGGGTTCAAAATTCCCTCTTTATTGGAGGAACATCTCTAACCCTTCGAGTATAACAAGCTTTTTTCACCCATGTCCAAAATCCAAGAACCCAAGATTGTGAGTTATGATAAGAAGACTTACTTAGAAAGGTTGTGACACAGAGCTTTTAGTACCAGTTCCATCACCAACCTTTAAAACTGCAAGAACTACCTTTGTTGTGGTCAGAGAGTGCTGCCAACTGTGACTTGGACTTCCATCATCGCTGCCTAACCTTCTGTCTGAACTTGACTGCACTTCAATTGAATAATTCTGACCTACAACCCTACCAACACCAAGCAACCTCCACCAAAGAAAGCAACAGGAATTCAAGGAAAACACAAACAAATGCCACTGAGAAGCTCTAAACAGCTAGATCTAAAAAGATCCTTGAAATCCCTACATTCCCTGGCTTGAAGAAATAGAACAAATGCTTGATGCTTAAACATACATAATGTTACACAGCCACATTCCTTCATGTCTTTTGAGTACAGAATTGCTAAAACAAAATCCTAACCATACACAAAAGTTGAACACCAAATTTCAAAATGCATTACCGTTTTATTCTGCAAAAACATGAAATTTCAATGCCATGCCACAAAATGCAATGACATCAGAACATCAAAACTTGTAGTTACTTAAATGCCTTGCTGAAAACTGCAATGACATCAAAACAGCAAAATGAAGCCTACAAAAAAAATTGTGAACCTATGTCATATGCAACATTGTATGAATTTATGTCAATGTATCCCAAATCAAAAACTCTAAATGAATATGTAAACTATGAATCAAATGAAGCAACTAAAACAGTCTCCAAGTCTGAAGCTCCAAGTTTGAAGCTCCAATTTGAATCACAAGCTCTAATTCACAACAGTCAAGTTAGTATACACAAACTATAACAAATGCAAATACCCACATCTCATCATATCATCAAGAAAAAACAAAACTACCTTATATGTTGCATCTGTTGCCAATTGACAACATGCTTTGAATCAATTATGAAGATGGTTGAAAACATTTTTGAAAAGTAGTGTTGACATTAGAGACTTCAAATGGTTGACCGTGAATAGCCTTCAAGTGATGTTTTGTGCTTAGGAAGCTCCAAATGAAATAGTTCATTCCAAAGATTATCATCATCCTCAACAAGTGATTTACTTGTTTGTCCATCCTACAAAATCTCTTGAACATTGGCATCATCCACAACAGAAGGGCTCCCTCTGTACCAAGAACAATGGTAGGACTGAATCAAAACCGACCTTAGAGGGATCTGAAATTTGAAAGGGTTTCCTTGTAGACCTTTCTCTTGTACATAATATTCTCATGGTAGAACTTTGAAAAAGCAATCACTAAAGGAAACAATGCCCCTTTGTCTTCGATAATGCATGCTCATCATGAAACCCTAAGATCTTTCTACCCATAGTTCTATAAGCAACTCTATGCATACGATCATGAATTGTGCAAAGAAAAAGTCCAAAAATTCCTATGTTCTGCACAAAGAGCCACAATTATCACACATTCCTAACAGATAACGCTAGCAAACAAATGTTTGTTAATATGTGTAGGGTTTTTGTGTCTCCCTATTTTTCACAAAAACAAAACTAGACAAGAATCGCAAAAGTTGTGGAAAAACATAACTTATTTGGAAGTTTGGATATTGAAGCCATTGACAACTAAATCCATTCAATGACTTCCCCTTGTTTCACACGCTCTAAACCTTGGGAATCCCTACTACAAGAAGTGTGTATCCACCCACACACACACATGTACTAGGCACATGCTCCTATGAGCCTAGGCATATTAGCATGTGGTGGGCATCATTTAGGTCCAAAGTTATCTGATGGGCTAGATGTCAACTCAAGGCGGGCGCAAAAGGCTACCCATTCTCCTATTAATCTTGGTTTTGGGTAAAATGATTTTTCTTACAAAACTTTTGTTGTAGAAAGGAAAGAAACTATGAAGGATAGAAAGGCCAAGAGAATTAAATAATTTGAAAAGACAAAATCCAAAGAAGCAAAGACCACAACCAAGGTCCAGGAACACAACCCATTCTCTCAATCTTTGTTTACTTGTGAGTATCATTTATTTTCACAATTTTTTTCCAAGTTTGTAAAAGATGTTTTCAACAACTTGCACTGGTTTTTAAAAGTTTTCTTTTGGTGCAATTTGTATTGTTTTGGGACTTTTATATTGCATTTCATAATTTCAAGATTTCTCATTGTTTTCAAATTTTGTGTTAATGGATATGGCTTCACTTGGGTAAGTGTTTCTTATTTCGATGTTATTCTCCATTACATTTGGGAATTGTGCAACATCTATATCTAAAATGCAGAATGTGCTTTCAAATTTACATGGGAATATAATAGGATTCAATGTCTTTTTAATGTTGTGGGTTGGTGTGATTAGGAAGAGACATCTACCACATTTTTGGTGAAAAGAACCTAAACAATACACATTGGGACCTTGTGGAAACCAGTGTGTGGCATTCCACACTTGAAGTGAGAGATAGGAAAATTTTGTTGCATTATAGAATCATTTTTGAAGCTTTGACAACTTAATTTTAGAAATGACACCTTTCTTGCAATCAAGTTATTTAAACTCCATCATGCCACAATTAGAAATTAGAAATATTGTGGCTATTTTTATTTATTGGTTTTTTTAATTTGATGCTACACATATAGCTAATTGATTCAATGTGGGTGCATCAACAATTAGAAATTATGTTAACATTGTTTGTGATGTGTTAATTGACAAAAAATAATTGTTTAAATATATATCAGTATTTTTTCATGTCAACATTTGAAAAACATCATGACTTGTTTTGAAAAACTTACAAGTATACCTAACATTTGTGGAGTCATGATCATAAATGGAATTCATATTCCTTTGGCAAATCTTCTAAGCAAGAGAGTTACACTTGTTGTTGGTGTTTTCTTCAATAAGAAAAAGTTCCATAGTATTGTGTTGCAAGTTGTGTGTGATGCAAACAAAATATTTCGAAACATGTGTTAATCAACATGGAGGGGTTCATGATGATAGATAGTTCAAAAGGTGTAGCATGTATGCATAATTGAAATTTCATGAAATTTTCCAAGAACCATATATTATTATTCGAAGTATGAAATGCATTTCATTTTTTATTGATGATGTAGCTTATTTAATTCATACCTAGCTGCAAAAAAAAATTGAAGTCATAATCCTATAGATGTGGACAAGAAAGATATGATTCCAATATGAAATCAAAGAAGGTGGTCATAGAAAATGCATTTGGTTCTTTGGAAAACAAATGGCTAATTTTGAAACATTTCAATTCAAGAGTTAATAGAACATCACCAATTAATTACAATCGCTTGTGTCCTTCATAATTGTTGTGAAATGTGGGGTGCATTGGAACCTAGATTGGCTTTTGCAAAAATAAAAGCTGACAACCTAATAGGGTTTGGCGTTGATAAATCACTTACTATTAAAGAAGGAAAACAAGCAAAAACCAAAGTTGAAAGATTAAAGAGAGTTTCTTTTAACAATGAGTGATTAATCATCCAATTGTATCATGAAAAAGTAATAGAAGGTGAATTTTGAAATGAAATGAAAGGAAAGTCTTTTTTCACACAAATGCAAACACAAATCAAAACCAATTTTCATTACTAGTTCCTTTTAATCAATTGCCACTACTATCACTATCATTTATGGTCTTTGGTTTCAACACATGTACAAAAAAAGTAACCATTTGTACAATTGACCTTGTATCATCATTTGTTTCCCATTTTCTGCATTTTGTAGGATTTGAAATGTGATGAATTTTGTCATTTCCATTTTTTCTATTTTAATCTCCTTCACCACATTTGTGAAATTAGTAATGGCATTTACAATTGCAAATGAACTTGTAAACAACCTTCTTTTTTTCCTTTTCAGATTCTTATTAGGTTACCCTTGCACACATGGGTAACTTGTATGCCCTAGTTCTAGGGTTAATAGAATTAGCAAACAAGGCACCCCAAACATAGGATTTTGTTTTTCAAAACTATTGGGCATCCGAAATGTTTCAACATCATGTTCATCATAAACATTCACATCTTTAATCTTAGAATTCATCACATGCACTGTTACAACCCTAGCCATGGGCTCACAACCAAGGCAAGGGGTTGCAAGGTTGCGAGCCAGGAAAGGAAGCCCGGGAGTGAAAAAAAGTGTGAAGGAATGAACCCTCACATTCCCAAGGGAGCTCCCATCTTGGGAGTTGGAGTCCCGATGGATTCCCGAATGTTTAGAAAGCAATTGCAGGGGTCAAAACCCAATGGATTAAAAAGTTATTTATATCATTGAAAATCTATTGAAACTTCGATGTCTAAAATGGGCTCGCATGACTAATTTGGACATCTGAAACGTAAGTTATGGCCAAAAGAAAGTTTGAGAGTTAAATTGGCAATTTGACTCCCAACCACCAAAAGTCGGGAATTGACCCGATTTTCTTGCGTGTAGGTGGCATGCAACATATCATTGGAAAGCTTTTGACAAGGGATACGACTTTGCTTTAGACCTCATCTCAATCAAAGGTCTACACACAAAGTTATGGGGCCCTAAAATCACAAGAGTCCCAACTTTGGGAATTTCGAGACTCCCATTTGGGAGTCCTAGGACAAATGCCATTTGGATGTGGGCCTCATGGAGAGGCACAAAGTATACTATAAGGGGGAAGGTGGTGGCTTCCCCTCAATTCGGGCCATGGTGAGTCTTGTGAATCCGAGTCTACTCGTGGTTCGTCATAGCACCAAAAGTGCTCCAACAAACCACTAACCAACTTGTTATTTGGTTTTTTGTAGGTCTGTGTGAGTGAATAAGCGTTTATCACTCTTCCTAGTCCCATCCCAGAACTCTAACACACCCCTTTACCCCTGAAAGTGCTGTGAACCAAGGAACGTGCCCCTAACTCTTGACTCTTCCGTTATTTTCACCTTAGACTCACATTTGAATTTAACCAAGAGCTTGGGAGCGCATCATGCACACCTTGATCTATGGCATTAAGTATGCCACTTATTTTACCAATACCAAAGAAATGTTGTCATAATGTTCAAACCATGGCCAATTTTATGGATATCCATTTACAATTACCTCAATAAAAAAAATTTAGTTTCGTACATCTTTTTCATTTTGTTCCATTTGTCTTGAACTTGCTTCCAATTCCACTGCACATCATTCAAGAAATCTACATTCACGACAAATGTCAATGACTTCCAATTCTTTTCCTTAAATGACTTACAATTGTATTCATAATATTGTTTTCCACAAAGTTTAACAAACACAAAAACTAACATTTGTCTCCTAACATGTTCTTCTCTACCTACCACATCTTTTATGGAAACCCTAATTATAAAGCCCATGTCTTTCCCAAATGTGATGTAAGACTATTTTTTCTTTCCCATCAAGCAAATAACCTAAAAACCTAAAAACCTATCAAGTAGATGATCCCCCACACTCATAGGGGAGAATTGTGCAACTATAGGTGGGTGAGTTGCTACAAGTGCATTGCAAGGGGAGTTCATGATATGAAATGTGAATGTGTTAAATGTGTTGGATTCTCTGTGATCTTTAAACTCTTTGGGTTATCTTTTATTCTTCGCATTTTATGGGCTTTGTTGTTGTTGTGTTTTTGTTCATGTGCCATTTTCATAACCATAATTTAATTAATGTTTTTGTTTAGTCATAAGGTAAGAATTTTCTTTCCTTCCGTTATTCATCGCACTAACAAACAAATTAATGCAAAACAATTGTGAAGTTTGTTTGTTTGCAATTGTCGCATTAATAAGCTAATGAAAGGCATATTAGCCTACATTAGCTTTTTGTTGCCATGCTTTTGTATCATGTGCATAATCTAACATAGACAAACCCACACACAATATTGCATAGCAAGAAAAATAGATGGTTTTGCATATTATAACTAGGACCCACCTTTTTGTTGACTTAAAAAATGACATTTATGATTATCTTAAGCACTTAGTGCAACCTTTTAAACTAAACAAAAAGTGTCATTCCTCTTTTTTAATTATTTTTTTCATGTGCAAAAACCTCATGCTTTTGAAGAACAACGACTAATTATCACTAAAATATGTCCATTTGGCCTTCATGAATGAACAATTGATGACAAATCAAAAGGCCTTTCTCATCTATGAAGGCATATTCCTTTGGTTATTTACCTAAACACTTTGGTCAATAAGAAAATTTGGTTACTTTTCTTTTTTGATGAGGTGCAAGCATGGTCAAGAAAATGGAAAAAGTTGTCCGCTCAAAATGCAGTTTGAAAATGACAATTTTTTTTAAGTAGATTAAAAATTTGTGTAAGTAATAATATGATAAAACATGGCTTTACGTTTAGTTCATGATAAGTTCAATACAAAATTAGAAAAAATTTGGTATCATAAATTAGGTTAAAAGTAGATTTGAACCTAATAAAGTTAACTTAGTGTTCAAAATCTACTTTTACACTAAAAGTTTTGTGTATTATATAATTATAACATGCATAATTTGATAGTACACAAGTATTTTCTTAGGCTCCATTAACTTGAAAATAGAAAAAGTTCAACATTTAATCTATTTGCAATCCATTTTGTAAGATTGAAATTTCTTGCAAGTAGATGCAATTTTGTAAAATCTACATAAATATACATGAAGATGTTCCTTTTTCAAAATTATAATATTAAAATGAAATATTATTTTCATATTAATCATTGAATAAAATAATATTTGTACTTTCAATGCATCAAAGATTCTTTGTGTCTACTTGTAAATTTTTGTGACAAGGTACAAATGTCATCTATTTGATCATGCTTGACAAGTATCTGATCCATTTTTTACCTTGGCAATAATTTAAAACAAACTTTGATAATAAAGATGTTATTTTAGAGCTCGCTTATACTAACTAAATAGATCTAGTGGGTATAAAATCCACAATCTTATATCTAGTTCACCCAAGGTTAATACTATATTAAAACAACCAATTTTTTTAATTAGTTAATAATTCAATGGGCATGACCTAAATTGTAATGGGTTAATGTTGACTTTTTGAATATTAAAAATGGGGAAAATGAATTCTTTTACTATTTGGATTTCATTATATTTAAGTAACACATGTATAATATGAGACATTAAAAAATCAAAGTTTTTTTTATATTGTTACTTCAAATTTAGACGGAATGGAAATCCAATATGAATTTCATATTATAAATTTCAATATTGGAAACAACATTTCCTTAACTCCTTGAATATTCAACACTAGGAAATGGATTTGTAGGTGTAGATGAATATTGGGTGGGTATTTGGAATTGCAAACCCCCATTAACTATCATAGAGATTCTTAGGGTTCATAATTTTGGTTTCAATTTTTTTTTTAATTGGTCCTAAATTCTTTTCTTGTTTTGAAAAAATCAAGTCACCACTTGCAAACCCATCATTTCTTTAATGAAACTTGCCCATTTTTTTTTAAATTTGAAATCATTATAACTAGGAGTTCTTTGATTCTATTTTTTTTCAAAAAACCCTAAAATAACAATTTTCTAATTTTGAAATATGTAAAAAATCAAAATTGGTGAATTTTTTTAAAAATCAAATACCTATAGTTGTTAGATGATGGTGTGGTTATTGTATTTGAAATTCCAATGATGATTATTCATTGAAACTAATTTAGTTATGACAATTTAATGTTCTAATAGTGATAAGTTATCACTTAAACAATTTCAAGTATAATTTGTATAAGCCATTTTTAAGTAGAAAGGAACAAAAAGATGCCTTTCCAATTCTATATCCTTATAATGTTTTTTTTCTAACACCATATTCACACAAAGAAAAAATCATTACTTTCACCAATTTGCATTTCATTTTTTTATCAATTTAGTTGAATCTTAATCCAACTAGTTGAAATGCCTATTTTTTCATGGGCTAAAATGGCAAAAGACAATTCAAAGCTAAATAATATGTCTATTTTATTTTATTGTGCAAGGATTATATTAGGTAATTTTATAAAAGAAAGAGAGATGAAGATGATAGAAGGATGATGATAAATAAACACTAACCTCAATTATGTTTAAGAACAAAACACAAACTTGCAAAATCCTAGAAGAGACATGTCCAAATAGGTAGGCCAACATTGATCATCATAAATGACTTAATAGCCATGAATGTGGTTTTTTTACAAGCAAAGAAAAAGCCCATTTGATTGGTCATTTTGATTAATAAACAATGGACCATTTGACTTTATCAAATTTCATCTAAATTAAAATAATTCATTTTTTTATTATTTTCAAAAAACAATCATTGGTAGGTAGGTAGGCAAGTAGGTAGTAAATGGGTTTGCATAGGTCATAAAATATCAAGTAAGTAGGTCAATGGTAACTTAGTTTAGCCTAACCTAGCCTAGCATACCTAACCTAACTTAACCTACCTAAGTTACCTTAATCTATCATACGTTAACCTACTTTAGTATGGCCAACCAACCCTAATCCCTTACACATGTACATAAGTTACAAGTATAAATAATTGAACCCCTCGCTCACTTCCACAATGATAGACCAACATTACTACAAATCATGACTTTTCAAGTTGTCCAACTTGGCTACCATGTCCATTTTGTTAAAAAAGTTGATCAACTTGACTAGAAGCCTTAATTGTTGAAATGACATCTATTTCTTAACTAGTTCAATTGACTAAACTAAACTTTTTCACTACTTATTCAAATGTGACATTTAGTCAAACAAAACAAAAAAAATGGACATTTCTAATCAAAGAAGATTAGGTTGAATCAAATGGGACTTTCAAATTTGTTTAAACCATATTTGTAATTTAAAAAATATATTTACGTTATCTCGATTAGTGAACAACAATTTCATTATTACTTAACATGGTACTCAAAATGATTTGTAAATTAACTCAATAGGTAGGTAGGTACCTACCTGGTCATTTAAGCTACTTAACTTAACTAGCCTATATAACCTACCTCCTAACCTACCTAGGTAAGTTAGGTAGGTTTTTAGCTAGGTTGGTAAATAATTTTAACCTACCCAGGTCATTATGTTAGTTAGGTACCAAGGTAGATAGGTTGCCTACCTACCTAACTTAATTTAAATAGGTAGGCTAAATAGTTAGGTAGTTAGGCTAATTAAATTAGGTAGGTAAAGTAGTTTAGTTAATTTAAAATAACTAAACTAGGCTTTGTAGGTAGGTTAGAAAGAAATTTTCATAACAATAAAATGATAAAATCTATTCTTTGTGAAAGATATGGTGCAATGGTTTGACTAAATATGCAAATATGGTTTAGGTAGGTAGGTAGGTAGATTAACTTAACCTAACTAGGTTATGCACCTAAACTAAGAACCTAGCTAGGTTACTAGCTTAAAATAGGTAACTTACTTTGAGTACAGGTTCAGTGATTCATGCCATGTCAATGGTGCTTCAACATGGAGGTGAAGGGTTCAAGTCTTCACACTTGCATCTTATCTAACTTGGCTACCTAGTTACAATGATTAATCACTTTAGGTTAAATGGTTGAAGTAAGTTACCTATTTTAGGCTAGTAACCTAGCTAGGTTCTTAGTTTAGGTGCATAACCTAGTTAGGTTAAGTTAATCTACCTACCTACCTAGACCCTATTTACATATTTAGTCAAACTTTTGTTCATTTTGATTTCCATTTTTAATAGTAGAAAAGACCATTGGTTAGAAAAACATGTGCTAATTTGACCAACAATCAATTTTGACATGTCAAAATCAATTCATCCAATATGACTAACTAGTCAAATAAGAAAATGTCACAATTTGGTCTTTCTTGACCAATTTTGCTAATAAAGAAAACATGTTTTGTAATAGTGCAAGTTATTTTTAATGAATCACATGTTCAAATGATGACAATCATTGTTAAGTTTTTTATTTCACATCATTATTTATGTAGGTAAGTAAACAAGTTACGTAACTAATAAGTAGGTTAATAGGTAAGTATACATAGGTAAAGGAAGTAAGTATCTATAGGTAAGTTAATAAACCTGAATTGCTTTAAAACCATGTTTTATAGTAGTGATTATAATAGTATTGTAGTTCATAAGCTAAATATTATGCAATAAATCAAGATTTCAAGGAAGGTTTGTAAAATGATAAAGCCAGTTTGTAGATATTTTTAAACAACACCTTTTGAACCATAAGTCATTGTGGAAAAAAACCATTTTGCAAAATTTTAATGGAGCAAATTTTAGATTTTCCAACCATCTTACTCCCACTTTTGCAAGCTTCAAGTATATATGTAATCCAAATTTTGATCCAAAGCTTGTTGAAATAACTTCTTTCAAAATATTATAGTAGTGGTTCTAATTATTTGTATACATTAGTTATAGAATGGTTGTACAAGTCAATATCATGTGTAGTTGCAAATCTTCCAATGGCTCCCACAAGTTTTATTGGACAATTTGGTGATCTTTTGTTTTTGGGTCACAATTTCAAAATCTTACCAACATCCCAAGTTCATTGCTAGATGATGTTGTAAACAAAAACTCCAACCAAATCTTCACTTAAAACATTTTTTGAATCTAAGTACAATGAAACTTGAGCAAGGAAATTTCTTTTGCAAGTAAAAGTTGCAAGTAGAGGAGCCTTTTTTAGGGATGGTGTTGCCACCTCCTTTCTAAAATTCAAGTGTATTAGCTACAACTGTAAGAAAACCTCTTCAATAATTGGGCCCACATTTTGAAAATTCATTTTTTGGAATAACCCCATTTTTTAAAAGTTCACTTGAAGACACAAAAATTTAAAAAAAATCTTCTACAAAATTAAATTCAACAATATTCGAAAAAACCTTGCAAATTTTCGTAAATTTATTTGACCGACAACATCTTATTGAATCCATCCCCAACCTTGATTGAAAATTTTGCAAGTATTGTTTGTTCCAACAATGATTGGAAATGATTAACACATTGCCCAACTAATTTTTCATTTAATTAAACAATTTTGTGAAAAAATATTTGGTTGTTATTTATCACCAAAACACAAAAATATAACAATTTGTGAAAAATATGAATGAGATTAGAAACTTTGTGAAATATCTAAATGGGGATTTATATTTTAATAATTTAAACAATTTATGATATTTTAGAAGTAGAAGCCCATTCAATCCCTAAAATTTGAACAAAGAAAGGCATCAATGACTTCACGATCATTAGTTGATAGTGGCATAGAAAAGTGTAAACCCATGCTCAAAATTTGGAATTTTTTTAATTCAAAATTTTTTTGCCCATCCCTAATCCATAATCAAGGTCAATTGTCACAAAACCAAATGTAGGTTCCAAAATCACAAGTAAAAAAGAAGCAAAAGAAACATTGCTTGTAAAAAGCTAAGAAAACATATGCAAGGAAAAAAAACAAATGTGCCATACCAACTATTTGCATGCACTCCTTTGTTTACAACCAACCATCTATTCTTGTTCACCTTTTTTTTCTTCCTTTTGAGAACAATTAATTAATCTTTAAATTATTACGATAACACCAATATTGATTGTCCTTTGCTTTGGGCCACAAATACTTTAGTTGTGATCCACTTTAATTTTCATGGTGGGGAAGAAATAGTCACAAATTCTTTTCCTTTCCTCTTTCACAAAGTTTATCAAATCAACCCTCAAACCATAATTTCCCCTAAACCCTACTACTTCAAATTACAAATCCTTATTTTTTGAAGCCAAGAAATTGATGGTGATAATGAATCTCATCAATTTGCGGTCAACATATTTTTAGAATGTTCATGTCAAAAAATTGAAATAAGCTTCAATAATGAAACAAATTCACCTTTAAACATTTAACATCTAACACAATTTTTTTTGCTTTAAATAAATGTGAAGAAACATGACTATGAATCTCATCAATTTTCATTTTGAATCTCTTTGTATTCATGGAATGATTATGTGAAGAAATTGAAAAAAACTTTACCAATAAGAAGAATTTACCTTTTCACAAAACATCTACCACAATGTTTGTTTGTTCTTAATAGATGACCAATATGAAGAAACATGACTTAAGGCTTGGAGGTAGGTATGAATAGCACATACAAATTGACAAGGTTTATAAAATTATATAAGTTGTTGAAATAAATTCAAATGAATTGGAATTGAATTGCAATTAAATTGAATTCAAATTCCATCTAGTTTAAGAATTTGAATTCAATTCAATTTAATTCAAATTACATGCAATGTCATTCAATATTTTTGTTCAAATGGACCATAATTTTCATAAAATCAATTCAATTTTTTCATCAATTAGGTAATAACATAATAACATGAGGGAATAATAATAATTCATGGGATGATGAATGCCAAATTCATCAATTTTGATATCAAATCAAATCATAAGAAAGATAAATATTGTGATTCATGACAAAATGTGTGGAGGTAGAAGGGAAAAAAAAAACCCCCATGACCAAAACCATTTTAAATGGACAAAATATCAAATCAATCTAATTGTAAATAATATTATTGAACTTTACAATTGAACCAAAACAATCCAACTTATAACTTAACTTTATAAAACTAATCATGAAAATTAGTTTCATATTTTTTTAAGTAGATGAATGTTTAATAACCCAATGAATTTTTTTAATTGAAACAAATGTGAATTGGATGTTCTCTTTAAGGTGAAAGCACATTACGATAACCGCCTTTGGGGCACTTTTGGGTCTAAGACTGTTATAGTACATTTAAAATTCATTTAAACTATTTTTGGAATATATTTGTGTTTGAGTACATAGGTACATTCCATTCGTTTCCATAATTATATTCCAATTTCCCACTTTATAAAATGAAATGAAATAACTTCTTTTTTAATCTCTTGCTTAGGTTATATTCTAACATAATATGCAAAAATATTATGAAAATCTTTTGAAAGTTTGAAGTGGGATACACTCAAATAAACACACCTTTAGAAATTACTACATTGTGACACCCCAAAAGGAGTCACTATAATGTGCTTTCACCTTTTATTGTAACCCTAATTTTGGGTTCGCAACCAAGGCAAATACTTGTAACGGTGCATGCCAAAAGGGAAGCCCAAGAGTCACATCTCCCAGGAATGCAAGAGAGTGTGAAGGAATGAACCTTCACACTCCCAAGTCAGCTCCCACTTTGGAAATTAGTGTATTTATGGACTCCCAAATCTTTAGAAAGTGACTGCACAAGTCAAAACCCATTGAATTGAAAATTTTCTTATATCATTAAAAATTCTTGAAATTTAGATGTCTAAAATTGGCTCGCATGACTCATTTGGACACTTCAAACACAAGTTATGGCCAAAAGAAGGGCCATGAGTTAAATTGTCAATTTGACTCCCGACCACTAAAAGTCAAGAATCACGCAATTTCCTTACTTGAAGGTGACATGCGACACACCAGTGGAAAACTCTCGATGAGGGTTACAACTTTGCTTTGAACCTCATCTCAATCAAAGGTTTGCACACAAAGTTATGGGGCCCCAAAGTCACAGGAATCCCAATTTTGGGACTCGCACTTGAGAGTCCCGGGACAAAACGACATTTGGGTGTTGGTCCTATGGCTAGGCATAGAGTATACTATAAGGAGGAAGTGGGTGACTACCCCCAAGTTTAGGCTGTGTTGAGTCTTGTGAGTTCATGTTTGTTCGTGACTTGTATGTGCACCAAAGTGCTCCAACTGCACACTAACCAACTTGTTGTTTGGTTTGTGCAGGTCTGTGTGAGTGATTGAATTACTTGTCAATCGTTTTAGACCCATCCCGAAACTCCAGCACGCCCTTCTATCCCCGAAATGTTATGAAGTAGGGAGCGTGCCCCAACTCTTGTTCCTTCCACTGTCTTCACCTTCGAACTCACAATTGAATCCATCAAGGAGCTTGGGGGTGCATCATGTGTGTTCCTTTCACTACTAAATTGGCACCCAACATTATCAAAATTAACAAAGTCACACACATGAAAACATGCATATTAATAGGATTGTGTTTTGTGAATTTTTGTTTATGTTTGAATTTAGATTCTTGTAGTTTGTAAGGGAGTTTTCTTGAAACAAAAAAGATGAAACTTTATAATCATACCATGGGGATAAACCCCCCCACCCCCAAACACAAAAAAATCAAAACCCTATTCACACTAAGTTAGTTCCAAAAACATAATAAATTATTATCTTGTAATATTTAATACCTAACAAAGTGCAAGAAACACTTTGATTATCCCCAAAAGAATTTATAGGATACACTTAGGGAAAAACTAAATCATGAATTAAGCTTTTAAACTATTTACAACTTTTACTACAACTTTGGAAAATGTCATATGTTTTAACTCAATGTTGGATATAAAAACAATATGTTTCTTATTTGCCTAGACCATCGCTCGTCCAACTCAAAGAATAATTAATAGCTTAAAGTGGAGTGATGGTTGTTTACATCATTGGTATAACCATATAAATTATGCCCATTTGCACTTTATTGATATTGCATAACAAAATATGATTTATGTTTAACACAAAACCTTTTTCATAGTTTGCCAACATGGTGCTGACATCAATTATTCAATATTGAGTTAAACAACCAATTGTGTAGGAACAATCAAGCCACATATGCACAATTGTATGCATGAAGCTACCCATGGCTTGTGAGTAAATTTTTTTGACCATGACAAGTTCTTCCTCTTTGGTTTGTGGAATGTTTCTTATGGATAGTTTAATGGTAGCTTTCAAAGGGATTTTGATATGATGTTATATTTTCCATGTTGTGACATTTGAAAACTCAAATGAGATATTTTTCTTTAGTTAAAAAACCAACATTCAATGCAATGTCTGATAATTTGGGTTCCAAGTAAGAAATGGATATCACCCAACAATGTCATTTCAAACATCTAAGCCATTTAAGTTTCAATGTTGACAAAAATATTCAAATTATTACTTATGACAATTGTGTTGTCAACATAAATTGTGATGATAATGAAATATTTGGGTTTTTTAAAATATTGACATTAAAATCAATTATACGTGTTTCAAAACCAATTGCCAAAATATAATCATCAAGGCATTGGTATCATGTTTGGTTTGATTGGTGAAGTCCAAAAATAAACTCAAATGTGAAGTTTGAAAATACTATGAAGGTTTTTTTAATGTTGGGACTCAAGTATTGGAATTTAAAAATAGATCTCCTCTTCCAAAATGCCATTCAAGAATGCCGTCTTCATGTCCAATTGATGGACTTTAAAATTATACTAGATGATAAATGTTAATTATATAATTCAAATAAAATCTATTTTCACAATAAGAAAGAAAGAAATCCATGTAATCAATGCCAACAACTTGGCTAAACCCTGTAGCCACCAATCTTGCCTTGTATTTCTCAACATCTCCATGGGCATTGAGTTCAACTTTGAAAAATGTGGTTTTTTCTAATTCCATATATCAATTGGAGTTATATTTTTTAAAAGAGCATTGTTAGGTTTCTATTTTGTAAATAATTTGTTGTGATTAAAACTTCACCCCAAAATGAACTAGAAAGTATTGAATGGTTTAACATTGCAATTGTGGTTTTGATAAATGTACTATTATTTCATTCAAAAAATCCATTTTGTTTTGGTGTGTCAAGAACTATAAATTAGGGTTTGATTCCATGGGATTCGCATTATGCATTGAATTCATTAGGTATATGTTTTCCACTATTGTCAAATATTAAAATCAATTTTTTTTCTCCATGTTTGATTCTACATTTAATGTGTGTATACATAAAGGGGACCACACATGTTAAAATGTATAATCCCCAACAATTGAGATGTTCTATGACCTCCATTCTTGGGAAAGCTTTGTCTGTGTTGTTTTTCAACAATCCATGTCTCACATAAATGCATTTGTTGGACACAAAAAACACCTGTTCATGTAAACATTTGCTACAACTTTTGTATGCACCTTTCATTTGTACATGGCCCAATTTGTGATGCCATAATTCAATTGTGTTAATTCAAATGTAACAAAAATAACAATAACTGAAACTTGTTTAAACTTTACATTTTGTTTTTCCAAGTTTATATAAATCATTTTCAACATGGCAACTTGCCACTATTTGACCATTAACATTAATTAACACACAATGTTCACCTTTTATGTGTATTTCTCCTGCCACAACAAATTATTTGGCAAAATATAATTATCTTTAAAAGTTTAAAAACATTACAAGACATTAGGAATTTGTTTAATATCACCATTATTCAACTTAATGTTAATTTCTCCCTCACAAATATCTTGTATTCAATTAATTCCAAAAAAGAAAAAATGTCTTGGACCAAGTTGCTTATTATAATTTATGAAGGAACTTTGATCAAAACGCATGTTGTGTAACATGTGTTGATGTATCAAGTAAAATTTTATATTGAACCCATCTACATAATATAACATGTGGTTCATTTCAACAACACTAGCTTGTTTGGTCATAACTTTTTCCGTTGTAATTTATGTTTAACTTTCCTTTATCTTATACCTTAAGTTTTTGCAATAAAAAAACTTTTATTTTTTCGTGGATGATCAAATACATTTTATTAGATGAAACTTCATTTGATGCATTCCCTTTATTAAAGTTTATCTTTGATTTGTCCTCAAAAAAAAAATTGCACATAAAGTTCATGGATTATTAGCAGTGACATTTTTCATAAGAGTTTCTTTTTGAAATTAGGTCTACAATTAAAGATGTAATTTTCAAATTAAGTTGTTTTCTAAGTGAACTAATTAGTGTTCTATAACCTATCACATCAACATACTATGCATTGAAAACAAAATGTTGCTTCATTTTCATTAATAGGTGATCAGCATAGTAAAGAAAATTTATTAAATCTGGGTATGAAATGTTGAAACTCAGCATTTAATGCACAAGGTTCAAGACTAATTATAGTAGTTGTATTTTTATACAAGGAGTTCTGAAATATGATATTTTGGCTTTTGTTGAAACTTGAGATTAGTTATAGAGTTATGATATCTTGAAGGATTTTGGTTTCTTTTAGAGGATTTTTTTTTTTTAAGATTATATTTTTGCATGGTAAAATATTTGAATTTCTACGATTCTTCTTTTTGCCTTAATATACTTTTTAATTAATGTAAATGGCAAGGCCACAGTGTGACAAACCCCTTGTTGAACATGAGTTGTAGCTATGCTATTCCAGCTTCAGTTTATAGTGCAGATTCACATTATACAACATTTGGTCCAATTTAGGCCATGTATGTAAGAGAAATTCCTAATCTAGTTCCTAATCCTATGTACAATTTTATACCACGTCTGTAAAGTGGATGGGTGGAGTTGTAAGCCTTGGTATTGAACTTGACATCCATTAAACTCATTAAACCCCTTTTGTCTTTTCATAAAAACTATCACTACTCTCTTGCTTGTTCTTAATGATATATAAGCCTCCAATAACCCATTCTTGAACCCCATTATTTGAAAGTTCTCCCAATACTAATCGTCATCAAAATGTGGGGTTTATTCAATGATTTCAATACCTCAATATTTCTACAAAGATTTTTGAGTTTATTCATCTGTCTTACAGATTTAGGTTACTGGATGTTGGACATGGTCTACAAGATGGTTCTTACACTTTCAACACATTGATCTAAATTGTGATATTTGAATAACATTTTAGATTATTCAAAGAAACATTTTTCACATTACCCTCTTTTATACCAAAGGGACACATGATCCACAGTAACATTTATTGCAAAACTATGATATGTGTTCATATATTATGGCAACAATGAAATCAATAAGATAATGAAAGATTAGCATTAAACAAAAGGTATCTTATAATTTACCTCAAATAGTTTTATTTTATAGGAGTATGGTAATCATATTTCATTTTAGCTTGTTTTTAAAATCAAATTGGAAAATGAAGGTTGGTTGGGAGGTTGTTTTTGCAACTAATGGAAATAGCATGTCACAAACTCTAAGGTTGTCAACAATTATAGTCAAGTGTGGCAATTTCTAACAACAGCAATATTTGGATGATCATTGTCATTTTGTGATTTTCTCTAAATTCAATATTAAAAAATCTAATGCATTCAGTGAGGGGAAAAACAAACTTTTTAAAATGACAAGGTATCAAATTTTGGGTTGGCTAAATGACTTTTAATCACATTATGTGAAGATCCATGTTGGGATTTACTTTTTGGATGGTTGGAACTTGGATGATGGCAGATCTTGTTACATTCATCATCATAGATCTTTATTGGATCAAAAGTATTTTCCAACTGATTTCATCCTCAATATGACCAGATTTCACCATATACGATAATAGTACTCATTTGAGATTTTTAAGAATCCACATGTTTAAGATTGCATGGCCAAATCATAACCATTGGAATGCCTCATCCCTACAAACAAGACATACTTAAATAGTTGAAATTTGTCATGTTGGGTTTTGCAATTATCAAGTAAGATCAAATCTTCCAACGTCAACACCCCATTATTTACAATGTTGGTGTTGGATTAAGTAGGTCCACATGAAATTGGTGTGTCATCCACAAATTATGCTGGAATTGAATTGTGACATTCCACTTGGCTCTTTTTTAAATTTATGGTGAATTTCTGCAATGTGGTGACAAATTGTTTTTGAGAAAGTTTTCAATTTTTTTTATTGTAAATGTGAAAAAATTGCTATATACATGAAAAAAATTGCCAAACTTTCGAAACCACATAATTTGAAAAGAAAAAACCCACTGATTATAGCGAGTCAATAAACAATTTTGAGTACCATTTTAAA
Source organism: Sphagnum tenellum (assembly GCA_963921925.1). NCBI lineage: Eukaryota > Viridiplantae > Streptophyta > Sphagnopsida > Sphagnales > Sphagnaceae > Sphagnum > Sphagnum tenellum. The sequence goes on from OY998145.1 coordinate 15,831,165, forward strand.
TTAGCAACCCATTGCAAATTGGAGTGTTTCAAGATGTTTGGTGCAACTTCAAAGCACCCACAATCAAACTACAAACCAACTGTTCATATGGCTTCAAAATGATGTATGAGCAAAGTTCATGACCCATTTGGAAATGTGAATTTTTGACGAATGTGTCGCAACTTGTTTTGATTCTACATAGTGGAAGGTGCCGAAACAAGTTTAGGTAATTTACAATTCCCAACCAAATTGATAATTGTTGTAGTCTGAAATTTAAACCCCTCCTTGCACTATATACAAGAGGTTTGTTCCATCTTATTCTTTACTAGAATCAATGCAAATCTTCGCCATAATGAAAACTATCCAAAATTCATTACTCCTCATACCTTATTCTTGACACCATGACTAGCTTTGCATTTATACTAATTTGAAGCTCTTTTGAAATGTTAGGGAAATGACTCATCAATTGATAATTCAAGGCCTTTTTGGTGTGTATATGTGCTCATTTTTATACTAAAGAAGGACAAAAGAAAATGTATGAAAATTCTTCCTACAATAATGCTTATAGAATGTTTTCATGATGAGCTAGACAGTCTAGTGTTTCAGATTCCAAAATTATGCTTATTTTTCTTTTGCAACAAATGCACATAAAGAAAATCCAAAAAACAATTTGAATTCTCATTAGAATAATATAACAAAACAACTTTCCAAGTTATACGAGTTGGTAAAAAAAAACCATTTGTCTGCTTACCCAAAGGAATATAACTTTGAGGATTTAGTCATCGAAACCCATTCATTCTTCATCCCATCCTTGAAGGAATTTGTGTTATCACCCAAAAGAAGATAGCTTTGCCCCAAAACTTCATTTTTCAACTTGGTCATGGAAAAACCCATTCATTTTGATCCCATCCTTGGTCATTTTGGCAACTTCTTTAGATGAATTGCTTTCATTTTAGATGCCCCATGGACATGAGTGAATGATGTTGGGATGGCTATTATGAATAATTACCTATAAAATTTGTAGGGTAAAACCTTAGGGTGGGGGCATTTTTACTTTTCAATCCGGGAGGGTTCTTACACCTACTAATAGGCATAATTTCATTCCCATACTTGACAACTAGGCATAATATATCTCTCGATTTCTAGGACAAAAATGATGGATATATAATGTGCCTTCCACATACACACAAATTTTTTTTGAGTGCTTTACAAGATGGATATTTCACCTCCTCCTCAATAGTGTGAGGGTTTTTACACCCATAAGTAAGCATAATTTCCCTCCCACTTGTATGCCTCATGATCTACGTAGGTTTGGTTCACGATAAAAAATTTCCTTGTGCTTTACTTTGGTGAAAGCCCATGCGTGAGGGACATTCCCATAATGTGGGGCTAAACTCAATTATCGCCTTTGGTTTAAGCCCCTTATTTTGAGACTTCCTTCATCTTAGAGCTTTACCCTACAGTTTCCAGGATTTATTTTTATTTTTTTCAATTTTGTAATGTCAAAAAATTGGCAACCAAATGCCAAGTCAAAATTACACTGAAAAATAGATTTGTCCAGGATTTTTTTGAAAAATAAAATCCAGGGTGTAAAAATTATTACCAAAAAAAAGTGGATACCGATGGCCATCTTTGCAGCAGTTCAAAATTTCAAAATATAAAAACTATATATTACCATACTTGCATATTAGTGATTTTTCCCTGAAATTTTCACCTCGAAAATTTTGATTTCGACCTATGTAAAAGATTTTTCCATCGAGAATTTCAAGTGACAAAAATTCCCTAGATTTGGAAAGGGAAAAAAGTCAGATCATCGGATTTTTTATAATAGGTATATTCCTATAAGAAGTAAAGAATATAATAAGGATGCTTATAGTTTTGTAATTTCATACATGGTTTATAGCCAAAAACTAGCTAGATTTTTTTTTGGATGATCTCTATTTTGGCTACATCAAAAAATCGGAAAAAAAAAATCAGCTGTTGCATATGGCTAAAAAGTAGAATTATTTAACAATATTGTCTGGAAAATTTATGAATGGTCTTGACACATAGTGAGGCTATAGAAAGATGGAACTCAATATGTTATCCTAAGCCATGTTAAAGATCATTCACACCCAAAATAATATGATGATGTGTAAGGTAAAGCCCTATTGTGGTGGCATTCCCCAAATAAAAGGCCTGGGATGTTGCAATAGGCAACTCCAGCTTCACATTTTGGGAATGTTCCTTGCTTGTGGGCCTTACCCCGCCATAGAGCAACACAAAGAAAACCTTGTCATAAGCCTAAACATCCATAGATCACAAGGTTGTAAGATTGGGAAAGATCTTATACCTATTATTAAGGCATTGGAGCGATTTTTGTGTAGGGTAAAGCTTCAGTTTGTGGGCTTTTTACATGGCGTAAAACATCGGCCCATGATGAAGAACATGGATAAAGAGGCGGGAGGTCATGTGGGTGAGGATGAAGAAGTGAGAGGTCATGTTGGTGAGGATGAAGAAGTGAGAGGTCATGTTGGTGAGGATGAAAAACCAAGAGGTCCCATTGAGTTTCAAAATTTTGAAATTTAATTATAATACTTTTCTTGCACCAGTGTTTTATATAAGTGTGAGATCCTCCTCTTCCTAAATATTGGGGATAAAAATCCCTCATCTTTTCTAAAGGGAGTATTCATGTTGATAAGGTGCGATCCAAATACAATAGGAATTTTTTCTAAGAGCATCATGTGTCATGGAATTTTGTACATTCAAATCAACAAATGGCAAGCATAATAAATCAAATACCATGACACGTAGGTTGATTAAGCACAAATTAATTAGTTTTAGATTTGTTGAAAATCCAAAAAACACCTACCAATCATGTCAAAAATTCAAAGGAAATTCTCAAGCACACTAGCTAGTTTCATTATTTATCATAGTGCCCAATTGTAGAATATTATTATTGTTATTATTGTCAAAAGTAAGTGACAAAAATAATAAAACTATTGGGCTCCTTATTGCCAAACTAGCCCAATTACTTTTGACCCATTAGGAAAAATCTATGCCACATGGAAAACCATAATCAACATACAAAACCTAAAGGGAGCATTAAATCACATGCATGCAATTATTTTTATGATGATAATTCATAGGAATTCGTTTAGGTAGGACAAATTTGTTTCAAAAGTTGTTGCTTTTGGCCAGTTCCAAACTAGAATATGTTGTCAATTCTCAAATTAAATGGAATGGAAAGATGTCTTTACAAATTTATGTACTTTAAGAGTTTTTTTTCCTCCCAACACCATAGTCATGAGCAAATTTTCGATATATACCTTTTACACCAATTTATATATCATTTTTTTTCAATTGAATTTGAATCCAATTGAATTAAAATTTAATTGTTCGACTGGAATTCTAAAATTTGAATTAAATGTAGAATCTAAATCCAATTGAACTAAATCAATTTGAATGGAATGGACTTAAATTTGGGATTTAAATTTAATGTTCTAATCTGAATTTAATTCAATTAGACTAAATATGAATTGAATTGAATTGAATTTGAATTCAAGTTGCATGCAATGTCATTCAATATTTTCATTCGAATGGAGCTTAATTTTTAGAAAATCAATTCATTTTTTTCATGAGTTGATCATCTATGGTAATGCACAACAAAATGGAACCTAAGTTTGATGAAACGGATAGAGAAGTGTAGATACTTCCAACGTATCATGTTAAATTTTTTGATGTGGGAACACAATAATGGTATTCATCTCATCAATTGCCCATGGGCACACATTTATTGTAATACAATGAGAGCAATTTTTTAGTGTTAGTGGTCAAATGTGTGGCCTAGTAATGTGGACATATATGTTATTCCATATGAAATATGAAGGTAAATACTAACACCTATAGGCTTTAGTGTTTTTTGTTTTTATCAAATGATTTTTTAGAAATGATGAAAAATACATGCTTTGGAGGTTTTCTAGTCTCCAACTTTTTGATAAATTTTAATTCAAAAAAAGAAATGGCCAGATTTTACATGAAGTTTCGGTACAATTTCAAAAGTATAGTTTAGTGTGTTACATTTGTTTTATCGTCATATTTTTTTATAGCCTTATTTGGCTGAATACTCACATGGATGATTGCCACTTCAACTACATCACAAAATTGAAATTTAATTTACCAAAAAAAAAAAGTTATATAAAAAACAACCACACTACTTCAATTGAAAAAAAGATTGAGGATAAGTGACTTCCCAAGATAATATCCAAGGATCCATAGAAGTAAGCCACGTCCATAGATGAGAGGGATTGTTTTTGATAGGGCCAAGGAAAAGGTCTTATGATAAAAAAAGGTTTCAATCATCTTTACTTTGTGAGGTTGAATGTGTTATGTATGTCCTCATTGTCAACAACTACATTCATTTTTTGTACCATAAACTCCTTTTGAATGATGACCATTTTGAAAGCCAATTACCTTTGTTTACTTCAATTGAGGTCACATGCAAAGGGTGAGCCATGTTCTTCTTTAGTTGGAGGGGTTGTACAAAGGTCTTTTGTACACTGAATTCCAAAAGCCACCCCCCCCTTTATGAAGTAGGGACTTTCTCACCATCCTGGTGGGTTTATCAACTATGAATTTTCCCACTCTCTTGGTGAGTATACCAACTACGAACTTTCCTACTCGGTTTGGTGAGTGTACCAATCTTAACATGTTACTCAAAGAAAATTAATTAAGTTTTCTAATAATCTTCAACTCAAAAAAGGTAAAAATATAAAAACTTTGCAAAATCATTAATCTAGTTTGATACATGACCGGAATTTACCTTACGCATAAAGTTGTAGGGGTAAGGCAAAATATTTTCTTTAATTCTTTAAACCTTACAACTCTTTCAATGGATATTATATGTGAGTAGATTAATTGTAAATAGGTGCACATGACATTCAAGACAAAATGGAAAAATTGAAACTAAGATAAAATAAAAACCTTTTGAGTAATACGTTCTAATTATTCCTATTATGGCTTGAAGGGTACTACAAATCTAAGGAGATTCCAATGGTCATCTCGCAATTATTATTATTATTATTATTATTATTAAATAATAGTCATGTTCAAGCTAATTGACGGAAAGAACCCCAAAAACAAACACACACACACACACAAAGAAACCATATGAAGCAAAATCATTTGTTAAATCATTGACAATAACTCCAAAAAATTCAAGGGTAGCTTCCACACATGTTTGACAAATATTTAATTAATTTTGAAGATTCCATTTTGTAACAAATATATATTCTAAATATTTCAAAAGATTCTTTATTTTCCCTCACAAAATTTTTTTTTTGGAAATCTTTTTATAAAAAAAATTTCAACCTTTTCCGATTAATATGATTATTGTTGAATTTGCCAAGGTGTGGTATATTGCATAATGTGTGAATGCACATAAGCTATATGATAATTTTTGGATGTACCCTATAATTCGCCTTCATCAAACAATAACATAACCTTTTGTGTATAGCTTGATCTTCAATGCATGTAAATTTTCAAGTTTTCAGATTTGTGCACGCATTCCACAAAAAGGCTATTTAAATCTAATATATTTACCAATTGAGGCAATGAAAACAAATAAAAATTCACCAATAAGGTAGAGCATATATTCTTGATACTTTCTTGCTGATATATAACTTATTTATTCTTGATATAAAGACCTACCTAATCCCCATAGAAAAATTATCTTTTTTTTCCTTTCCTTTAGACATGCAAAATCTCTGCCCCCTTTAGTCCCTTCCCCAACTAATCATAGAATCTACATGACATGGTATCATGTAAAACCTTCAATGAGAATACTTGGCATGTGGTTTTTTAATAACACGGGCCCAAATTCTGATTTTTTTTTACCCATGAAGACCAATAACGTAATGTACACAAAAAGTTCAAAAGTTTTGAATCCTATAGATTGAAAGCTTGAATAATCAAAAGCATGTTTTGAGTCTTGAACCATAAATATTGATATTCTGAAGTAGACAAAACCAAAAGTATCATACTTCTTTTTTATAAGACGACAAAAGTGAAAGGTGTTACACAAATTTTGATGTCATTCAACATGTGCCAAATGTGCCAAACCTTTTGTTGGTGGTTGTTACGTATGTGCATCACTCACAATGCCTTTGCTACATTAGATTGTTTAGGTGGTGTGAAGTAAAGAAGGAAATGGTGTTGGGGTGGCGCGGTCATTTTTTATTGAAATGTGCATGTTAACCTTCAAGCTTGGTGTTTGAAGATTTTTGGAATGAAATTGTGACATACCTATGTCTTGTTGAAAGTTTGTTCCAGGGGATTTAGGTGTTAATCTTGAGAAGGAAGCTAAAATGGGTGAGCTAAGTTACTATAGTGATAACAATTTGTTTGGTTCAATTGTGGCAAATAATATGGGGTTGGCATTATTGATGACTACAACAATCATAGTTATGCTTTGTGGTTGGTTTTTTTTGCAAAGGAAAACAAAGGCACCTTTGCCTCCAGGTCGAATTGGGCTTCCTTTCATTGGAGAGACTTTGGAATATATGAGTGCTTCATAAAATAACAATTCATTAGCATTTTTCAATTCTCGTGTTGCCAAATATGGAGAGGTACATCCTTACACAAACATGATCTAATGTTCATTCTTTTCCACTATTTTAAAAATGTGGAGATATTTTGGCATAACTCATGTTTGAATGAGATTTTGGTTGTGAAGAACAAGTAAACAACACACTCAACATAATTGTTTGGTGGGCTAGGTGGAGTCACAAAAATGTTGTGCAAATTGTTCTCATTTATTAACATGTTAGTTTATTTAATCAACCATAATATACTTAAAATACATCATGCATCCTTGTAAATTGGCTTCCAAATAAGTATTCATTGAAACATGGAAAGGGACGGTAAAAATGGTTTGGGAATTTTTGGTTTCATACATCAACCTCATAATCAAAATAATTAGTAAGAGGTCCAATTGTGTATCAACAAAACTCAATTCTAATGCATATTTGCATTAGTTTGTTCTTTGAAATATAGATAGATTATATTTCAAATAATGTTTTCTTAACCATGAAATCCATGATTAAACCGAAATCATGGTTATGCACAAAACATGAAGTCAAACATTAAATTAAGCTTTATGTACTACATGGGTTTATTCTCCATGAACTTGACAATGTGAATTCCTTCATGTGTGTTCAACACACCATTCTAATTGATGTTAATGTCTTGGATGTACATGAATTCAGATTTTCAAAACAAACATTTTGTTTGCTCCTTCAATTTCTTTTGGTACCCTTGAGGCCAACAAGTTTTTGTTTGCAAATGAAAATAAATTATTCCAAGAATCTTGGCCATCATCAATAGCAAAACTTTTGGGTGAAAGTCTTTCAAACAAAACTGGCAAAGAACACAAGTAAACACATCTCCCACGTCCTACCTTGAATGATTGTTGGTCTATTCATGTGATTGGTTGTAATTAATGGATATTAACGATTATATGGCTTGCAATCTAACAAGGGAAAGACACAAATAAACACACCATTTGAATATCGTTATTTGATTGGTCAATTGGTATATGTACTTGGGTCAAATTGATGAATGCTAAAACATTTATATACTTATTTGATTGATATAAAGTTTAAATTATAACTAAGTTTTTGGAGTGGAATAGTGAAGGAAAAAATAATCACAATGGTATCTATCTATGAATATAATGGACTGTGGAGTTTACATAGGTTTAATATATTTAATAGCTCGGGTTTGTGATTGCTAGAAACTTGCGTCACACTTTCATGGCATTTTTTGGCGCAAGTAGCTTGCACAACTTTGTGCCAAGATTGGATAACACAACGAAGGCACATTTTCAACAATTTTGGGAAGGAAGGGATGAAATCAAGGCAATAGAAACCATAAAACATTTCCTATTTTCTTTGTTGATGGATTTGTTTGTTAGCAATGGCTTACAAAGGCACGAATTGAGTTGAAGCGTACTCTTACATTGGCAGTTGTGAAAGAGCTGCTCACAGAAGTTGAGCAGTTTTTGTGGGCAGGCCATGAGATGGACCCAGTATGTTCCTTCTCCTGAGCAGCTCAATTTGTTGTTAGTCCACCATTGTCACATCAGCCTTTGTTTGTTGTACAATACACCTAAGATGGCAGTCCATGCAGGTGCAGGTGGTGGAGAGAATTTTGGTTATTGTTTGTAACTAGGGTGAAGAAGTGGCACAATGTTGGGCCACTGCCAATAGTTGGCTGCAAGCCAAGGATAATAGACCATGTCTTGCATTGTTGAAGGTTAGTGGGCAATTCTTGACATCTTTAAGCTCATGTTATTTTCAAATACTACAAATCTTTCAGACATCAATGTTGCATCTAATGGTTTGTTAGTGAAATGATCCTGCTTTAAGAGACTTGTTTATATTGAATAGGATTTTTTGGAACAGTCCATGCAACAGAAAATTGTCAACTTGTTGTCAATTCAATCCCCTCCCCAGGTACTTCAGCATGAATTGCAAATTGTTTTCTCTGTAAGTCCTTTTTTGGAAGTCTTTCTTTGACCTTGTTCTAGCTTTCTTAATTGTGAGAATGGACATTTCTCAATTCTCATGAAAGATATCGTTTCTTTGTATGTCCAAAGCGAAAGGGCAAAGACTGTTGCAGTGCAAAAAGATGAGTGTTTACAAAGAGGCTAGTAAGGCATAGATTGAAGGATCACCTAGATTTAGTTGTCTGGTAATTTGTCAATTGAGGTCACAGTTGCAAAAAGTTCAGTAGTGCTAAGGGATGGTTCCGATGTTTTCAAAAGGAGAATGTAGAGGCACTGTTGAAGGAGGCCAATAACTTTCCTTTGGAGTTTGAAGAATTGCCACATCTACAGCAGCTAGTGTCTTTTGGAAAGGTGCCTGGCACTCTCATATTCTTGTTTGTGCAGGTTTTTGTCCACAGTTAATTTCCTATTCTAAGGATGTTGAACTTTGACATGGCCATTCTTGTCAATATATATAACAACAGGACATGTGGAACTCATCCCATGCATTAGGCTGTTGCAAATGTCATGTTCATGAAATAGCAACTTCAGACCTAAAACTATTTATCTTTATCTTCATTTGCAGACCTGGTCAGAGCATGTGAGGAAACTGTTACCACCAATAAAGGCACTGTGGAATTGTGGCCTTGTAAGGCTTGACTAATTGTTGGCCCTTCAAAAGGAGGTTTGTTTGTTGATGAGATTTGTTCTCTCCTCATAATTGTGCTGTGAAAACCAGTTAGGGTTTGCATCAAATTACAATTAGTATGTTCTTTTTAATATTTCCTATCTTTTCTTTTAGAGAATTACCTACTCCATGTATCAAGAAATTTTAAAGTATGAACACAGCTTCCAAGTCATGTACCCTAGACAAGCACTTTGGGGGAATCTAGACAATGAAAATGTAGTGCACTCATCCAAGAGCTATGTTGCCTGTATATGTTACCAATTGCTGAAACTGTCAATTTCCAGAAGACACCACGCTCAAGCTTTGGACACTTAATCTAGAGGCCAAATTGGATATGAGTTATATTAGAGATAGCCGAGGTCCTGAGTTAGATTGATTGAGAAGGATACTTGCAGGGTTTTCCAGTGATTGGCCTTGGTAGCACTCCATACTTTGGGTAAGCGAAGAAGCTCAACTGGCAATGTTGGATGGGGGATCTAAAGATTGTTGCTGCCAGTGAAGACAAAGGATAAACAAATTCTAGATTGTGTCATAAAGAAAGCCCACACCTTAAAGCATCATGTCAATGTGATGCTTGGTTTAGTGGCACACTCCCAAGTGCTTTGTCAAGTTTTTTGGCATGCTCCCATGCTTACTATGTTTTGACAAGTGTAGCAATATTACAGTGGGAAGGAGTTTGGAATTAGTCTCCCTTAGCAAGTGTAGGTTTCAAAGTCAAATAATATCATAATTCAGTCCATACGGGATATGCAGTTGCAGAACCTTATAAATATGTTCAGTCATAAAGATCACAATAGACTAGCAAATTTATATCAAAGTCCCCTGAAACACAATCCTTTGAAGGTTGAATTCATTTTGGGTATTGTCCTTGCCAGCATGAGTTGGAGGCAGTGTTTGAGGAGGTGCATGCATTGCCTATGGGGATTCTCCTTCCTGCACCAAGGGCCAACTTGAGCAACTTCTAGAAGAAGTGCAGGTATAATGTGAACTACAACTTATAGCCCATAGTTGAATTGTTCCTGTTGACCAGATAATGTGTTCTATAGGATGCAACAACCATTCAATGCATAAGGCACTTACAATAGTTTGAAATGCATGTGTGCAGCCCTTACCAGTCTCCTTAACAAACGATGTGAGCCATATTTCTCAACTACTTGCAGTGAACAAGTATCTTTTCTACTGAACACACTGTTGGAGGTGGTGTAATCTTCTGAATTCTGTATCCATATCTATGAATTAGCTTATGTATGTGAACTTTGAAAGCTGTCTAGGAAAGGAAATATCATCATTGATGATTCAAACCACAGTAATTCACTCTGGTTTTAATCTCTTTGAAATGCACATCGGAGAAGATTTTACCTGAGGCCATATGGTATGGCACTGTGTCTTGCTTTCAGTGCTGCATTATTGCATGCCACAGGTCTTGGAAAAAGAAGGTGAGCCAGTCCCTTTCTTACAATGAAGACTGCTTGCAATTTTAATCTATGTAAAAATTTCAGACTGGAATTTTTTTAGTCAGTCCTGTATGAAACAAAAGCTTTAGGAACCTTGTGACTGCTTCTAGGAGTAAATGGAACTTGGTGGTGTTTTTTGTTGTTTAGGGCTTTTTTCTTTTTGAAAAGAGAGAGAGAGAGAGAGAGAGAGAGAGAGAGAGAGAGAGAGAGAGAGAGAGAGAGAGAGAGAGAGTTGTGGACAACTTTCTGTGCAGTGTTGTTGATTGAAGAATGGTGGAAAACTTTTCTGTTGATGATGCCTACCCATCAGAGTCAACTGCTTACTATCAAAGTTTTTTGTTGTTTTGTTTGTTATGTTTTTGAGTGCAAAAGGTTGGAAGTAAAGAGGAGGGGCATTCAATCTTCTTGGACCAACACCACCACCACCATTTTTCTTCCCCATCCAATCGTCTACTCATGTTTCTCCAGAGCCCTGACAGCCAAATGCATGGAGGTTTGTATCCTTCATTAGATGTGGCCTTGCGCAACATGAGTCCTCCTCCTATGGGTTCTTCACATGAGTTTGTGGATGGAGGAGCTAATAAGCAGCCTTCTTCTTTAGGTCAAAATTTGTTATTTAGGTCCCTATGTTACTGCTTTATGTATGCTTCTTTATCTATGACATGGGTTCAGGTGCTTTGACTGTGCAGTGTGTGTGAAGGCTACTTTGCTAAAGACCCCAACAAGATTGGGTATTGTGACTCCAACCTTTTCTGCATGTACTGTCTTTCCGAAACTCCTTGGGGATGTAGCAAACATAACAGCAGCTATAAGTATAAGGAGATGATGTAGAGAGAGGGTTAAGTTTCTTAAGGTAATGGGTGGTAGATTTTTGCGAATGGACACACTTGCATTGTTACTGTCACTTGTAAACGTTCGAGCTAGTGCAGAGGAATCCTTTGGTGTTCCATATTGTTCACAAAAAGCTTTCAACTTCTTAGGTTGTTACATTTAAAAACATTTATATGTCTTATGGTGTTTTGTATCTACAAAAATTATTGGAAGTCCAAAGGGTTTAAGAATTTGTTTATGAGCACAATGCATATGCTCATTTTTTGAATGCGACATTTTTGATAAAACTCTCAACCCTTTGTCTTGTTGCTCCTTGTATTCATGATGAAGTATTATTTTAATTCAACAAGCGAGCTATTTGGGATCATGGTGAGTGAAGAAAATCTGCTGCAACCAATTGTGTGGTGCTTAGTGTTGCTCTACTGCAACAGCTAGACTTCAAGAGAGTCAAGTTGAGATTGAATTACAATTTTTATTTCTTTCTCCTTCAATTGCTAGTTGGTTTCCCAGCTCCGTGGTGGTGATCAGCTGCTTAAACCAGCAAAAGTTTGAAATCGTGCAGTACATAGACATGGATCAACACAAGGAAAAGGCTCCAAAGATCTTTCGGTGTAATTGTAACAAAGTTGGCAGTAGTAGCTAACTAGTGATCATCGGTGGGTGCAGCTTTTTCTTCTCCCTGATCATCATTGACCCTGGCATTGGTCTAATCATTTGCAACAACCCCAAGAGCGTCGGTGAACTTCCATAACCCAGTGATGCAGATTAGTCATCCAACTCTAGTCTGGCACCTCCAAATCACATGAGATTATGAAGATCATGATGGATGTCTTTCTCTTGGAATTTTCTTCTGGTTTTGGTGCTTGTCCTTAATCAATGTAAATTCCTAAACCTTTTAGATTTTGTAGATCATTCTTAAATTTTTTGTCACCGCTTGCTTATATTCATTTGCTCACAACTCACCTTTAAAGTCTACACCAAAAGTACATAGGTCAACATCCAAAGAAAAAACATGTTCATTCTTTCAAATGATTTTAGCATTGTAGAATAAAAATTTCACTCATCTTCTTTAGAGACAAAGAATTCCAATGTTCTTGCACCATAATTTAAATAAGTCATAAAAGAATGAAACCTTCATAATGAAAGAAAAACCCATTAAAAATAACAAATTAAAATCTGAACAAAAATCTAGTGAAGAATGATCCATCAAGATCTCAAGAATAATCCAATGAAAAATGGAAAGCCCAGTAGGAAATGAAAAATTCTTTGAATAATTTCCTTGAATTTGAAACTAGAAAAGAATCCATGCACTAAAGATTTTAATTAGTTGATTGCAGCCTTACTATTAAATGTATGATGTAAATATATATATTTTTCCTTTTTCTTCTTTCCGATCTTATTATTAAGAACTCGAAACCTTTGCAAATTAAATTCACAACATTTTGGATGAACGTTTTTCTACAAAACAGATTTTTAACATGGATCCATGAAACTTATCCATGAAAAGAATGATCAATGTGGTAATTTAGTTTTAAAAATTAAAAAAATTACATTTTCACCACAAAAAAGAAAACATAACACCAAACTAGAGGAAAAAAGACCGAAAAAGACCTTAAAAGAAAATCATGAAAAAGTTCTTTTTACGCAAAATTACATGTTTGATGCAAAAGAAATCAAACATTGCACAAAAAAATGTTAAAATTTTATGAAATTGAACGACAAGACAACATTATATACTTCAATATAATCATTTAATATATGTTGGTTTTGAAAAAAAATCGAATAATTATACCAAAATATAAAATCATTAAATTGAACATTTATATTTTTAATGCATTTGTAGTTAAAATTTTAATTACAAATTCATAAATCAAAAAATATATACTACAACATTGAATGACAAGGAATAAATGCAAGAAATAGACATTATATACTTCAACACAATACATTAAAAATTGATGTAGATTATATGTATAATGTTGGGATGAATTTTGAATATTTCAAACATGTATAGTAAAGATGTGAAATTGACAATGATAAGAAAATATTTGTAATCTTAATATTGTTTTACTTATTAGTTCCAAGAATTTTTAGCATTAAAACGAAAATATATCACATTTTAAAATAATTAGATATCAAAGTTTCATAAGTAAAACAAAAAATACCAAAATATTGAATGACAAAGAATGAATGCAAGAAAGTTGTATACCTTAATCTAATAAATTAAAAATTGATGTAGATTATATGTATACTTGTGGGATGAATTTTGATTATTTTAGACATGTATAGTAAAATCTGAAATTGATAACAACAATAAAAAACAAAAAAATCATTTAACATTTATTTTACATATCAAATCCAATTTTAAAAAAAATTAAAATGCAAATATATCAACAAATATAATAATTAAATAACTCATATTTCAAAATACATATATTAAAGAATTCAAATGGGTAAAAAGAAAGAATTTACATGTATGAACCCTAATATACATCATCATTATACATTTTCAAATATATTAAAATATTATTAATAATTTGTTTCAAATATATTAAAACATTCTCAATAATTTGTTGGAAGAATAATTATTTTATAATGCTCTTTATTGAATTGCATGAACACAAATTTCACATATGTACTCGGAATTTGCATTGTACAATTTATGGCATCATCATTTTCAATATAACACAAGTTGTTTTTTAAGGTTTACATATATTCTCAAATTGTTGCACATGTATTTGAATTTTGAACATAAAATCAATAGAAATAAAAATATAAGCATCAAAATAGAAAATGACAAAATCAATTGATAAAACATCATAAGGTTTATATATATCTCTCTTCAAGTTCAATGTGCAAGTTTGAAAACATTAGAATTTAACATTGAAACTAATATGCACTATGTGCAATTCATATGATTGGTAACACCAATCTCCTTTCCACTCAATGTGCAAATTGGGTGCATTTTTTATGGGTTCAAATCCCAAGTTGAGTTCTATTCTTTTTGTAATTTAAAATTACATTTTGATTGCAAATATACCAAATGCATGTACCATATATATTTACAAATGTGCACAAATATTGTAAGTCATTCTTTAAGGTTAAGTCTATGTGGGATGGAAATGTTTGTCTGAAGATATCATATTGGCTTCCTGCTGTTGGATTTATATGTATATGTTGGCCTACAATTGGCAGGTATGGGATCGTGAAAAGGTGGTGCTCATACCTGACCACTACATCTTTACAGCTGATGAGCGGGCAAACAGAAATGTGGACATTCTACGTGAATTTGCATTGGAGCAAGACATCAAATATTTCTATGATATCAAGGATTTCAGCAATTTTAGGGTTATTTTCACCTCATCACCTTTAAATTGCAATTTCATCTTGTGCCCACTATCAATGCTATTCCTTCTTGTGAACAGCAAATTGCATAGAACATCTAAACTGCTGTTAAATGCTATTGATGTCTTGGATTAAATATTGTGATGTGATGTGACTTGCCAGTTGTTAGCAATGAGCATCAACTCTAGAGGGAGACACTGTAGAATTTCCAGACCCCAGGTGACTCTCTCTAGAGTATAGTGACTATTGAGAACTTTCTTCTTGAGAGATTTATGTTATGAAGGAAACAGAAAAACCGGTCTCTACAACATTAGGAGCATTCGAGAGTGTGATGGAAGAGAGATTGTAGGATGGTGCAGGCAAATCCAGATTGCAAGGGTGTGTGTCATGTGGCGCTTGCTCAAGAGGGTCATTGTCGTCCTGGCGAGGTACTTCTAAGCTATAGTTCTGTACTTGTTAAATTTTGGTCCTCTCCAAGAGAGCACCAGTCCATGTGTATGGAGCTGTAATTTTGGCCCTCTCCAGGAGACTAAAAGTCCATGTGTATGGATCGTACAGCTTGGCAGTCCAAACACTAATTCTGAGGATGTGGGATGGGTTTAGGTACTATTTGGAACAGATTCACATACATGCAATGCTGTTGTCATTTCACTAATTGTTCCTGTTTTCATTGCTGTAGGTGAATGGAAGGAACATGGGTTTGTTGTTCAAGCTGGCCGAAGAATGGCTTACAAAGAGTTTTAGAGGATTGAGGCTCTCTGAATATTCTCTTAAAACTTTTTCACTAGTTAAAGGATTTTGCCTTTTATCCCAGTACAGCTTCTCATGAACTCTTCATTTGCTCCATCCTTCTCAAAGATCATCATCACCAGCAGAGGTCATTTTCCGCAAGCTCCTGAAACCTCTGGTAGATTCTTACTTTTCAGCTCCTGTTTCATGTTTGACATGCTGCCTCTCTTCCTGTGATGTTCCTTCATCCAAGCAGTCTACTCCTCTTGCCCTGCCAATCCCACTCTCAAAAGCGTGTCTTAGAAGAACTACATGTACCCCATGTCTTGCCTACTCCCTATTCTCTACCAGTAGATCATCACCCCTGTGTCACAGTCCTTTCAAAAACACTGCTGCCTTGTCACGCTCTATGGATTCGCTTTCTGTGGTTGATGAGTATGCTATGAAACACAGATCTCTTTGGACCCAAGCACCACCATCGTTATGTAGTGCTGTTAGGTTTTGTGCTTATTGAAGAGGAAGAAGCGTTAGGTATCAGACATTGAAGTTGAGAATCTATGGGAGCTTATTACCATTTTTATCATATTCCTTGAAACATATTACACAGATTTTTTTTGCCTCTGGATCTGAGGATTTCACATAATGCTTCTGTCAATTCTGATGTGTCGAGTCACACTTGTCAATCACTTTCAAGAGGGAACATCTATCGGCAAGTTTGCATATGTATGTTTCTCCCCAAAAAAGCCATGCTGCTGATATCCTTAGGGAGGACCATGATACCAGGACACCCAAGAAGAGGGCAGCGGGAGAAATGGGGTTCAGCATGAGATCAAAGCACTGATAGTGTATCACAAGCAGACACAGAGTTTGTTCAACACATCCAAAACCCATGAGCATCTTCGGGAGCAAATATAAGATCTGACAGGCAGATATACAAAATTCTGGAAAAATCACAAAACATGACAGGTTCTGAGCTTTTCTTGGTTTACCTACTAACTCAATCTGCAAGAACTCCCTCTTTACCCTTCTGTAGTTGGCAGGGAAGTCAAAACAGAAAAAAGTCCTGCACTACTGATGAAGACATTAATCTTACTGAATTGCTCATGCAAAGCTGAAATGGTTCAAAAGAGAGGCATGTATCTGCAAGAACCAATTTGACAAGATGATTCTTCACTATGATATCCATCAGTCCCACATACATACAATACACACAATGCTTTCAACTTGTACCAGAATCAAGAAATCACAACTCATGAAGAATCTCTCTCTCTCAGTTTTGGAGCTCTGCCATTCTTGGTAAGGTAAAGATGAAATGTTCAGCTTGCTGATGGCCAAACATAAGCAGCACTCACAAGTGTGTTGTGCAGGATGGATGATGTATGGACAGAAAACACTTTGGCATTGTATTCATGTCTGGCAGCCAACCATGGTGATAAAGTATGTACTGATGTACTTACCATCCACATGCATCAACCTACCGAGTAGCCATCAAGTGGCTTGCATATTTATATATCTACATAGTAACCACTTACATTCCCTAGGTACTTATCTATGGTATCAGGTACCTACTTACCTAGCTAGTTATCCAGGTTGGGGAAGGGGGAGGGCAGGAGGGTTTGGATCTCAATTGTGGTTCATCCAAAGCTGTGTCATAACAGGTTTCCTCCAATGGATGGCGTAGTGTGGGTGCTATGTCACATAATGCTTTATAGACCACCTAAAAATGAACTCAGAAAAAAATCAGGTATTTCTGCAGAACCAAGCTCAAAGAAGAAACGACATAGCTGATGAGAGGAACAGCAATTCCAACGAAAAAAAATGGTGGGTATGACCATTCCTCAACGTTGTGAGGCAACCCATTTATTCCTTTGGATCTCATAAAACTATCGTTGGGAGCCTCTTTAAAAACTATGGCTGTGTGAATAAATATGTAGAGGGGAAAGCTGTCAGTGGGCAGAACTTTGCACTATTGCCGGCCCAATTCCAGTAAAGCCTGTGGCCAAGGGCTTTACTATAATCATGAAGACATGCTCCAATTTTTTTCTTCCAGTGGCTATCACAGAAAAAACAAAACAACCAACCAGATGTTTTGAAAAATGGAATGCCCACTGGACTGAGCATTTCATTGTTTGAAATGCCCGCACAAACAAAAGAGGAAAAATATGTTGTGTAATGTGCCCTCCAATTACTCTAAACAAATTGGAGCAGGTCTTTATGTCTAGGTAGTAGCCCAACATGTGCCTTACCTACCTACATTGGTAAGTAAGCACTTACATACTTCCAATCCTTATATCCACTTACATAGTAGGGAAAGGGGTAAGTAGTCCTGCAGGAGCAGTGTTACTTTACTTGAGAAAGAGACCGACCTGGTCCAGGTCAATAAAAGATTGAGAAAGAGACCGACCTGGTCCAGGTCAATTAAAAGACGGCGTTAGGCCTACACAAATTTTGATGCCATTCAGCATGTGCCAAATGTGCCAAACCTTTTGTTGGTGGTTATTACATATGTGCATCGCTCACAATGTTTTTCCTACATTAGATTGTTTAGGTGGTGTGAAGTAAAGAAGGAAATGGTGTTGGGGTGATGCGCTCTTTCTTGGATTGAAATGTGCATGTTAACCTTTAAGCTTGGTGTTCGAAGATTTTTAGAATGAAATTGCAACATACCTATGTTTTGATAAATCTTTTTTGGGGGGGATTTAGGTGTTAATCCTGAGAAGGACGCTAAAATGGGTGAGCTAAGTTACTATAGTGATAACAATTTGTTTGGTTCAATTGTGGCAAGTAATATGGGGTTGACATCATTGATAATTACAACAATCATAGTTATGCTTTGTGGTTGGTTTTTTTTGCAAAGGAAAACAAAGGCACCTTTGCCTCCAGGTCGACTTGGGCTTCCTTTCATCGGAGAGACTTTGGAATTTATGACTGCTACAAAAAATAACAATTCCTTAGCATTTTTCAATTCTCGTGTTGCCAAATATGGAGAAGTACGTCCCTACACAAACATGATCTAATGTTCATTCTTTTCCATTATTTTAAAACTTGGAGACATTTGGCATAACTCATGTTTGAATGAAATTTCAATTGTGAAGCAAGTAAACAATCCTCAACATAATTATTTGGTGGGCTAGGTGGACTCACCAAAAGGTTGTGCAAACCGTTCTCTCATTTATTGACATTTTAGTTTATTTAATCAACTATAATTTACTTAAAATATATCCTATATCCTTGTAAATTGGCTTCCAAATAAGTATTCATTTAAACATGGAAGGGGATAGTAGAAATGGTTAGGGAATTTTTGTTTTCATACATCAACCTCATAATCAAAATAATTAATAAGAGGTCCAATTGTGTATCAACAAAACTCAATTCTAATGCATATCTACATTAGTTTGTTCTTTGAAATATTGATAGATTATATTTCAAACAATGTTTTCTTAACCATGAAAACCATGACTAAACCCAAATCATGGTTATGCACAAAACATGAAGTGAAACATTAAATTAAGCTTTATGTACTACATGGGTTTATTCTCCATGAACTTGACAATGTGAATTCCTTCATGTGTGCTCAACACACCATTCTAATGGATGCTAATATCTTGGATGTACATGAATTCAGATTTTCAAAACAAACATTTTATTTGCTCCTTCAATTTCTTTTGGTACCCCTGAGGCCAATAAGTTTTTGTTTGCAAATGAAAATAAATTATTCCAACTATCTTGGCCATCATCGGCAGCAAAACTTGCGGGTGAAAGTGTTGCAAACAAAGTAGGCAAAGAGCACAAGTAAATACATCCTAACTTGAATGGTTGTTGGTGTATTCATGTGGGCGGTCATAATTAATGGATATTAACAAACTCTATGGCTAGCAATTTAACAAGGGAAAAACACAAATAAACAAACCATTTGAATATCGTTATTTGATTGATATAAAGTTTAAAGTATAACTAAGTTTTTGGAGTGGACTAGATGAGGGAAAAAATAATCACAATGGTATCTATCTATGAATATAATGGATTGTGGAGTTTACATAGGTTTTTAATAGCTCATGTTTGTGATTGCTAGAAACTTGCGTCACACTTTCATGGCATTTTTTGGCGCAAGTAGCTTGCACGACTTTGTGCCAAGATTGGATAACGCAACGAAGGCACATTTTCAACAATTTTGGGAAGGAAGGGATGAAATCAAGGCAATGGAAACCATAAAACATTTCCTATTTTCTTTGGTGATGGATTTGTTTTTGAGCATAATTGAAGGCCCTGAATTCCATTCTATGCAACACGATGTTGAAGACTACATAAATGGGACGTTTCAATTGCCAATTGACTTTCCTGGTTTTGCCTACCACAAGGCTAAGTTAGGTCGTGACAATATAAAACGTACATTGGATATGATAATTTCTAGAAGGCGAAAGGTATGCAACTAACTTTTGAAACCTTTACTTTAACGATAAATTTTGGTCAAAGATTTGTGAACATACCTTTTCAAGGTTAGATGTAAAAGTCTTTATATGATTTTATCATAAAGTCGCATGCTTGTTTTGCCAAATTGTTGGGTGGGTATTTAATTTTGTGGGTTAGAATTGTTGATTCTAGTAATGTTTAGTAAAATATAAATCTAAATTGGCTATCATTTTTGGAACTAATTTTGAAACATGAATTAAAACCATTTAAGAATCTGATTCGAAATTAGGTTCTTGATTTTATTTATGTGTGGAACCATAATTGAAACCAAGATCTTTGGAAAGGAAAAAATAGAACCATGGGCTAAGTTGGAGGTCAATCGATAATTAATTGTTGATTTTAGTCCAAATTACTCGAATCCAACTAAATGTTGGCTCCAATCCAAGTTACATGACACCATATTGGAATTGGATCTAATTTTGAGGCTCAAATGCAATTTTTTTGGGGAAGAATTGGACCTTAGTTCCATGATCCCTAGTTTATGCAACCAAAACCAAAACCATTTTAATTTATTTTATAGAAATGGAAAAATAAAAATATTATCCAAGATTAGTTTTTAGGTGGTGTTGTGGAAGAATTTTATTTAAATAATTATTTGCAATCCCAATTTGTTGAAAATCTAAAATCAAAGATCTTTTGATTTTAGCTTTTTCATTCCAATTGCTTTAGTTTCAAGAACTATAAAAACTAATAAGTTTCATGGGAAAACATGTAAAGAATTGTAAGTTTTTTTTTGGGTGCAAAGGTAGTTTGTGTGCAAGTACAATTGGGTGGACCCATTAGGAATGTCACATTAAATTTGATTGGACCCATCAAACTTTGAACATATATAGGAAACACTTATTCCAATTTAAGAAAAGGCATGTGATTTGGAATCCAATGGATAAACATGGAATATATATATATATATATATATCTTTCTTTCTTTCTTTTAAATTTGTGAAAATATGGCCAGTTTTGGTTCCTTAACATTTCTTGAGGTGGTTCCTAGTGGTACCATTCAATTGTATTTCCACCCATTCTTGAATCTTTTGAGAATGGTAGTTAATTATATATTATAACTAGTTTTGCAATTTTTTGAAAACAACGGTTATGGGTAAAAAAATGCCTCCAAAATTGATGGGGGATTTGGTGTCATTTCTTATATGTGCTTGCACAATGTTAGCTTATATGAAATTCAAACCTTACCTGTTTTATGTGCTAATACACAAAATATAACAATTGCAGGATACCAAAGAAGGGAAGGTGGAGATGTACCATGATCTTTTATCATTCTTATTGAACACACCCCATGATGAAGAAGGCAACCCCATTAAAGATGAAGAAATTAAAGACAATATTGCGTTGTTATTATTTGCTGGCATCGAAACTACCAGTACTACCATTTCTATGGCGCTCAAGTATTTGTTCCTTAATCCACATTGCTTGCAAGAGGTTGTTAAAGGTAAAAGACATGACCATCAATCAATTTCATAATATATGTCCATTGTCAAACATAAGGTGAACATTATCATGACTATTAAACATACATATATCATAAATCATAATAGTAGGAGCATTATTATGTCTATTTTCTTAATAATGGAAAGGATATTAGGCAAGCCCATCCTTGGGTGGTAGCACTAAGAATGTCACACCTTAAATGTTTTTGACCCATTCAACTTCAAGACAACATAGGACTCATTTAAAGAATATTTTTCACTTTATATTAAAAATTTACCCAAGTCATGTAGAATTTGAACTTTGATTGGATTTAGAAAAAAGTAAGCCTTAATATTCCAATGAGTGGTTATAGAAAACGTTTTTAGGAAAATATTGCTTTGGGTTGGTTTGTTTAGTAATACGCAAGGAACATGTTTTTTCACTTGTTTTAATGTTTTAAATTTTTAGGAAAGCATGCGATGCTCTCTCTTTTATTTGATTAATAAATAATGGATTGAAACAATCATACATTTTAAAACATTTTTTGAAGGTTAGGAATGGAAGGTCTTGAAGGGCCCTTGCATTCACATTTGCAAATTTGTAGTAAAATTTTCATTTTTTGTTTCAATAACAAATTTGAGCCATACCCTAGAAACAATAGTTGTTCAACCAAATAAAAAAAGCTTTTACAATGGTGCAACTCAACACTAATGATAGAAGGGTCAAGAATGTTAAGAATAAATGTCATAAACATTTTAAGAACACAAATCTTTTACTTATGTAGGCTATGAAGGTGTTTACAAATTTTCCATGGTGTATACCCAAGTGGGGAACACAAATCCCATATGGTGCAAGTCAATAGTAAAAAGCATAGTTTACAAAGATTATTCATAAGAATATTTATATTTGTGGATTTGATAGAGCAAATGGAGATATCCAAAACAAAGGACGGGGCACCATTAAATTGGGAGGATACACGCAAAATGAAGTATACATGGTGTGTTCTTCAAGAGTGTTTGCGTATACAACCTGCTTTAGAACAAGCATTCCGAATATGCATAAAAGAATTTGAATATGGAGGATTTACAATACCAAAAGGATGGAAGGTAAAGTCTAAACTTTATTGAATGAAGCCACACACTCAAACGTAAATGGAAACCTCTTCAAAGGATTAATAATTGTGGTATAAAGAGGATATAATGTAAATGACAAAGGGACCCTAAGTTGCTTGGATTGTTCACACTAGAGTTTGTTTAGGTATTTGATTTTTACACTAATCCCCAACTCCAATTCTTTGAAAACTTAAAATCAAAAAATCATTGGTTCCATTGTTTTAGGCCAAAAAAATCACATTAAAGGTTAGTTTTAATTGTTTCAAAAAATCAAAAGAATCAACGATTTTCACAAAACATCTAGCAAAAAATCATAAGCTTCTAAGTGGTTCCTTCATAAATGTCTAATTGGTAGTTATACTTTAAAATCAATTCCTTGTTAAAAATAACAATCATGAAAACAAAGAAGCATCGAGGTTTGGTGCCATTCTAATACCTACACAAATTGGTTCATACATCCAATAATTTCACCAAGGGGCTAAACTTTCAAACTTCCCACAACTCCCCATTATCATTAAGTTACCAATTTCATGCATGACACAAATTTCATTGAATCAAATTACACTTTGGGTGTGGAAAACTTTGCCAATTTCCTTGTCAATAACCTATTTCATTGGCTAATGTTGTAGGTATTTTGGTCGGCTAACCGAACACATATGTCACCACACATATTCCCAAATCCAACAAAATTTGATCCCTCTAGGTTTGAAGGATCTGGACCACAACCTTTTTCTTTTATCGGATTTGGAGGTGGACCTCGCATGTGCCCTGGCAATGAGTTTGCACGCATAACCATGCTGATATTTTTGCATCGCATGGTTTTAAATTATGAATGGTGCATGGTCGACCCAAATGAGAAAATTTATGTTATGCCAGGACCAACCTTTCAAAAAGGGCTTCAACTCAAGCTTCACAAGAAATAATTTAATAAAATTAAAGTGAATTTTGGTGGTGGGAAGCTTGATCAATTAAAATTATCCAATACAAATCATAGATTTGAATGAGAAACAACACTGAAAAGAAAACTTGCATTTTTCAATTCTAGTTTTCATTTATTGTTCAACTTTCCTAAAATACAAATTATAAATTACACCTATTAAGCTTTGTTGGTTGTTGAAAGGAATTGACTCTTATTTCTAATAGACCACATGCTTGTAAATCATGAACATGCCACACATGTATGTTATGTTACTTTTACCATGTGGGATGTGGTTTTTTTCCTTTTTGTTTTTGCGTGGAATTCAACATTTTTTTCCCAACTTTGGGGTTTTCTTTTTGGGTTTGTGGAAAAACTATAGGATTTTGTAATATGTTGTTTATAAGAAATGTTTGTCAAATTATGAGAAACAACGTGACCTATGGGACTTCAACCAATGGTTGGAACATGCCAATACTTTTCATGTAATCTAAGTTATGTAGAGAACATTTGCACAAGAATGATCAATTGAGAAGCAAATTTAGTCCATTCATCAATGCAATGTGTAGGAAGATTATGAGACCCATTATGCATGGGATCATTGGGTTGGATTGGATGGTAGATATAATTAGTGTGATATCTTCAAAATGGTGAATGTAGCATCGTTGAAAGAGCATTACATTGAGTACATGATGGACCTACACGATAGTATGCATGCGAAGTAAAATGTTATGTGTCCAACTTGCAATAGATGTGAATAACATGCTTTGTTGCCAACTTCCAACATTTGATGGAGAACTCCAAATAACTTCACATAACAATTTGCATTCATGTGAAAAACCTAAATGGATTTAGTGATTTGGTATAAAGTAGTGCATGTTTCATGCTTAAATCTTAGAGGGCAACTTTTGTGCAATTCTTTGTTACCAACAAAAGTTTCATAAGCTAGTGGTTCAATTGGAAGTTTTGATGGATCAAGATGATTATTTCACATTTAACATAGAGTTGGGGACTAGTCCGGATCAAGCAATCCATATTCTTGTTCATAACATCCCTCTTGGTCTAAACTTCCTTGAA
The DNA here is from genome assembly GCA_963921925.1 of Sphagnum tenellum. Classification (NCBI taxonomy): domain Eukaryota; kingdom Viridiplantae; phylum Streptophyta; class Sphagnopsida; order Sphagnales; family Sphagnaceae; genus Sphagnum; species Sphagnum tenellum. Next base: position 15,855,712 of record OY998145.1, read on the forward strand.
GAAAATATGTTGGTTGTGTTGAACATGAATAGGATGGGTATACATGACCAAGTGCAAGCCAATTATGTTGTGCATGTTTTTCTTGAAATCCAAAGGATTAGTAGATTGTGTGCATAATTTCCTAACCAAATCATTGAGATGCACCTACCCACCCAACGAAGGAACACAAACAACTAATCATGGCTATGGTAGGAAAATCAAAGCATGCACCAAAACTCCCTTACATTTTCACTATAAACAAGGTGGTCTTTGCCAATATTTTGATGTAGAATAAAATTCCCTTGAATGAATGCCTAACAACTAAACCTTCCAATCATCCAAATAGGCCGATAACACCTAGACATGTCCAGTTTCACCATTTTCATATTCGAAAAGGCCGGTCTTGAAATAATTGTGCTGTGGTGTGAAAAGAGGTAGTCTGAACTCTGGTCGAACCTAAGCTGTTGGGTTCGATTGTGACAAGCAGATCAGTATGGCGGCGCTCCATAATGGACTGCATGGATTTGCATGGCTCATCCTTTGAGCTGTGCATTGGAATGGGTAGGGCGGCTCGTATTGATGAAGGCAGATGGCAAGTCGGCGAAAGGAGGATCGGATCAGGATGACAAGGAAGATTTTGGCGAAGCTTCTGGAAGAAGCAACGGAGGTCCGAGGAAAAAGATCAGAGGACCGTTTTGGAAAATTGTTTTTAGCTGTGTAGAAGATATAATCGACATAGCTAAGAAAGGTATCAAACAGTTTTGGGGAGTGAGATAGACAGAAGAATAGATTGAAGAAAACACACTCTGTAGTCAGGAGCTAGGCTTAGTTCTTTCTTTTTCCGCTGCGTCTGGTAAATCTAGTCAAGCATCTGCTGCAGATGAACTTCACGAGAGAGAGGCAATGAGAGATTGGAGTGAGACTCTTGAAGTTCTGTGAGTTGAGATGAACCGAGAAGCTTGTGCTATCGGGTGTAATTACTTTGCGAATATTGAATAGAGTTGTTCTTTGGCTGGCATCCGCGAGTGTGCTAGCAAAAAAAGAGTCTGTACTTCCGCAGGTCTGTCTGTTGCTGTGTGTCTTCGTGATGCGTAGCCTATAGACCTCGAGATCAGTAGATGAATCAGATCCCTTGAGGAGTTTGGTTATGTATGTGCAAGATGTCAGATCAGAGTCTGGTTATGGTGTAGCACCAGGGGTTCGATGGTGTTGGCTGTAAGTTGGACCCCTCCTTTTGGTATCAGAGCTTATTCGATCATCTGACTGTGGTGGGTCACAAGTGTCTATGCATTCTATAAGGGGATGACAAGCCAAGGGACATGTCTTCCTCTAGTAACGAAGACATTCCTGTAGAATTGTCGCAAGAAATCAGGGAGCAGAGGATCATTAGACGATTTGATTTTGGCATTGAACTATACGGACCTCAGAGAGGTGTCGTGGTTATGCGAGCGTTAGGATTTGGAGTAGTTAGAATAGTGGGTATAGAACCCAATCAGGCGAGAATAGGAGACATAGCTGTGGAGGTTACCAATAGTGGGTACTTCACCAGAGCAAGGGTGTGGTTGAAGGCCATCGATGGAGCCGGCGGATGGACATGTACCTCAGAATTCCAGTCTAGTTTCTATTCACTTCCTACCTTGCGTAGAGTGAATCCTGAGTCTGCTGAGAGACAAAGTAGCATACCTAGAGTGGGAGATGTATGGATACCCAGATCTAAGATCTCACCAAATCACTTCATCAGACTGTATGTGCCAGGTGTGGAAGACCTATTTGCGGACGGAGACCGATTGATTCGGATTGAGCACAGCGGATTTCGATCGCACATCATAAGTCGGGGGGTGTGGCGAAACAAAGCAGGAGGATGGCGATTCCAACAGCAATCATCGGACGAAACAGCGATTCTCCACATTTGCATCGGATTTTGAACCATTGTCACCTGTACATGAAGGAACTCAATCTGAGTTCGGAGTATAGCTCGGCATCTGTGTCAGGGTCGAGCTGCAGCAATTAGATGATTGATGATTTTGTACATTCTTTTGTTTTCTTTCTGCAGAACTTTGAGTTGGTGAACAGTTTTGCAATTTTCCCTGTAGTATTGACGCTTCTGCAGGATGACTAGTCCACAGGGTTTGGACGATTTATTTTGGGGACGTGATCATGAGGATGTCACTGACTGGGCTGAGCGGTTGACCATGGCCGCCGAAGTCCGAGATCTAACACCGGATAAGCTATTCAAGATAGCTAAGCTGAACTTGCGTGGTCGTGCGAAAGATTGGTTTCGGCGACTTCAGCCTGTGCCCAATGACTGGACTGAACTGAGAACTTTGATGATCCAGAAGTATGGCAGTATAGATGCTGATGACATCCGCATGAAAATGGATGTCATCAAGCAAGAAACCAGGGAGCGTGTTCAAACGTACTTTGGACGTCTGGACAAAATGTTCCGAAAGGGACGGATTTCGGATGTGGAACAAAAAAGGAGATTTCTGGCCAGACTACGGCCAGAAATTCGGAAGTTGTGCATGGTAAGGGTATTTGCAGACATCGAGGAGCTGGTGGCTGCAGCGATTGAAGTGGAGAGAGTCTTAGGAGAACTGGGAGAAACACCTTTCGAACCTCTGAAGGAGGAACGAGAGGAAGGGATTGAGGACAACACCGTGGAAAAACAGGTTGTTGCTCTAAACAGCACCCTGATTAATTTTTTTAAAGGAAATGGGCAAGCTCCAGCATTTGCATCATCCTCGTCCAATGTGTTAGGAGTATGTCAGATCTGCCAAGCAGGAGATCACAAGACCACCGACTGTCCGAGGCACCATGAAGCACGGCCGAAATGCGCCAAGTGCGGTATGCCACATAGGACGGAAAATTGTGGGATAAAGTGTACATTTTGCACATGTTTGGGACACTCAGAAGATCGTTGCTAGAAGAAACCCAAAGATGGAAGGAAGCATGATGGAACAGCAAACTTTGTAGAAGTTCTGCTGAGTGATGAAGAAGCAACGCTGCAGCAGCTAAATAGGCTGTGTGGCAGTGAGAAATTATTTTCATACACCCGGGTACCGAGAAAACGAGTTCCTGTTGAGGTGGCACCTACGATCAGTGCTCCCTCTCCGGAAGTTGAGGATGAAGATAGGAGGACGAATCGGGAGTCCTCAGTCAAATCAAAGATACTCTCACATTTTATAAAAGGGAAGATTGCCCTAAGTCCGATGGAAACGGTGCTGATGATCCCCGGGGAGCTTGAACATCTGGAGAATTTAGTAAAGCTTGCCCGAAAGAGGAAGGACGCTGAATTGGTGAGCGACCAAGTCTCAAGTGTATCACCTGTTCCAGCGATCAAGAGGATTTGTGTGAACAAGACCAACAGGAGCAGGACACTCCATCTGCAGGTGGAGATAGGCAGGTACATCATAGAAGGACTCGTGGACACAGGAGCATCAATGTCTGTCATAGCTGCCGCCGTGGTAAGGGAGATGGGGATGATGCACCTAATTGTTGGATCGGAGAGCTACAAGACAGCATCAGGGGTCATTACTCAGGCCCTAGGACGAATTGATGAAGTTGCTGTAAATGTTGGAGGAGTAAATTGTGCCATGACCTTCATAGTGGTAGATACGGACAGCTACGATGTGTTACTTGGTCTAGATTTTTTGATGAAGATCGGAGCTGTTGTGGATGTGGAGAGAGGACTCATCCAGATACGAAGAGGACCAGGGACGAACGTAGAGGTACTACCATTGACTACGGTCAACCTACTTCAAAGTGTGAATTCAGGACCTCAAGGGCAGAATGCTACTGCGAGCACTAAGGGCACCTCAATTGAGTCCTTGGGAATCAATCTCGAGGAATTATCAGTAAGTGGCTTTGAAGATGTGTCAGAGACAGCATCTGACACTGATACAGAGGAAGACAATGCAGAAGAGGCTCGAACCATGAAGCAGCTCGATGAAGCATCCGAATTCGGGGATACCGAATTTGAAGAGCAGGTCTTGAAGGAAGGACCAGCACAAATTTTGCAGCTAACATTACAGGATCGGATTAATGAATTCATGAAAGAGGAGATTTTCGATTCGGATGATTACGCTGACTGGATACAGTGGGTATCTGATGCGGAGGAGCGAAGGATGTACAGTAGGGAAGCTGAAAAGCTTGTGGAGGTACCTACTGTGTTACAAACGCATCCATCGGCTAAGGATGAAGAGCCTCCCAACCAAGCGACATCATCAGCAGCATGCTCGGACATGAGCACACGATGGGAACAAATCTCTCAGAGGATTCAGATTGATAGCGATCTGGGAGAAGAGAGGAAACAGCAGCTCTGGAAGATGATTGAGAGTTACCAGGATGTATTCGCTTGGAATTAGAAGGAGTTGGGTTGCTGTACCATCGGAGAACACAGCATTGACACGCAAGGATTCCCGCCTTGCAATATGACTCCAGGCTGTTTGTCTTTTTGGGAAGAAGCTGAAGTGAAGAGGTAGATCGACGAGCTGGTTGACCTGGGTAAGATGAAACCCAGCAACTCTGAGTTTGCTTGCCGAGTAACACTGCCAATTAAGAAGGATGGAAGCAGGCGATTTTGCGGAGATTATCGACCTCTCAACGCACAAACGCTTCGAGATATGTTTCCAATGCCACTGGTTGAGGATGTGATAGATCAGCTAGGGAAATCAACCTGGTTTACCACTCTGGACTTACAATCAGGATTTTGGCAGATTCGGATGGCCACTGAAGATGTCAAGAAAACAGCCCTGATCACCAAGACAGGACTGTACGATTGGACTGTGATGCCATTCGGGCTTAAGAATGCAACGAGCACATTCTTTCGGACTATGGCTGAGGTCTTCAAGGATCTGGGCAGCAGGTTCTTAAAGGTGTTCGTTGACGACCTTAACATACATAGCGAAAGCTAGGGAGAGCATCTGAGACACCTGGACAAGGTTCTTTGCAGACTTAGGGAGGTGAATTTGAAGCTCAACCCGAATAAGTGTTGTTTTGCCAAGAAGGCCATAACTTTTCTGGGTCACATGGTGAGCAAGGAAGGTATACAACCAGACCCTGGGAAAATTCAAGCAGTGTTACACTTCCCACCACCGAGGAATGTGACGAATGTGAGGTCATTTCTGGGTTTAATAGGATACTATCGGAAGTACGTTAAAGGATACTCGACTGTAGCAGGACCATTATTTGCTTTGACCCGAAAAGATGTGGCATTTGTGTGAGACGTGAACTGTGAGCGGGCTTACCAGACACTAAAGACAGCGCTGGTAAATGCACCTATACTCACAAGCGAACCTTCTGGTTGGATGTTGACTGGTCACCCAAAGGCGTGGGAGCAATACTGTCACAGAAGGATGGGAAGTTTGAGAGGGTAGTGGCTTATGCCAGTAAGCGCCTGACAGAGGCTCAGAAAAAGTTCCATCCAATGGAGGGAGAGTGTTACGCTCTGATCTGGGGTGTGATGCACTTCCGGCAGTACCTACATATGAAGCATTTCTTTCTGCGGACGAATCATAAGCCACTGGAATGGCTGGCAACCGTTTCAGATGCACATGGCAGAAGAGGGAGATGGGTAGGCCTCTTACAGGACTTCAGTTTCAAGATTATGCACCGACCAGGACTCAAGCATGCCAACGTGGATGCATTGAGTAGGAACCCAGTCGGATCTGCTGATGATGATGACGACTTTGGTGAAGGGATTCAAGATACCACAGCCAAGGTATCAAGGAAAGAGAGGGAGTTGCTGTATGTTCGAAAGGGGGAAGAGACAGAATGGATAGGAGTTGCGAGGAAAGATAAGAAGTTCATCCAGCATGAAGCATGCTGTTTTGGCATCAACCACAGGATTGGTGCAAAACACCATCACCTGTACATGCTCGACGTAGCTACCAAGCAGGAACCGCCTGAGGAATCGGCCCCTGCCGAAGGATCAAACGCCACACAGGATGTACATTTACAACAGAAAGAACTGTCAGTGGCAATCAAGAGGAAGAGACCTCAATATTTGGACAAGCAACAGCAGTTGGAATTGGTTCTTGCTGCTCAGGAACTGTTTGAACTTGGGGACCCTGATTTGAGCCCCACAGGTTCGGATGATGAGGACGAGTGTGAGGAAAGGGTAGGATGTATGGACATATGGTAGGATATGGATTGTTTGACACTCTTGAAGGAGGGTGTGTTGGCCGATACTGGGAATTTGGAGGAGAACAGGAGGATCAGAAGAAGAGTGAGCAATTATTGCTGGAAGGAGCAAAAGTTCTTTTTCAAGAATCTAGTTGTACCCAGACCTGAAGAGAGGCTGCCTCTGGTAAGGCAGATGCATGAAGATATAGGGCATTTCGGAGAACATCGGACATTAGCAGAGATCCGCCGAAGATACTTTTGGCACACTCGGACTGCAGACGTCAGGGCTGTGGTTAGGGAATGCCAACAATGCTAATTAGCGAAGAGCTCGGGCAGCATGCGATCAGGAGACGAACACTTGAAAAGCATCCCGGTGCATGATTTATTCTACGGAGTCGCACTAGACACGGCTGGACCTTTGCCTGAAACTAAGGCGGGCAACAGATACATCCTGGTGGCTATTGACCATTATTCAAAGTGGTGTGAAGCTAAGGCTGTGGCTGATCATGGGGCAAAAACAGCAGCCAAATACTTAGAGGATGAAATTATCTGTAGACATGGAGTTCCCAGATTTGTACTGACTGACAACGGGGGTGAATGGGCTGCAGAATTTGACACTATGTGCGGGGACTATGCAATTCAGCACCAACGCACGCCTCCGCATTGGCCTCAGTGCAATGGCATGGCTGAGCGCATTACCCAAACCATCAAACGTGGCATCACTATGCTTGCTGCAAATCCTGCCAACGTGAATTGTTGGGATGAGCAGTTAGCCAAGGTTCTATTTGGGTACCGATGTGGTATCCAATCTAGCACAAAATTCTCCCCATTCATGATCCTTACTGGTCGGACGCCACGATTGAGTGCCGACAACTTTCTGCAAGCACTAACTGTTGAGACGGATGAAAGTGAAAATGTGGAAGTTCTTGCGGCGCAATTTCTCCAGAAGGTAGAAGTCATTGCAAGTCTTCATGACGATGTTCTGGTCAATGTGGAACGGGCACAGAGGAGACAGAAGAAGAACTATGCTGCCAGGAAGGGTAAGCACTTGTTCGAGGGCTTGATTGCAGGATCAACGATGGTAAAGATGAAAAAGCCACGAAAGAGGCGGGCCCTGGTTGCGAGCTGGGAGGGTCCCTACAGGTTCATTGGGCACACTGATGAAAAAGGAAATCTTGACTTTGAGGAAGGTTGTAGGATGTGTATTGTTCAAGATGCAGATGGTAACCGGTGGGAGAGGTCTCGTCGAGACCTGCAAATCTATTATGCTGCACCTGACTAATTAAGCTGAGGGACTCAGCTGTTTAACAAGGGAGGGGTCACATATGTGGTGTGAAAAGAGGTAGTCTGAACTCTGGTCGAACCTAAGCTGTTGGGTTCGATTGTGACAAGCAGATCAGTATGGCGGCGCTCCATAATGGACTGCATGGATTTGCATGGCTCTTCCTTTGAGCTGTGCATTGGAATGGGTAGGGCGGCTCATATTGATGAAGGCAGATGGCAAGTCGGCGAAAGGAGGATCGGATCAGGATGACAAGGAAGATTTTGGCGAAGCTTCTGGAAGAAGCAACGGAGGTCCGAGGAAAAAGATCAGAGGACCGTTTTGGAAAATTGTTTTTAGCTGTGTAGAAGATATAATCGACATAGCTAAGAAAGGTATCAGACAGTTTTGGGGAGTGAGATAGACAGAAGAATAGATTGAAGAAAACACACTCTGTAGTCAGGAGCTAGGCTTAGTTCTTTCTTTTTCCGCTGCGTCTGGTAAATCTAGTCAAGCATCTGCTGCAGATGAACTTCACGAGAGAGAGGCAATGAGAGATTGGAGTGAGACTCTTGAAGTTCTGTGAGTTGAGATGAACCGAGAAGCTTGTGCTATCGGGTGTAATTACTTTGCGAATATTGAATAGAGTTGTTCTTTGGCTGGCATCCGCGAGTGTGCTAGCAAAAAAAGAGTCTGTACTTCCGCAGGTCTGTCTGTTGCTGTGTGTCTTCGTGATGCGTAGCCTATAGACCTCGGGATCAGTAGATGAATCAGATCCCTTGAGGAGTTTGGTTATGTATGTGCAAGATGTCAGATCAGAGTCTGGTTATGGTGTAGCACCAGGGGTTCGATGGTGTTGGCTGTAAGTTGGACCCCTCCTTTTTGGTCACAGTGCAACTTCAAAGCACCCATGATCAAACTACAAACCAACATGTTCATATGGCTTCAAAACATGATGCATGGGAAAAGTTCATGACCCATTTGGAAATGTGAATTTTTGACAAATCTATTACAACTTGTTTTGGTGCTACTTTTGACAAATTTTTACATAGTGGAAGGTGTCGGAACAAGTTTAGGTGATTTGCAATTCCCAACCAAATTGATAGTTTTTGTAGTCTGAAATTAAAACCCCACCTTGCACTATATACAAGAGGTTTGTTCCATCTCATTTTTTACTAAAATTAATGCAAATCTTTGCCATAATGAAAATTATCCAAAACTCATTACTCCTCATACCTTATTATTGACACTATGACTAGCTTTGCATTTATACTAATTTGAAGCTCTTTTGAAATGTTAGGGAAATGATTCACCAATTGATGATTCAAGGCCTTTTTGGTGTGTATATGTGTTCAATTTCATACTAAAAAAGGAAGGAAAAAAAGTATGAAAATTCTTCCTACAATAATGCGTACAAAATGTTTTCATCATGAGCTAGATAGTCTAGTGTTTCAGATTCCAAATTATGTTTATTCTCCTTTTGCAACAAATGCACATGAAGAAAATCCAATAAACAATTTGAATTCTCACTAGAATATTATAACAACACAACTTTCGAAGTTATACAAGTTGGTCAAAAACACCATCTATCTTCTCACCCAAAGGAATATAATTTCGCAACAAAATTGTCTTTGAGGATTTAGTCATGGAACCCATTCATTCTTCATCCCATCCTTGAAGGAATTTGTGTTATCACCCAAAAGAAGATAGCTTTGCCACAAAACTTCATTTTCCAACTTGGTCATGGAAAAACCCATTCATTTTCATCCCATCCTTGGTCATTTTGGCAACTTCTTTAGATGAATTGCTTTCATTTTAGATGCCCCATGGACACGAGTGAATGATGTTGGGATGGCTATTATGAATAATTACTTGTAAAATGTGTAGGGTAGAGCCTTAGGGTGGGGGCATTTTCAAAATAAGGGGCCTAAGATGAGAAATAATCAAGTTTGACCTTGCATTTTGGTAATGTCCCCCATCCATAGGCTTTATCTATCATAAAGCATGAGGCAAAATTTATCATGAACCAAACCTATGTAGATCATGAAGCATATGAATGGGAAGGTTGTTATGCCTATTCTTCAATATGGGAGGGTTTGTACACCTACAAGTAAGCATAATTTCATTCCCATACTTGACAAGTAGGCATAATATCTCTCTCGATTTCTAGGACAAAAATGATCGATATATAACGTGCCTTCCACGTACACACAAGTTTTCTATGAATGCTTTACAAGATGGATATTACACCTCCTCCTCAATAGTGGGAGGGTTTGTACACCCACAAGTAAGCATAATTTCCCTCCCACTCTTATGCCTCATGATCTATGTAGGTTTGGTTCATGATAAAAAAATTCCTTGTGTTTTACTTTGGTGAAAGCCCATGGGTGAGGGGCATTCCCATAATGTGGGGCTAAACTCAATTATCGCCTTTGTTTTGAGCCCCTTATTTTGAGAATTCGTTCATTTTACAGCTTTACCCTACAATTTCGAGGATTTTTTTCCTCCAATTTTGTAATGTCAAAAAATTGGCAACCAAATGCCAAATAAACCAGTAATTTTAATGAAAATTACACTGAAAAACAGATTTGTCCAAGATTTTTTTTTTTAAAAAAAAACATCCAAGGTGTGAAAATAATTACCAAAAAAAATGTGGATACCAATGGCCATCTTTACAGTAGTTCAAATTTTCAAAATATAAAAACTATATATTACCAGACTTGCCTATCAGTGATGTTTTTCCCTGAAATTTTCACCTTGAAAATTTTGATTTCAACCTATGTAAAAGATTTTTCCATCAAGAATTTTAAGTGACAAATATTCCCTAGATTTGGAAAGGAAAAAAGTCAAATCATGGGATTTTTTTATAATAGGTATGTTCGTGTAAGAAGCAAAGAACATAATAAGGATGCTTATAATTTTGTAATTTCATACATGGTTTATAGCCAAAAACTGGCTAGAATCTTTTTTGGATGATCTCTATTTTGGCTACATCAAAAAATTGGAAAAGAAAAATCAGCTGTTGCATATGGGTTAAAAGTAGAATTGTTTAACAATATTGTGTGGAAAATTTATGAATGGTCTTGGACACATAGTGAGGCTATAGAAAGATGAACTCAATATGTTATCCTAAGCCATGTTAAAGATCATTCACACCCAAAAACTATGATGTTGTGTAAGGTAAAGCCCTATTGTGGTGGCATTCCCCAAATAAAAGGCATGGTATGTTGCAATAGGCAACTCCAGCTTCACATTTTGGGAATGTTCCTTGCTTGTGGGCCTTACCCCACCATAGAGCAACAAAAGGAAAACCTTATCATAAGCCTAAACAACCATAGATCACAAGGTTGTAAGATTGGGAAGGATCTTACACCTATTATTAAGGAGTTTGAGCAGTTTTTTGTGTAGTGTAAAGCTTCAGTTTGTCGGCTTTTACATGGTGTAAAGCATTGGGCCATGATGAAGAACATGGATACAGAGGTGGGAGAGGTCATGTGGGTGAGGATGAAAAATTGGGAGGTCTTGTTGGTGGGGATGAAGAACCAAGAGGTCTCATTGAGTTTTGAAATTTTGAAATTTAATTAGAATACTCTTCTTGCACCAATGTTTTATATAAATGTGAGGTCCTTCCCTTCTTAAATAGTGGGCATAAAAATCCCTCCTCTTTTCTAAGGGGGTTTATTCATGTCCATAAGGTGCCATCCAAATACAATAGGAAATTTCTCCAAGTGCATTGTGTTTCGTGCAATTTTGTACATTCAAATTGACAAATGACAAGCACCATATCAAATACCATAGTACCTAGGTTGGTTAGGCACAAATTAATTAGTTTTAGATTTGTTGAAAGTTCTAAAAAATACCTATCAATCATGCCAAAAAAATAATTTAATTCTCAAGCACACTAGTTTCATTATTTATCATAGTGCTCAATTGTAAAATATTATTATTTTTATTGTCAAAAGTAAGTGACAAAAAAAACAATTATTAGGCTCCTTGTTGCCAAACCAGCCCAAGTACCTTGGTAGTTACTTTTTGACCCATTAAGAAAAAATTATGTCACATGGAAGACCATAATCAACATACAAACCACATGCATGCAACTATTCTAGTGATGATAATTCATAGGAATTTGTTTAGGTAGGACAAGTTTAAGTTTCATAAGTTGTTTTCTTTTGGATAGTTCCAAACTAGAATATGTTGTTGATTCTCAAATAAAATGGAATGGCAAAATGTCTTACAAATTTATGTTTTTTAAGAGTTTTTTTTTCCTCCCAATGCCATAGTCATGAACAAATTTTCAATATATACCTTTAACATCAATTTATATTTCATTTGTCTTCAATTGAATTTGAATCCAATTGAATTTAAATTGAATTGACTAAACTTGAATTAAATGTAGAATCTGAATTCAATTCAATTTAACTAAATCAATTTGAATTGAATTGACTTAAATTTGGGATTTGAATTCAATTCAATTAGACTAAATCTGAATTCAATTCAATTGAGTTTGAGTTTAAGTTGCATGCAATGTCATTCAATATTTTCATTTGAATGGAACTTAATTTCCACAAAATCAATTCATTTCTTCCATGAGTTGATCGTGCATGGTAGTGCACAGCAATATGGAGCCTAAGGCCCACTTTAGACGAGGGTCCAAGCTCCAATTTCCTAGGAACCAACTTGGACTGATTTGAAGCAAATTGAATCCTAGAGTTGGATTGTTCCTTGGTCCCTAGCCTAATTCTTGGTTCTCCAAATCAAAAGCTCTCCCTTTATCATCGTTTTTTGGTACGAACCAATTGATTTCCCCTTCAAAATAGGTGCCATGTGAGTTTAGCTTCAATTTGCCACTTTTGGGTCTTGGACCCTTGTCTAAAGGCCATGGACCAATTTAAAGCTTTTGACCCGATAAGATTGCTTGAATTCATTGGTCCTCGGACTTAGGACCCTTGTCTAAAGTTGCCTTAAATTTGATGAAATGGATAGAGAAGTGTGCATACTTCCAATGTATGATGTTAAAATTTTGATGTGGGAACACAAAAATGGTGCTCATCTCATCACATTCCCATGTGTACACACATTTTATTATATTGCAATGTGGGCGATTAGGGTTTTTTTTTAAGGATTTTGTGATGTAGCCAGGGTGGCAACCATCCAGAAACTAAGTTAGCCAATTCTGGCTACATGCTAGATATGAAATTAGAAAAGAACTAGGATCCTTCTACATTTTTGGCTACCTACTGGAACATATTGTAGAAATATGACAACTTGAATGTTTTTCTTCTCAAAATTTGGCGAATTTGGACCATTTTTCCCATGAAAAATCCTTTGTATTGGTCAAATTCACATTTTCCAAGTCAATTTTTTGCAAAAATTCGCCAATAAAAAAAAACAATGTGAGCAATTATTTTCTTGTTAGTGGTCAAATGTATTGCCTAGTCATGTGGACATATATGCTATTCCATATGAAATATGAAGGTAAGTACTAACACCCTTAGGTTCTAATTTCTTTGTTTTCTATTGAATGATTTTTTAGAAGTGGCAAAAAATAGAGTGCTTTGGGGGTTTTCTAATTTCCAAATTTTGGTCAATTTTAATTCAAAAAAAGAAATGGCCAAATTTTACATGAAGTTTCAATATAGTTTCAAAAATATACTTCATGGTGATTAAATTTATTTTACCATCATATTTTATATCAAGATTTGGCTAAATATTCTCATGGATGATTGCCACTTCATTAAATATATACATATATATATATAGGGGGGAAAAAACCACACTACCCTCAGCTGAAAAAAGATTGAGGATAAAAAACTTCCCAAGATAATATCCAAGGATTCATAAAGGCAAGCCATGTCCATAGAAGAGGTATTGTCTTTGATAGGGCCAAGGGGAAGGTCTTATGACAAGAAGGTTTCAATCATCTTTACTTTGTGAAGTTGATTGTGTTATGTGTGTCCTCATTTTCAACAACTACACTCATTTTGTACCATAAACTCCTTTTGAATGATGACCTTATTGAAAGCCAATTACCCTTGTTTACTTCAATTGTGGTCACATGAAATGGGTGAGTTGTGTTCTTCTTTAGTTGGTGGGGTTGTACAAAGGTCTTTTGTACACTCGATGCCGAAAGCCGCCCCCTTATGAAGTAAGGACTTTCTTGCCATCCTGGTGGGTTTATCAACCATGAACTTTCCCACTCTCTTGGTGAGTATGCCAACTACAAAATTCCCACCCGCTTGGTGAGTATACCAATCTTAACATGTTACTCAAAGAAAATTAATTAAGTTTTCCAATAATGTTCAACTCAAACAAGGTAAAGATATAAAAACTTTGCAAAATCATCAACCTAGTTTGATACATGACCGACATTTACCTTTATGCATAAAGTTGTAGGGGTAAGGCAAAATATTTTCTTTAAACCTTGCAACTCTTTCAATGGATATGATATGTGAGTAGATTAATTGTAAATAGGTGCACATGACATTCAAAACAAAATGGAAAAATTGAAACTAAGATAGAATAAAAACCTTTTGAGAAATATGTTCCAATTATTCCTATTATGGTTGAAGGTTACTACAAATCTAAGGAGATTCCAATGGTCATCTCATTGTTTTCTTGAAGTAATAGTCATGTTCAAGCTAATTGATGGAAAGAACCCCAAACACACACACACACACACACACACATAAAAGAAACCATATGAAGCAAAGTCATTTGTTAAATCATAGACAATAACTCCAAAAAATTCATCAAAATTGACTACCCAAATACAAGGGTAGCTTCCACACATGTTTGACAAATATTTAATTAATTTTGAAGATTCCATTTTGTAACAAATATATTTTAAATATTTCAAAATATTATTTATTTTCCCTCACAAACAATAATTCTTTGAAAAAATAGTTTAATTTTTGTCAACTTTTTTCCAATTAATATGATCATTGTTGAAGTTGCAAAGGTATGGTATATTGCATAATGCGTGAATGCACATAAGCTATATGATAATTTTTGGATGCACCCTTTAATTTACCCTCATCAAACCATAACATAGTCTTTTGTGTATAGCTTGATCCTCAATCCATGTAATTTTTAGTGGAGGTAGGCCTGAGGCCTCAAAACGCAATCTAAATTTTCAGAGTGCCACGTGGCATCATTTAAAACACCTTCAAAGTAAAGATTTTTTTCACAGTCCATAATTATATGCAAGCTCGATTGCAATCGTTACCATGTTATTGCAACGGCGGTGGCAGCAGCAGAAGATTTACACCTCTTGAAACAGGATTGGTACAAGAGGGAACAAATTTTCTTATGGAAGAATATACATTTAGACTTTATCTTCTCTATTTTAAGGACTTGGGTCAACTAGATAAAAGTGTAGGTGAGCTGCTGCCTTCTCAAATTGAAGGTCTTGTGCAAGATGGGCATTTGCAAAATGCACATGTAAGCTTACTTCAAGCTCTGCATGGTGCATATCCTACCTATGGTCTAACTGTCAAGTGAATAACATATACCTCATATTGCACCAGGTTGAAGACTTGCCTTTGGAATGAATGCTGGAACTGTGTTAGGATTCTACCAGGATGTATGGGAAATTTGTTTTGTGATTGGTCCTTACTGTCAATTATGCTCTGCCCATGTAAAAAAGTGTGGTTCATTGCAGGCTAGCAAAGAGATGGATATGGTCACATTTGTTTTCTGGTGTGAATTCTGATGAAGTTGTTGAGCTTCTGGTGGTGTATACTTTTGTAAAATCAACTCCGAATGGTCCTCCCTCCTCTCGAGTGAATGGCTTCCTAAGGTATGCACTTCCCCCACCCATTCTTTAGTATTTTGCAGAAGCAAAGGTGCCTTTAGGATAGTGGTATTAAGCACCTGTATGTATGCTTTTGCTGCCTCGCTGTAACTGCATTCCTGAATATTTGGATATTCGATTGCAGTGGTTGAAAGTGGATGGTCTCAAAAGCCCCTCCTTTCCATGAAATGGGTGCAACAATTCTGCTATTAGGCCAAGAAGTATTTAGCGGAGGTAGGCCTGAGGGCTCAAAACGCAATCTAAAATGTGTCTTCTGGTTTGTGTTCCATTACTTTTATAATCATCAAGGCTCTTATGATTGTCTTTAGTCTCTTACAGTGCTTCCTTGGGAAAGAGTTATATTGGCAAGTTGATATTGAAAATCTTGTGTTGATGAATTTGCCTCACTTTTTGAGTTCTATATGTGCACTGGTTGTTTGGGACTTTTCATATGTGATGATGGTTGTTTGTTGTCTCATTCTTCTAATTGTTCATGTTGTCCTTGCTGCAGGTGAATGGAAAGAATATGGGTTTATTGTTCGAACTGGCCGAAGATAACCAAAGGCCTTGAATTCCATTCTATGCAACATGATGTTGAAGACTACATAAATGGGACGTTTCAATTGCCAATTGACTTTCCTGGTTTTGCCTACCACAAGGCTAAATTAGGTCGTGACAATATAAAACGTACATTGGATATGATAATTTCTAGAAGGCGAAAGGTATGTGACTAACTTTTGAAACCTTTACTTTAATGATAAATTTTGGTCAAAGATATGTGAACTTATTTTCAAGCTTAGATGCATAAGTCTTTATATTATTTTATCATAAAGTCACATGCTTGTTTTGCCAAATTTTTGGGTGGGTATTTATTTTTTTGGGTTAAAATTGTTGATTCTGGTAATGTTTAATAAAATACAAATCAAAATTGGATATCATTTTTTGAACTGATTTTGAAATTTAAATTAGAACCATGTAAGAGTCTAATTCAAAATTGGGTTCTTGATTATATTTATGTGTGGAACCATAATTGAAACCAAGATCTTTGGAAAGGAAAAATTAGAACCATGGGCTAAGTTGGAGGTTAATTGATAATTAATTATTGATTTTAGTCCAAGTTACTTGAACCCAGCTAAATATTGGCTCCAATCCAAATTACATGACACCATATTGGAATTGGATCTAATTTCAAGATTCAAATGCAATTTTTTGGGGGAAGAATTGGACCTTAGTTCCATGATTCCTAGTTTATGGAACCAAAACCAAAAATACTTTAATTTATTTATATAAATGGAATTTATAAAAGTTATCCGAGATTAGTTTTTAGGTGGTGTTGTAGAAGAATTTGATTTAAATAGTTATTTGCAATTCCAAATTTTTTAAAATCTAAAATCAAACAAATTTTGATTTTAGCTTTTTCATTCCAATTGCTTTGGCTTCAAGAAGTATAAAAACTAATAAGTTTCATGCGAAAATCTGTAAAGAATTGTAAGTTTTTTTTTTGGGTGCAAAGGTAGTTTGAATGGAAGTACGATCGGGTGGACCCATTAAGAATGTCACGCTAAATTTTATTGGACCCATCGAACTTTGAACAAATATAGGAAACACTTATTCCAATAAAAAAATAAGGCATACATTTTGGAATGCAGTGAATAAACATGAGTTATATATATATATATATATAATTGTGAAAATATTTAAAAGAAAGAGCCCATGAATAATTTGGCCAGTTTTGGTTCCTTAACATTTCTTGAGGTGGTTCTTAATGGTACCACCCAATTGTACTTCCACCCATTCTTGAATATTTTGAAAATGGTAGTTAATTATATATTATAACTAGTTTTGTAATTTTTGGAACAATGGTTATGGGTAAACAATTGCCTCCAAAATTGATGGGGGGTTTAGTGTCATTTCTTATATATGCTTGCACAATGTTAGCTATATGAAATTCAAACCTTACCCGTTTTATGTGCTAATACACAAAATATGACAATTGCAGGATACCAAAGAAAGGAAGGCGGAGATGCACCATGATCTTTTATCATTATTATTGAACACACCCCATGATGAAGAAGGCAACCCCATTAGAGATGAAGAAATTAAAGACAATATTACAATGTTATTATTTGTTAGCATTGAAACTACCAGTACTAACATTTCTATGGCACTCAAGTATTTGTTCCTTAATCCACATTGCTTGCAAGAGGTTGTTAAAGGTAAAAGACATGACCATCAATCTTTCATAGTATATGTCCATTGTCAAGCATAAGGTGAAAGTTATCATGACTATTAAGCATACCTATACCATGAATCATAATAACAATAACATTATTATGTCTATTTTTTTAACAATGGGAAGGATCTTAAGCAAACCCATCTTTGGGTGGTACCACTAAAAATGTCACACCTTAAACTTTTTTGACCCATTCAACTTCAAGTCCAAGTCATGTAGAATTCGAACTTTGATTGGATTTACAGTAAATCAAGCCTTAATATTCCAATGAAGGGTAAAGAAAATATCACTTTGGGTTGCTTTGTTTAGTAATACGAAAGGAAGATGTTTTTTCACTGTTTTGATGTTTTTAATTTTTAGGAGGGCCTATGATACTCTCTCTTTTATTTGATTAATAAATAATGAATTGGAACAATCATAAAGTTTTGAACATTTTTTGAAGGTTAGGAGTGGAAGGTCTTGAAGGGCCCTTGCATTCATGTTTGCAAATTCATAGTAATTCTCATTTTTTTGTTTCAATCAAACATTTGAGCCATACCCTAGATTCAATAGTTGTTAAACAAAATAGAAATTGTTTTTACAATGGTGCAACTCAACACTAATGATAAAAGGGTCAAGAATGTTAAGAATAAATGTCATGAACATTTTAAAAACACAAATCTTTTGCTTATGTAGCATGTGAAGGTGTTTACAAATTTTCCATGGTGTACACCCAAGTGGGGAACACCAAGCCCATGTGGTGCAAGTCAATAGTAAAAATCACAATTTACAAAGATTAACTATAATAATATTTATATTTGTGGATTTGATAGAGCAAATGGAGATATCCAAAACAAAGGACGGGGCACCATTAAATTGGGAGGATACACGCAAAATGAAGTATACATGGTGTGTTCTTCAAGAGTGTTTGCGTATACAACCTGCTTTAGAACAAGCATTCCGAATATGCATAAAAGAATTTGAATATGGAGGATTTACAATACCAAAAGGATGGAAGGTAAAGTCTAAACTTTATTGAATGAAGCCACACTCAAATGTAAATTGAAACCTTTTGAAAGGATTATTAATTGTGGTATAAAAGGATATAATGTAAGTGACAAAGGGACCCTACGTTGCTTGGGTTTTTCACACTAGAGTTTGTTTAGGTATTTGGTTTTTACACTAATCCCCAACTCCAATTGTTTTTAAACTTAAAATTTAAAAACCATTGGCTCCATTGCTTTAGGCCAAAAAAATTGCATTAAAGGTTAGTTTTAATTATTTCAAAAAATCAAAAGAATCAACAATTTTCACAAGACATTTAGCAAAAATCATAAGTTTCTAAATGGTTCCTTCATAGATTTTTAATTGGTAGTTATACATTAAAACCAATTCCTTGTTGAAAATAACAATTATGAAAACAAAGAAGCATTGAGGTTTGGTGCCATTCTAATACCTACACAAATTGGTTCATACATCCAACAATTTCACAAAGGGGTTAAATTTTCAAACTTCCCCTAACTCCCCATTATCAATAAGTTACTAGTTTCATGCATGACACAAATTTCATTGGATCAAATTACACTTTAGTTGTGAAATCTTTGCCAATTTCCTTATCAATAACCTATTTCATTGGTTGATGTTGTAGGTATTTTGGTCAGCTCACCGAACACATATGTCACCACAAATATTTCCAAATCCAACAAAATTTGATCCCTCTAGGTTTGAAGGATCCGGACCAACACCTTTTTCTTTTCTCGGATTTGGAGGCGGACTTCGGATGTGCCTTGGCAATGAGTTTGCACGCATAACCATGCTGATATTTTTGCATTACATGGTCTTAAATTATGAATGGTGCATGGTCGACCCAAATGAAAAAAATTATGTTATTCCAGCGCCAACCTTTCAAAAAGGGCTTCAACTCAAGCTTCAAAAGAAATAATTTAATAAAAGCAAATTTTGGTGGGAAGCTTGATCAATTAAACGAATCTGATACAAAACATCACTTTGAATGAAAAACAACACTAAAAAAAGAAACTTGCATTTTTCAGTTTAAATTTTCATTTATTGTTCAACTTTCTTAAAGTATAAATTACAAATTACACCCATTAAGCTTTTTTGGTTGTTGAAAGAAATTGATTCTTATTTCTAATACACCACATGCTTGTAAATCATGAACATGCCACACATGTATGTTCTGTTACTTTTAGCATGTGGGATGTGGTTTTTTTTCCTTTCCATTTTTGTGTGGAATTCAACATTTATTTCCAACTTTGGGTTTTTTTTTGGGGTTTTTGGAGAAACTATAGGATTTTGTAATACGTTGTTGATAAGAAGTGTTTGTCAAATTATGATAAACAACATGACCTATGGGACTTCAACCAATGGTTGGAACATGCCAATACTTCTCATGTAATTTAAGTTCTGTAGACAACATTGGCACAAGAGTGAGCAATTGAAAAGCAAATTTACTCCATTCATCAATGCAACGTGTAGGAAAATTGTGAGATCCATTATGCATGGGATCATTGGGTTGGATTGGATGGTAGATATAATCGGTGTGCCATCTTCAAAATGGTGAATGTACCATCCTTGAAAGAGCACTACATTGAGTACATGATGGACCTACATGATAGTATGCATGTGAAGTAAGATGTTATGTGTCTAACTTGCAATAGATGTTAAGAACATGTTTTGTTGCCAACTTCCAGCATTTGATGGAAAACTCCGAATAACTTCATATAACAATTTGCATTATTGTGGAAAACCTAAATGGATCTAGTGATCTAGTATAAAGTAGTGCATGTTTCATGCTTAAATCCTAGAGGGCAACTTTTGTGCAATTCTTTGTTACCAACAAAAGTTTCATAAACTAGTGGTTCAAACTTCAATTGGAAGTTTTGACAAATCAAGATGATTATTTCACATCTAACATAGACTTGGGGATTGGTCCAAATCAAGCAATCCATATTCTTGGCCATAACATCCCTCTTGGTCTAAACTTGAAAAAATATGTTGATTGTGTCAAGCATGAATAGGATGGGTATACATGACCAAGTGCAAAGCCAATTATGTTGTGCATGTTTTTCTTGAAGTCCAAAGGACTAGTAGATTGCGTGCATAATTTCCTAACCAAATCATTGAAATGCACCTACCCACCCAATGAAGGAACACAAACAACTAATCATGGTTATGGCAAGAAAATCAAGGCATGCACCAAAACTCCCTTACATTTTCATTAGAAACAAGGTGGTCTTTGCCAATATATTTATGTAGAATAAATTTCCCTTTAATGAATGCCTAACAACTAAACCTTCCAATCATCCAAATAGGCCGATACCACCATGTCTAGTTTCACCATTTTCAGATTCGAAAATGCCAATCTTGAAAGAATGGTGCAACTTCAAAGCACCCATGATCAAACTACAAACCAACATGTTCATATGGCTTCAAAACATGATGTATGGGAAAAGTTCATGACCCATTTGGAAATGTGAAATTTTGACGAATCTGTTGCAACTTATTTTGGTGTTACTTTTGATTAATATTTGCATAGTGGAAGGTGCCTGAACAAGTTTAAGCAATATGCAATTCCCAACCAAATTGATAATTGTTGTAGTTTGAAATTAAAACCCCACCATGCACTATATACAAGAGGTTTGTTCCATCTTATTCTTTACTAAAATCAATGCAAATTTCCGCCCTAATGAAAACTATCCAAAATTCATTACTCCTCATATTTTATTCTTGACACTACCACTAGCTTTGCATTTATACTAATTTTAAGCTCTTTTGAAATTTTAGGGAAACGATTCACCAATTGATAATTCAAGGCCTCTTTTTATGTATATATGTGCTCATTTTCGTACTAAAGAAAAACAAAGAAAATGTATGAAAATTCTCCTACAATAATGCCTACAAAATGCTTTCATGATGAGCTAGATAATCTAGTGTTTGAATTTCCAAATTATGCTTGTTCTCCTTTTGCAACAAATGTACATAAGGAAAATCCAGAAAACAATTTGAATTCTCACTAGAATAATATAACAAAACAACTGTCCAAGTTATACAAATTGGTAAAAAAAAACCATTTGTGTTCTCACCCAAAGGAATATAATAACTTGCAATAAAATTGTCCTTGAGGATTTAGTCATGGAAACGCATTCATTTTTCATCCCATCCTTGAAGGAATTTGTGTTATCACCCAAAAGAAGATAAATTTGCCACAAAACTTCATTTTCCAACTTGGTCATGGAAACACCCATTCATTTTCATCCCATCCTTGGTCATTTTGGCAACTTCTTTAAATGAATTGTTTTCACTTTAGATGCCCCATGGACATGATTGAAGGATGTTGGGATGGCTATTATGAATAATTACTTATAAAATGTGTAGGGTAAAGCCTTAGGGTGGGGGTATTCTTAAAATAATGGGCCTAGGATGAGAGATAATCAAGTTTGACCTTGCATTTTGATAATGTCTCCCACCTATAGGCTTTACCTATCATAAAACACGAGGCAAAATTTATCATGAACCAAACTTATGTAGATCACGAAACATATGAATGGGAAGGTTTTTATGCCTATTTTTCAATATGGGAAGGTTCTTACACCTACAAATAGGCATAATTTCATTCCCATACTTGACAAGTAGGCATAATATCTCTCTCAATATCTAGGACAAAAATGATGGATATATAATGTGCCTTCCACATACACACAAATTTTCTTTCAGTGCTTTACAAGAGGGATATTATGCCTCCTCCTCAATAGTGGGAGGGTTTTTACACCCATAAGTAAGCAT
Source organism: Sphagnum tenellum (assembly GCA_963921925.1). NCBI lineage: Eukaryota > Viridiplantae > Streptophyta > Sphagnopsida > Sphagnales > Sphagnaceae > Sphagnum > Sphagnum tenellum. The sequence goes on from OY998145.1 coordinate 15,877,885, forward strand.
AATTTCCCTCCCACTCTTATGCCTCATGATCTATGTAGGTTTGGTTCATGATAAATTTATTCCTTGTGCTTTACATTGGTGAAAGCACATGTGTGAGGGACATTCCCATAATGTGGGGCTAACCTCAGTTATTACCTTTGTCTTAAGCCTCTTATTTTGAAATTTTTTAAATCTTAGAACTTTACCTTACACAAAATTACATTGAAGAAATAAAAAAAAATTTCCAAGATTTTTTCCGAAAAAAATGTTGATACTGATGGCTATCTTTGCAACATTTCAAATTTCCAAAGTATATGAAAAAAAGTTACTATACTTGCTTATCAATGATGTTTTTTCTTGGAATTTTGACTTGGAAATTTTGATTTCAACTTATGTAAAGGTTTTTCATGAAGAATTAAGTGACACAAATTTGCTAGATTTGGAGAGGAAAAATTTATCAAATTGTCAAATTCTTTATAATAGGTATGTTCCATAGGTAGTGAAAAATATATAAGGATGTTTATAGTTTTGTACTTTTGTATTTGGTTTATAGCCAAATTTTGGCTAGATATTTTTTTGGATGATCACTATTTGGTTATATCAAAAAAATTGGAAAATACTTCCTATATATAAAAGTAGAATCATTTAACAATATCAAATGGAAAATATATGAATGGTCTTGAAATGGTGGGCATGTAGTCTAGAAAGGGTTCAATCCTACGAGGGTCAATTTTTGATTAAATTTTTACTAACACATAAGTAGGTTGTAGAACTAAACCTCACAAGGTGAAAATATCCTTAGGTGCTAACACTAAGAACCACCTTGCCAAAATCACATGAAAATTTGACCCAATTTTTAAAAGAAAATTCCATTTATTTATACATTGGTTTATTTCATTGGACTAGGTGGGCTATGTTTTCCCCACCTATGCACACACTCATGAAAGAAAATGCACACCCAAAAACCTATAATATGCATTATCATTTTAATTCTTGAACCATTTTTTATTCATTCTTGACCTCATTCATGACTATTTAAAAAACAATGTTCTTACACTTACATATTTATTTATTTTTATTTATTTAGTACATGCACAAGGAAATGATCCAAAATAGTCATTAAAATAACAAAATTTGAAAATAGTTATCATTTGCATTTTTGACATCAATGGCCCTTTAGGATTTCATGATCTTGACTTCAAAAATTCATAACTAAATGAAAATTGATTCAATTAATTATGTATAAAAGACATCAAATAGGTTGGCATTTGAAGTATTCATAAATATTAACATCCCAAAAAAATTCCCAAGTATTAAATTCCTTTTTTTTATTGATTAAAACAAATCCCTCCTGTTACATGCATGAAACTTTTTCCTTGTGCATTCATTTTCCATATCAAAACACTTTTTTTTGTAAATTTAATTATAGGTTTGAATTTTACATGACTTAAATAACCTTTTGATAAATAATTTGGAATGAAAAGCTTTCTTTATGTGAGTCCTATGTTGTCATGAAGTTGGATGGCTTTTAGAAATTTGGGGTGTGACGTTCCTAGTGGTACCACTTAAGGATAAGTTTGCCCCACACAAGAACCATTCACCATAAAAAGACCTTAGCAAAATACAAGAAAAGAACTTTACATATTTTTGGGATAAGAACACTTGTGCATCTAAAACTTGATCTTTATGTGGGTTACATCCATTGAGTAGTTAATCACTTGTGTGTAACGATTTTATTCAATGGGGATCATTCATCAAAACATATACATCTTTTTTTGTGAACATATAAATTTATAATGATGTAGGTTCTAACATAAATGGGTTTTACATTAAACAAAAAAACCACATGTCCACATGTGGTTCTTGAGTGCTTTAAACATGTAAAAGGACTCTTGAAACATGGTGAATTTTCATGAAAATTTTGTAGTTGCAACTTTGAAAGCATAAGAAGTTTTTTCAAAAATTTAACAATTTTTTTGATATATAGTTTTCCCATGATGATTTTGTAGAAATTCAAAAAATAATTTTTAAGGACTATCCACACACTTTGAGGCTCCTTATTTCATGCTTTCACCCATAGTGGCGGCATTCCCAAAATAAAAGGCTTGGGATGAAGCAATAGATGACTCCGACCTCGCATTTTGGGAATGTGCCTTTATTGTGGGTCTTACACACCATGAAATAACACAAGGCAAACCTTATCATAAGCTTAAATATCCATAGATCACAAGGTTGTAAGATTGGGAAGGATCATCAACCTATTATTAAGGAGTTGGAGCAATTTTTGTGTAGGGTAGAGATTTGGTCCATGGGCTTTACACTGCATAAAACAGTCATCCATGATGAAGAATATGAATGACAAGGTGGGGAGTCATGTGGGTGAGGATGAAGAAATAGGAGGTCCTATTGGTGAAGATAAAAAACCAAGAGATCTCATTAAATTTCAAATTTTACTACTTGCAGTGCCCTTTTTAATTAGAGTGATTTTCTTGCCCCAAAGTTCTATATAAGTGTGAGATCCACCCCTTCCTAAATAATGGGCATAAGATCACTACTCTTTTCTAGGAGGGATATTCATGTTGATAATGTGCCCTCCAAATACAATAAGAATGTTTTGCAAGTGCATTGCACTTCATGGAATCTGTACATGCAAAATTGACAACTGATAAGCACAATAATTTAATTGCCATAGTATCTAGGTTGGTTAAAGACAAATTGATTATTTTTAAATATGTTGAAATTATTTTTAAATACTTACTTACCATGCCAAGAATTTAAAAAAAACTCTTAAGCACACTTGTTTCATGATTTAGTATATGCTTAATTGTAAAATATTATTTTTTAATGCCAAAAACAAGTGAATAATAATAATAATAATAAAGTGCCTTGTTGTCGAGCTATCAATTCACTAGGAAAAAGTTATGCCACATGCAAACGATAATCAACATACAAAACCTAAATAGAACATTAGATCACATCCATGTGTGCAATTATTTGAGTGATGATGTTGTTTATGTAAGACAACTTTAGGTTTCATAAGTTTTTTTATGAGTATGTTTGATTGATTATCAAATAGAAAGGAATGAAAAAAAATAAAAACTAGTATGTGTCCTTTCCCCCAAAAAAAATTATCAATATCATAATCACAAGCAAATTTTCAATATTTACCTTCTACACCAATTTGTATCTCATTTGTTTTCATTTGAATTTGAATTGAATTAACTTTACTTGAATTTAAATTTAAAATCTGAATTCAATTAGCTTAATTTTGAGTTGAATTGAATTGAATTTCAATTGAATTCAAGTTGCATGCAATGTCATTCAATATTTTCATCAAGTGAAACCTAATTTCCACAAAATCAATTCATTTCTTTCATGAGTTGATCATTATTGGTAGTGTAGAACAATGCAAAGCCCAAGTTTGATGAAAGGGATGGAGATATGTGGATACTTCCAATGTATCATGTTAAATTTTCATGTGGAAACGCAACAATGGTACTCATCTCATCACAATCCCATTAGTCAACATTTATTGTATTACAATGTGGGCAACTATTTTATTGTTAATGGTCAAATGTATGGCCTAGTCATGTGCGCATATATGCTATTCCATATGAAATATGAAGGTAAGTAACACCTTTAGGCTTTAATGATTTGTTCAAAATGACAATTGATTTTGGGGTTTTGGGTCCAAACAAGGTAAAGTAAACAACTAGAGATCCTTGTGGCCTCTCGGCAAGTAGTATTTCAAATAACTTTTCTTAAACTTTAACAATTCAAACTATCTCTTGCCATGTGTAAGGCTTAGGTAACTAGAGGTAGGGTTTATGTTGTTAGCATACAAAGGTTTAGATCATTAGAGTACATGGTTTAGGGTGCAAGAGCATGTGAGAGTGTAGCCCTATAGGAGCCTTCTTTGCCATTATCATCATGAACCTTGTAGTGTTTCACTTCTTCACTTACCCACCAACAACATCAAAAGTTCCATCTTGCCAAGTTTGAGCTTTTAACCTTGATTTTTTGCTTTTTGTTTATTTTTATGCATCAATTGGTGGAAAGTTTGTTGAGTTTATTATTTTAAAAAAAATTGAAGTTTTCTTTAATGTTCTTCAGATTTCAAAGTCTTCTAGATGTTGCACTGTAGGCAAAGTTCAACCTTGGCTTCAACCATTTTTTGTTGGCTCTGATAAAATATCAATGGGTTTTTGTGTTTTCCTTAAATTGAATCACCATAATTTTGAATTTGTAAGCAAGGTTGGAGTTCTTGGTTTTTTTGTCTTCAGAATGTGAAAAACTTTGTGCCTTTAGTGTTCAGCTTTGTTTAGGATGGTGCTCAAAATGCCTTATCCTTTGAAAAGAGAACCTTTGATTGAGACAAATGAAAACATGATAGAGGATTTCATAAGCAAAAGAGAAAGATAGAAGAGTGAGAAGGTCAGCCATACACTAGGTTGTTTAGACTAGACAATCGATGATTTTGCATCAAATTTGAAACTAAAGGCTCAAGGTACATGAATTGTATGAAGCTATGTATGCTCACACTCCCACCAATAGTTTTCTTGCAGTATTTTTGCGAGGGTGGTTGGTTCATCACAAAGGATGTAAAGTCAATTGGCCACAATATGCATATTATACTACCCAAGAATGGATGAAAAGAACATGAAGGTCTTTAGTGTCTTCAAAAGGGTTTTCTGGCTCTTTAGCTTATTTTGGGCAACTATTAAATGTGATGAACCCCTACTTCTTAGCGATGATTGTTATGTTTGGGAAGGGGCTAAAGAAATCTAAGTGTTATTACCAAACCAAATTACAATGGTGGAGAAGTGACTAAAAGTTGTAGAACACCAAGATCATATTCTCCCTCCCAAGAATTCTACCATGTGATATGAAAAAAAGGACTTGTAGAGAGAAGTACTCTCATTGCATGCAAATTTGCTAAGCAATAAGAGATATTTAGAAGGTGTGTAATTTGACCTTGTAAAGTTGAAAATTAAACTTAAGGAAGCATGACAATAAGTTGTGAATTGTCAAACCCTAAGTCAAAATTTGAGTGCCAATATTGACCCTGCTATTGTAGACAAGTCAATAACCATGGTCTTGAAGTTTATGGAGGATTTATAGGTTGTTGAGTTTGATTATAAGGTCCAACAAATATTGGTGAAGTGAAAATGTGACAAAGTTGAAAAGATTATTTTATTGTTGAATGAAAATACACATAAAAATCATCCACATAGAAAGATGAAGCTTTCAATCATTGTAATGTAATTGCAAGATAGTCACAAACTCAAAGGTGGTCAATAGTTACAAGAATAGTCACATATGACACACAATTAGATGTAATCACAATTTGATGATTGCAAAATACAAGATTTCTATTCATTATATGTCTTACTTTTTTAATCCACATGTCAATTTTTACTTTGTGATTAGGATAATGTTTAATCGCAAAAGTTCATTATGAATCCATTTTATTTTTGGAATTCATCCATGTTTTCCAATATGAATCTCAATAAATTACATTAAAACATAAATAATTAAAGTTTTTACAATATTAATGTTGAATATGACTTTGCATTGCAAGTTCATAAATACGCTCCAAAAAATTATGATTATGATTAATATATTTTCATTTCTTGATTTTGCATCATTGATTAACATCCAAAGAAAAAATTAATAATAAGTTGACACATTTTGAAAAACATATTCAAATAGTTTTAAAATAATTGTTACCAAAATGAAATCAAACTTCAAATATGGTGAAATGTTTTCAAAATTAAAAAACAAATTGTGTGTCTTTTACAAAATGAAAATATCGCAACATAATCTTTTTGTTTTGGGGGTCAAAATTTTGCACAAAGAAAAAGATTGATTGTGATAGTCCAAATTGTCCACCTACCTATGCTTTCACCTTATCTTTGCATATTAATAAAATTTAAAGCAAAGTTGAAATGGGCAACCACATCATTTTTTTGTTTAAAAAATAAAATCCTTTGATGCCTAAAGTTTAAAAAATGATTGATGCATCTTTATTTTTAAATTGATCATATTTTCATATTTCAATTTAATATGTCATGCCATCATTTCACATTAGATTCATTTTCTATGAATTAATTTTTTATTTGGATTTAAAATTTTGATCAATTAATGACATTTTTGTTAAGCATGAATCTTTTCTCACCATCTTGCCTTAGGGTATGTTATCATGGGAAAAGACCTTTTTGCCAAGATTGAACAAATTCAAACCAAAAGATTAATTTCAAAAAATACTACCACATGTTATTTGTTGTCTATTAGTATTGTTATTCATAATTATTTTCAAAAGAATTGAAAACACAATAACTACCCTATACTCCAGAGGAAATACCTTGCTAACATTTCAATTGCCATCATAACTACGTTAATATATTTTGTTACTTTGTTTCTTCTAAACTTATATGTGTTCCTTAGAAACCTTAAATGTGTATGATTACCAATTAAAGGGCAAGTAGTAAACTGGAAACAATAACCTTTTGTTTTTTCAAGTTAAGGGTTTGTTAGATGGTTTAGTTTTCTAAACTTTCATTCTCACAAATTTCAACCTTCACCAAAACCAATTTGTTCCTTCTTACAAATCATACAAAAATTCACACTTCATTCAAATCTACCCATGTTCCAACACCACCAAGAAAATGAAACCTCACTCGACATCACCCATTTTAAGATAAGGACTCCACATACTCATAATCACCTTCCCCAATCTTCACTTTTAACCAACAAAATTAGATTATAAAATTCAAAATTTCAAAACAAAACACTAGATAAGGTTTGTTTTTAAAAAGAAAGCCACCATTAAGTTTCTCCTCCTCCTCTCCTAACCACCCCTTGCCTTCTTAGTTCTTTTCACTCACCATTGATAGTATGTTGTTTCCTAATTCCTTTTAGAAGTTCAATATACATCACCGAATGTCATTGTCATTCAAAGTGGCTAAGAAAATAGACAATCATAATCTAGTAACCTCTTCCTATTCACTTGGACCATCCCTTTTTTTATTATATATATATTTTCCAAACTTTCGCCAAATTTTTAAAAATAAATAAAAGGTTTATATATTTAAAATTTAATTTAAAAATTCAACTATATTTCCAAGGTAACCCATAGAAGATGAGTTGTACATTAACACAAGAATGTAAACACCTACATACTTGTGCATGATAATTGTTTTATGAAAACATGGTTGTCACATTTTTTAGGTAGATTAATGGAGTCAATAAATGAAATATGACATATGACAAGCAAATCAATTATGACCTTATGGCTTAGGTCATGTGTGAATTGGAAACTTACACCCAAATTTAATAGGATAAATTTGTACATGTTAATACAATGTTGATAATGGAATTTTGGTGCATTGTTGAATATTTTGTAGTTATCAATCCTTTTGGGATGGACCAGTGGCATTAGTTGTTTATTGTTTGGGGGTCTTGTACTCAAAAGCTTGGTGGTTGAAGTTTGCAAACATGTATATCAAAGGCCAAAAAATGGTTTGGATGATAAAGTACACAAATGTTGTAAGACATTTTTTAACAATGTTAAAGGTGTAGTATTTTATAGCGTACCACATGCTGGTGGTACCCAATCGTTATAAAATTATTTCAATTGGCAACATCAACAAATCAACACATTGAACAAGTATGCAACCCAATTTGGTTTTTTAAAAAAATTTAAATCTTTCAACCCACAAATGGAGCACCTTTCAACATATTTTAAACATGCCACTCGTGAAGACCTCAACATTTATGCATTTGGCAAAGGATCATCACTTGAGAATTGGGTAAGATTTTCATTTCACCACATTGAAAGTTATCCAACTTGGTTCAATAGTTGAATTTTTTTGTATTGTCAAAATTTGTTTGGGATCAAGGACTCAATACTTTTCATGAATATCCTAATGTGGTGAATGGGTCATGTGTTTTATGAACTTTGTTTCATGAATTACTATTGATGGAAAGGAAATTTGATTGATTTCAAAAATCAAGAAACATGTTTAAAATTTTCCCTTCATAAAAAATATTTGTAAGGAAAATCATAACATCATTAAAACATGTGAGATTTGTGAGATTAAAAACCAATAACTTTGTGATGTATTTATATAAGTTGTTTGCCATAGGTTTGAAGGAAATTACTTGTACACAATATTTCATTATTATTCAAACATCAATAGTTATTAAATTATAGTTTCCACCACCATTTGGTTTATAAGTTAAAGCATAAGTGAACAAACAAGTCAATGAATTCCATTAATTTAATCTTTTGCACATGCAAGGAATTTTAGTGCCATGTGCTTCAACTATTCAATTGTCAAACAACAACAATTACATAATTGAAGATGCTAATCACTTGATAATTTGCAAGCCAGCAAACAAAGATCATCCAAGCTATTGTTTATTGTTACAATGTCTAAAAATATGTATGGAGGTAAGAACTTTTGATTTCATATATGTTCATGTAATTTGAAACACATTAGATCATAGCACATTTGATGTGTGTCGCATATGCAATGTCGTATATATTGGTTATCAAATAAGAAAGTTAACAAATAAATGACCTATGTTTTGTGAATTTTGACAGAAAAATATATTGTTTCCACCTTTGCCATGTTGTGAGGTGGTGTTGATTGATAAAACACAAGACATAAATATTTTGTTATAAAAGGAATCTATTGTTGGTTTGGTTGGAATGGGCGGGATTGGGAAAACCGCTTTGAGTAATAAATTCTATCATTTGTTCCATAACCAATATGATAAATCTAGTTTTTTGGATTATGTGAATTCAAAGGACATTATCAATGATGTCATAAAAAAACTCTTACATGATTTGTGTGTCAAAAGGTTATGCAAGGATGAAAATGTGAATAAAGAAAAGCTTGAAAAAATTAGGCAATGTATGATATAGGAGAAAGTGTTGGTGGTGGTGGATAATATTGGTAAGGCGGAGAACCTTACATCTTTGCCAATTTTCATTGATAAGGTTGTAAGGAATCCAACTTTTAAAAGTAGAATATTTGTGAACTGTCGAAATTGGCAAAGTTTGAAATCTCATGTAAGTGAGGATGGAAAAATGGCCATGAAATCTTTGGAGGAAAAGCAAGCAAAAGAACTATTTATGTTCCATGCATTGGGTAATAAAAATCATGTTCCAACAAAGGATTTCAATGATATACGTATAAAGATTATAAAAGCATGTGGGGGTCTCCCTTTAAGTCTTAAATTATTGGGTCTTTTTTGGTGCAATACTAAAGAATTGGAAATTTGGGAAGGTGCATTGAACACTTTGAAAAGTGGACAAAGTTTCATCTGGGCCAGTGATAATGAAGAGCTTTGGAATAAATTGAGGATTTCTTATGACCATTTGGATAAGAAACATGAAAACATGTTTTTGGATATTGTTTGTTTTTTGGGTGGTTTGAAAATAAGTATAATTTGTTGAGCGTAAAGTGGAGATTATTTACACCCAAAATTTGGATTACAAAACTTACAACATAGATATTTAGTCCAATGGATAGAAGGTGGAATCTTATACATACATGAATAATTACAAGACGTGGGTCAAAATATTGCAATGGAATTAACGATTATGAATCAATTTATATGGAAATCAAATCAATCAAATTATTTTTTAGTAAAGGATGAGGTTGTCATCATACTATTTCAAATTTTATTTCAATTTCCTATGATTTTTTTGATATTCGAAACCAAATGTTTTAGTTTTGAATATTGATTTTATAAATACATGTTTTTCTAATAAAATTTGACATTAGGATGAAATGTTATTTTTATATTGATAATCCTTTTGTTTTCATTTCATTTGATAGGTGGTGGAAAAATTAGAAGGCATTTCATTGAAAAATGTGTCAATTTGCCTATGTTGTCCCAAATCAATTCAAATGGATTTCGTAACTTTAGGTTAGTTGACCTAACAAAAGCTTCACCAACTATTGTGCAAAATTGCATCCAAGGGCAAAATTTGAATAATTTTAAGTGGTTGTCCTTCAAAAAATGCATGATTCGAAAGTTGCCAAATAATTTATTTTATTGTTTACAATTCCAAGAGCTTGATTTATCAGGGTGTTCTAATTTGAAAGAATTATTTTTATCTATTGGCCAATTGAATGCACTCCAAGAGTTTGATTTGTCAAGGTGTTTCAAGTTGAAAGAACTACCTTCATGTATTGGCCAATTGAATGCATTCCAATAATTTGATTTGTTAGGGTGTTCCAACTTGGAAGAACTACCTTCATCTATTTGGCCAGCTGAACGCATTTTAAAAGTTTAATTTGTCACGATGTTCCAACTCGAAAGAATTACCTTCATTTATTGGCAATTTGAATGTGTGAGTATACCGACACAACCATGTGCGGTAGTATCGATTTTTTAAGAGTTACATCAGGGTTATTTGAGTGCGGTAGAATTATTAAGGGCTTTTAGCAACTTCACAAGGAGTGATGCATGTGCTTGGTGTGAAGGAGGTTTTGTTTTCTGGAATGCGTTATTGGTGGGTAAGGAGGTAGGTCAGTTCTTTTCTTCAACAGAGGCTAATAGCCATAGTTTTAGAAACCTTGTTGCGTAATTAGGGGTGACAAATCTCTAGAGGGTTGGGGGTAGAAGTAGGCATCAAAACTTGCAATGTTCAACACTACATTTGTCTTGTTACGGTATTTAAGAAGTAGCAAGCATATTAGAAATTCTTGAAGCAATTAAAGGGATGTCGATGAAGGGGTTAATAGAAGTAGTGCAATCTTCAAGTCGTTGAACATGATGATAACTCGAGACAATTCAACAATTAAATAAATAGTATGATAGTGTACTAACGGCAATAGGAATCTGATAATAACTGAAAACTTTATTTATATTAAGGACGAGCTCAGCAAGAAGCTGCAAGTATATGTGAAATCAAGAGTTGTGCCTTAGTGATAGTTCACAACTGCAAGAAGTCTAGGATGCGTCGGATGGTGCGAACTAGGTAGTCCGCCTTGCTGTTAGGAGGGAGGCAACGAATCGGACCGCGCAACCAACGATAGTGTCCAACGCCGGGAACTGAAGACCAAGCGAAGATGGAGATGTCTTCGGTTTCATAACAACCTTCACAAACGGTTTCAGGTTCGTCACCGGAAGCAGGATCGACTTGTAGCAAGATCACCAGGGTGCGGGAGTTTGGCGAAATGCGGTAATACCAAGCTCGAGGAGGTTCAACTTCGAGACGAGCGCGCACCTCTCGAGGTTCGAGTTCTTCGTCACGGGGATGCTGCGTTAGAGTCAAATCTAAGGACGATTCCGAAGGCGATTCCTCGTTCACTTGTGCGGCTTGGGGCCCGTAGGAGGTAATTGTGCGCGACGCCATGCTTGCAAGGAAGAGAGGAAAGATCTTCAACAAAAAAAAAAGATAAATAAAATCAAATTGCAATGAAGGTGGAGGGGATTTGTGACATCAAGTCATGTGTTCGTAATTTATACGCAAGGAAAGGAAGGGAGTGGGTAAAAAATGGCCTAGGACCATGGTAAGGTAAAACCTTTGTGTCAAAGGATAAAAAATGAGGGTTTAGGTAAGTTTGCTTGGGGGGAAGTGGGAGTAGGTGCAAAGGATCTTCTCCTTCTCCTTCCATTGACCACCGAGCAAAGGGATCTTCTCCTTCTCCTTCCATTGGCCACCAAGCCAAGAACCTTCACCTCTCTTTAAAAGGCGGACTTGGGTCATGGGAACTCTCTTCTTCTTCTCCCTCGAAAAAACAAAATTGAATCAAACCTTGAAAGTGTTTGTTTCGACAAAGTTTTAGAGGAGGAAATGAAGGATCAGCTTTGGAGTTGAAGAGAGGAAGGAAAATAGGGTGGAGATCTGGTGAGAGTTTGTAAATAAGGGAGGTGAGTAAGGATAGATTTGAAGGTTAGGATTTAAAGAAACTTCACAAAACCCTCTCGGGTTTAGTGGTGTAACTCCTTGCTGTTTTAGCTGTAGAGCCCAAAATTTCGTAAGGAGATGCGCCTTGTTGTTAGCTTTTCAAAGAGCTATAGCAAGTTGAATTTGGACAATTTGGGTGGGAGAAACAATTCTCCAAGTGATTGGTGGTCTGCGGTCTGGTTGAATCAACTACTTCCTCAAAATCCTCTCGGGTTTTATAGCATAGTTTCCTAGTTATTTGGCTGCAGATCTTGAAACTTGGTAGGAAGGTGCGTCTACTAGTTAGCTTTCCAAAGAGCTATAGCAAGTTGAATTTGGACAATCTGGGTGGGAGAAACAATTCTCGAAGCGACTGGTGGTCTGCAGTCTGGTTGAATCAACTACTTCCTCAAAATCCTCTCGGGTTTTACAGCATAATTTCCTAGTTATTTAGCTGCAGATCTTGAAACTTGGTAGAAAGGTGCGTCTACTAATTAGTTTTCCAAAGAGCTATAGCAAGCCGAATTTGAACAATTTAGGAGTGATAAACAATTCTTTAAATGATTGTTGGTTGTAGCCATGTTGAAGGAAGTGTTGAGTTCACAAAAGTTTGTTTAAAGAGCTGGTTGTTTAATTTAAGGTTCTAGGATAAGGGGATTGTGGGGATCAAAAAAAATAAAATAATAATAATAATAATAAAATAAAAATAAAATAAAATACATGGCCATCAATGTTAAGTTATGACAGATGCATAGGCGGTAGAGAAATTTGAACTTCAACTACAAACGCAATCTAGTATCTAGAAGTACGCTTGCTTCGTCTTTCACTGGTAGCATTTATACTTTCAAGTATAGTCACCTTGTAGAACCGGGGGTAGAGGGACAAAAGTTGCCTCACAGAATGCACTCCAAAAGTTTAATTTATCACGGTGTTCTAATTTGGAAAAACTACCTTTATCTATTGGCCAATTGAATGCACTTCAAGAGCTTGATTTATCAAAATGTTCTAATTTGAAAGAATTACCTTCATCTATTGGCCAATTGAATGCACTTTAAGGGTTTTATTTGCGAGGGTGTTCCAACTTGGAAAAACTACCTTCATTTATTGGCAAATTGAATGCGTTCCAAGGGTTTTATTTGTCAGGGTGTTCCCATTTGAAAAAACTACCTATATATATATTGGCCAATTGAATGCACTCCAAGGGCTTTATTTATAAAGGTGTTCCAACTTGGAAGAACTATTTCATCTATTTGCCATTTGAATGCACTCCAAGAGCTTGATTTGTCAAGGTGTTTCAACCTGGAAGAAATACCTTCATTTATTGGCCAATTGAATGCATTCCAAACACTTGATTTGTCAAGGTGTTCCAACTTGAAAAAAATATTTTCATCTATTGGTTAATTGAATGCACTCTAAGAACTTTATTTGTTAGGGTGTTCGAATTTGAAAAGATTACTTTCATCTATTGGTCAATTAAATGCATTCCAAGGGCTTTATTTGTTAAATTGTTTTAATTTGAAAAGACTATTTTCATTTATTAGTCAATTGAATGCACTCCAAAGGCTTTCTTTATGATGGTGTTACAACTTGGAAGAATTATCTTCATCTATTCGCCATTTGAATGCATTCCAAAAGCTTGATTTGTCAAGGTGTTGGAACTTGAAAGAATTACTTTCATCTATTGGCGATTTGAATGCATTCCAAGAGCTTGATTTGTCAAGATGTTCAAACTTGGAAGAAATTCCTTCATTTATTGACGACTTGAATGCACTCCAAGAACTTGATTTGTTAAGATGTTTGAACTTAAAAGAAATTCCTTCATCTATCGACGATCTGAATGCACTCCAAGAGTTTGATTTGTCAAGATGTTCAAACTTGGAAGCAATTACTTCATCTATTGGTGATTTGAATGCATTCCAAGAGCTTTAGTTGTTAGGTGTTTCAATTTGAAAAAACACCTTTCATCTATTGACGATTTGAATGCACTCCAAGAGTTCAATTTGTCAAGATGTTCGAACTTGGAAGAAATTCCTTCATCTATTGGCGATTTGAATGCATTCTAAGAGCTTTATTTGTTAGGTGTTCCAATTTGACAAAATTATCTTCATTTCTTGACAATTTGAATGTTCTTTGCTACATTTTCATTTTCTTTCATTTCTATGTAATTTGTCCTTATGTTAGATTCTTGTCACAACATCTTGAATCTTGTGATTCAAATATTTGCATTAGTTCTTTCGACACAATGTTTATTTAACATTGCACATGATTACACATGTGACATTATAAAATCATTTAAACAATTATTAATAATTTTAAACCTTAGATTATTGCTTTCCTCCCAATCAATAATACCCCTTAGCTCCTATGCTAGGCAATGCTTGTGCATTGAGAACTATTTATGGCACTATTGTAAATGCAATAAGCTTTACTTCAATTCCATTTATTATGGATCAAAGTTTTAATGTTTTGAATAACATTGTCCTTCTATGCTTTTGAATATGGAAGGAAATGCCTTCAAATTTAAGACTGTGACCCATATGAAACACCTTATAAATTATGATGTGCCATTATGGTTTTATGTGATATCAATTATGTGTAGTTATGAAATCAATTTCATTTAAGAATGTCAACTTTGATGAGTTGATTATATTTTTTAATTTTCATTTGAATTCAATCTTTTATTGACCTCTTGCATTATTTTATGTAACCACTTTTTTATTATCGAGTGAAAGGATTTCATTCTTTGATATCATATGAAAATTATGAATAAGATGATCCATGATATTTAAGCAAAAGAAAGTGAAAAAGAGATGTTACACACACTTCAATTGGGTTTACAACAATTTGTACTATAATGTTCTATCACCAAACAAGAGAAAAACTAAAGCTAGTGAACCATTATGACCTTAGAAAACTGACCTTCAACTTTTTAATGTAATTGTGCATAATAACATGTTCTCAATGTTTTAACACCGTTAGTCTATTTGACCTAAGGAAAAGAAAGAAACATTTTGAAATATATTTTTTCAATTGCAAGTTTGTTCATTAACACACTTTATACAATATAAAATGTTTAAAACATTTTTGACAAATTTTCATTAATAAAATGTGTCCCACATAATTTCTTAAAATTTTGTGTCTTTAGGTATGGATGCATGTTTTTTGTGATACTAATTGTCATCTAATATGTTTCACCCATTAAATGCATGAAATAAATCTAAATAAATGTAACATATCCTAGGTGGATGAATCCAATTTAAAATCCATCAAAGTTGTGCATAAAATGTGTACAAGTATATAATGCGTTTAATGGACTATTGGTTCTATGATCCAAAGTATGAGACTCGAGATTCAATTGATGTTCACATTTGCCCCACTTTTTATTGTTGTGCATGTGAGATGGCATGATGTTCAATTTTGGATCAAAATTATAAACATATGTGCATGTATGCATATGTATATTGTACTAATAACTGAAATTGTTTCATCCCAAAACTATGAAAACCCTCAAGCTACCTTTTTCACATGTCAAAGACATCTTTTCTAGCAAAATTGGCAAATTTCCTCCATATATAGGATGTTTCTTCCCTAAATGAGTGCCCCTTTGTTTTTGCCTCACTTCCCTTATTTCAAAAACACCCCCCCCACTCTTTGGGTATTATTCTATTCTCTTTCTTCATAATTTGTTGTTTTATATATTATCATTAATTTTTCTTTGCATTATAAAAATGCCCCAACCAAACCAAAATAAAATACAATAAAATAAGATCAAACAAGAACCAACCAAAGCAATTGTGAACCAAAGCTAAAAAAAAAACCCAAAGAAAGAAAAACCAAGTGGGTGGTAGTGGAGGCATAAAAGAAGCACATGGGTCGGAAAAATTAAAAGAAATTAATATGGAAAAAAAGAAAAAAGTAAATGATTTTTTTTTTTCACTTCCTTTGTGTAAATGTAAAAACAATATTATGGTACCTTTTCAGGTTCAGCACTCGAGTGCCAAATTATTATTATTTTATTTTTCAAAATTCATTTGAGTAAATAGAAATGAAAGTTTAGCAATAAATATTGGCAGCTTCTTTGACATGTGTTCTAGACTTTGATTCTCTGACATAACGAAACTTTTGCCAACATTTTGTACCATATTTCTTAAATTTCAACATTTCAAAGAAATAATTTCAAAGAAATTCTGTATTGAAAGTAATTTAATTAATGCCAACTTGAAAATGTACTCCAATATTTACACAGCAAGCAAGATAATTGGAAATGCGAAAAATGTGACAAATTAAATGTAAATGATTTACACTTACACACTGAATTACGAGACAAATATATGTGTGTTTACCAACAACATTGGTTAAGTATACACCTTCCCAAGACTGGTTAAGTATAATGTATATAATAACAAGGGGTGTGTCACACTACGGTGGTGCCATTTACATGAAAAAGTATCTTAAGGCAAAAGAAGAAGAATTACGGGAACTCAAATATTTCACCATGCAAAAAAATAAAGAACCTAATCTTCAAAAAAATCTTCATATAAAAGAAACCAAAATTCTTCAAGAAATTATAACTCTTTTATAACTAATCTCAAGTTTCAACACAATCCAAAATATCATCTTCCCAAAACCCTCATATAAAGATAGACCTATTATTATTACCTAGGAGCCAAAATCCCTTAGGCTACTACTATTATATCTCTATAATAAATTTGGAGAAATTTGGAAAAAAAAACTTTTCATTAGTTGTAAATTCGATTACTTTTGCGAATTTTTATTTTTGGGGTTAAATTTCGCCAAAATTTCAATATTGAAAAATGAAAATAAAAAACACTGATGAGAATACAGTCATGCACCACCCAAGAAATGACCCCCCCCAAAAAAAAGAGAAAAAAAGAAAAGAAAATTAGTGTCCAAAAGTGGCACGATCAATCAATCAACCAGCCTCTTTAATTTTTCAAATAAATAAATTCTTTAATGGCTATAGCAAAAAGCCCCTTCTAAGGTCTCCCTTTTCATCACTTTCTTTTTGCTTTGCGTTGTTGCGGTTGCCTCGTTGTCGCCGCGATTGTTGCGTGTAGTGTTTGTCGTCGCGGTGTTGTGCGTCCAAGCTCTCCCCTCCCGCTGCTCTTTGTCTTCACTTTCCTTGGCGGTTGCAGCTTGGTGGTGCTCACACTTCCGGCGCATTTTGGTTGAGACTGGGATGACGAGGAATCCTCGTTTCTGCTCATAACAACACCGAAGGTTTTTGTGAACCCTAAGGTTATTTGAGATTCTGGTTGTGTTGTTGTTGGTGGAGGACGAAGGAGCGGTATTTGTGTCGGGGAGAGTGTGGGCCAGAGAGAGAGAGAGAGAGAGAGATCACCATGGTGGGCGGTGGTGGTGTTTTGCTGCGGTTGGTACTTGTACTGGTGGCGGCTTTGTTCTTGGTGAGTTTGTTGCCGTTTTGTAAGGCGGAGATTAAGCATTTGACGATCAAGGATGACGCGCGGCTGCTCATATTTTTCGAGACTTTCGGTTTTGAGGCAGGAGGTGTGGTGAATATCACCATCACGGATGTGCCGGTGACCGAAGGTGACAAGGCGAGGATGGGCTTCTTTTTGTCGACTATGGAAGATCTTGAACCTGCTTACACTAGTTTGGAGAGGGAAAACAGAGATTGCCTGCTTGATAACCCGATGATTCATCAGATTCTTACGTTAGATCAGGTGGCTGCGCAAGCTCAGTCCGATTCAGGTTCTTCGCAGTTTAGTAAGTGGATTAATGTGCCAGCTGCCGATGAGTATACCTTGTTTTTTGAGAATTGCGCGCAATTGCCAGTGACGATGGCTGTCACTACCTCCATGTTCAATGTGGAGAATGGTTATCGGGACTATTTGCCCATGGGCCAGACGCAGCTGCCACGGCTCTACTTCACCTTTTTCCTGGCGAATCTTGTACTTTTAGGGGTTTGGATCTACACTTGCTGGAGCCAGAAACTCTCAGTTCACCGCATCCACATCCTCATGGGCGTGTTGGTAGTTCTGAAGGCTTTGAATATGATCTGTGAGGCAGAAGACAAGAAGTTTGTTAAGAGCACAGGGACACCACACGGTTGGGATGTTGCCTATTATATTTTCAACTTTCTGCGAGGTGGCATGCTGTTCATTGTTATCATTCTGATTGGCACAGGCTGGTCCTTTTTGAAACCTTTTCTTCAAGATAAGGAGAAGAAGGTACTCATGATTGTCATTCCTCTCCAGATTTTTGCCAATGCAGCTTTTATTATGTATGATGAATCTGGTATGTCCAGGAAATACTTCTTCACCTTGAAGCGGATTTTTCTCCTCTTGGACATCATCTGCTGCTGTGCAGTTCTGTTCCCCATTGTGTGGTCAATCAAGCACTTGAGAGAGGCATCACACACTGATGGCAAAGCTGCAAGGAACCTTGTAAAGCTAATGTTGTTCCGCCAGTATTACATTGTGGTTGTGAGCTACATTTACTTCACACGCATTGTGGTGTTTGCACTCGATACAGTCACCATTTATAGGTACAGATGGGTCAGCAACTTTGCTGCTGAGATGGCTGCTCTGGTCTTTTACATCTACACAGGCTACAAGTTCCGGCCGGTTGTGCATAATCCCTACTTTGCACTGGATGATGAAGAAGAAGAGGCAGCAGCACAGGAGGCATTGAAGGATGATGAATTTGATCTGTAGACTGGGAGCTGTGGCCTTCTCTAACTAGGAGGATTAAGTGTTGCCCACTTGTCCTCTTCTATATATATAAATTTGTGATTTCTTCACGCAGTCTAGGTTAGCCATCTGTATTAGCCATGGATAATGCATGTATGTCACAGAGACTTTAGGCTTAGAGATTTTGTGGAAGAGCTCCATGAGCCAAAGGATGCTTTTCTGTATGGCAAGCTTGCTATGGCGACTCTCTTGTTTTGTGAAACTCTGCCACCTATGAAAGGTTTACATTGTTCCAGGATCTTGTGATGAGAGTAGCAGGGGTATGGGTTACATGAGTAGCTCCTCCTTTCTGATCTTTGATGAAGATCTGATTGCCTCTCCCATTCCCTGGGTTGTTTGCAATCAACATCTTTTACTGATTGTAGATATTTTTGTCTCGTTGAAATGCAGCCAAAGCAGTCTTGACTACTGTTTGCATGTTTGTGATGCCTGTGAGTCTGCTAGCTAACATTATGACTGAGTGTTCCAATTGCTTCCAGAAATGTGACAGAATCTGAGGATGCAGATTTTGTATACTAGTTCAAAACCTCAAGCAGATTGTTATTATCTTATCTACACTCACTGTCCAGAGCTGATGAAGTCAGTGGGGAGTACGGGCAGCTCTTCACCACCATGTGTCATGGAGATGATTGTCGGATACTCTGTGAGTGCTAGGTTATGACTGCCCTCATTCCTGTAGCATTTTTTTTTTCAGTTGGCCAGAATTGACACAACAATTCAACTTTGAAGTGTTACTATAGAGTTTTCTCAACAATCTTGTAGAAATGAGGTCTTCATGGGTTTTTAGCTTAAGGCTTGCTGTCAATGTTTTTCCCTGTCTGAGAATGCTTCATTTGAATCTAGGCTATTTCTATTTCTTTTGGTTGCCAAAGGGGGTAACAGTCAAGAGTTTGTAACTGTCATAGCCATGAATCTGCTTGAGAACTTCAGGATTGTCCATTCTGCTGCTCTAAAGGAGGTAGCACTGCAAATCTATCTCTGTCTGAAAGCCAAATGTCTCCAAGGGATCACTCCTACAAGAGCATGATTGCCAGTCAATGCTTCATAAGAGCATGTGTGTATTTTGTTGGACTCCTTTCCATCTGAGCAGCTGTGGCAGCTCTCTGGCCCCTTTGTGAGTTTTATCAAGGTCAAGTTTTAGCATTTGACAATCAAGTATTCAGCAAGGAGCTGCAGTAAGAGATCTCTCCTTCACCATCTCTCTGGTTTGGCATATTACATTTGCATCATTTTTCCTCCTTCAGTTGCCTGATTCTGCATTTCTCCTCCTTGTGCTGTGCTTCTGTGTGCAGTGTGTCATCAGGGTCTCAAAATTTAATAGAAAGCCATCAGCAAAGTAATTCATCTAACTTTGTTTGCATTTTCAATTCTTTGATTTTTTAATCTGACTGGGAGCTGTGATGAGCTGCGATTTGTGAACTGAACCAGTTTGCCAGAGCAGATTTTCTTGCAGGGGAATGTTAACTCTGTCACTTTAGTTCCTTCCTTGTCTTCTTCGTTGGTCATCATTATAGCAGGGTGCCACCAAATCAGCTTTGTTAGCTTAGCCTGGTTACCTTGAGCTGGTTTATTCCTCTTGTAGGTCATCATTATAGCAGGGTGCCACCAAATCAGTTTGTTAGCTTAGCCTGGTTACCTTGAGCTGGTTTATTCCTCTTGTATGGTCTTCACTCAGTACCATTAAATGTTGAGTAGTTCACATTTGGAGTGTGACTTGAGAAATTTGTTGTCCTTTGATGGAGTGTTTGATTCTTTTGAAGTAGCAGCTTGGAGCCCTTGAGGAGTGGGTGCAACTTTGTTGAGGAGTGGGTGCAACTGTGTCATTGCTTCAAGGCAAGTTCTTCCATCCTGTGTCCCTATGATCTGATTATGCATAATGAAGAGTTGAAATCTGCTCATAGACAGGTGCCTTCTGCTTACGATATGTTCTCAGTCAGATCTCTGCTTTGTGGGGAGTACCTTAATTGATGTACTAGAGTGGGTTCTCTGTCAGATGTCTCTATGGGAGTAGCTTTGTTGATGTTTAGGAGTGGGTTCTCTGTCAGATGTCTCTGTGGGGAGTAGCTTTGTTGATGTACTAGAGTGGGTACTCTGCTTTGCAGGGAGTAGCTTTGTCGAATTACTAGAGAGCAGGCAGGCTGGGTAGGATTGCTGCCAGGTTAGCTGGTGGGGTGAGTGAGCCAGGGAGACGTTCAACTTGGCAGAATCTGCCCCAGCAAGTCCACTTGGTGGTGTTAAAAATCTGGGGGGAGGGACTGATTCTGCCGCCAGAATCTGCCCTGGTGGCCGATTCAGGATGCAGATTCAACACCTGCCTTTGGTTAGCCAATTTTGCATCCCAATCAGTCCAGAAACCTGCAGAATCTGCTGTCTCCATGTTTTAACGAAGTAGAGAAAGTGCCATTTCTACCGAGTCACGAGAGCAAGGCAGGTAGGCTGAGTGAATTGATGGGGGCTCAATTTTCATCCATCCATCTTATGTGCAACTTTTCAATAGCTGATTCACTCTCGATCTCCATTCCAAGATTTTGATGACTGATAAAATAGCGATATAAAAAGCGCGTACTGAATTACATCCATATGTGTTACACATTCCATCCAATTGATGGTTTCCAGTCATGTCAATTGATCTGTTGTCATGTTTCAGTGGATGGCTTTCAGTCATATCATCTGTTATGTCGTCAATTTCACCAGATGGTCAAGTTTCATCCATATGGTCAAATCCACCCATGTGACCCAATTTACATTCATTTGGAAAGTTTCGATATTTTGTCATCCATCATTCTATCCAATTATGTGATTACTTGCCATCTTACTGGACCCCTCATTTCCAAATTTGTCGATATTGCTCCAATTTCATCCATGAATTCTAGTTGGCGATGGGAAGTTCACACCATTCAAATTGAGAATCAAATTACATCCATGTGTGTGGTCAATAACTTCATCCATGTTACAGGTTCTTAAACAAAAAAGACCGTAATATTCTAACATGCATTCCGAGTTGGAAAATGACACCCATCCAGAATACATGGGTGTCAGTTTCTGGATGGGTGTCAGTTTCCGCTTCTGAATGTCTCTCCTGCCTGCCCTGCCCTGCCCTTCCCCTCTCGTCCTCTTCACGGACTTCGGACTTCGTTGCATTTTGCTTGTTCCCCACACACGCGCTCGCGCAGTGCGCATGCTGTTCAGGCGGTTCCGATAGCAGTCATGAAGATGCAGCACCCGTCTCTACACTGCATCGCGCTCCAGTAATATTACCTTTGTGCCTACAGCACCCGGTTATAGTAGTATTTTTTTTCAACAAATCGTGGAAGCAGGCAGTTGTTGCTGCCGCTGAAAGAGTAGATGATGGTTTCAGTCTTCCTTGTGCATTCATGGTAGGTATTTATTTAGAGAAACGGCGAAGGAAAAGTAGGTTTTCAAGGGAACATTTCGGAAAGAAGAGAGAGAGAGAGAGAGAGAGAGAGAGAGAGAGAGAGAGAGAGTTGAATAAACGCATAAGCGAGGCTGAGCGTTGAAAGAGGGCAGAACGGGCGGTGGTAGGCGGAGGAGGAGGAGGAGGAGGAGGAGGAGGAGGGAGTCATGGCGACGCGGAATCATACGGCTTTGTACAGGCGGTATAGGGAAGCATTACGGAACGTGCGTCCTTATGCCGCCACTGGACCCGGAGGAGGTTCGATTGAGCTTGTGGAAGCGCCGTTGCTTAACCAAGGGGGTCCGCGGGGATACAATGCAATTGTGAGCGATGACCCGGACGCGACTTCCTTCCGGTAACTTACAGATCCCCTTTCTATGCTCTCCCTGCTTCTTTCCATCCCCCTCTTGCCAATGTCAATCTCGTCCCCGGAGCATGTTGACCTAATCTGGGATTGCTGGGCTCAAAGATTGTGAATCTCGTAGGGAGACAGCTTATCTTTTGCTTTTAGTGGAATCTTATCTAAAAGCAATGGCGTATCTGAGCGCCTGCTAATGGCAATCGAGTTTAGGGTTTGTACAATTCTGTGTGCACATTTGCATAGAGTTTCATGTGCAGGCATTTGAATTCCAGATCTGTTAGGTTTTCAGGAAGGATTTTACTCGTCAACCCCTCCTGACCTATGTATATAAAGGCATGTATATGCAAGAGCCTACTATCTCTCACACAAGATCTTGTAAGCTGATGGAAAACCTGTTCAGTGCAGTTTGCAATCTGAAAAGTTAGGCTTTTCATGGACTGCACTGAATTGCACTATTCCTGCCTGTCTTAGATCTTATTCTGTTGGATTGTTCCTTACATTACCAAAAGTGGGATAGGAATTTCTGCACTTTAAGGTGTCCCTCTGCATTCTGAGACTGGACATGTTTAAAGAGTTAGGAAAAAAATGGGGAGAATTGTGCATTTTTGTATTGGGATGGGACATGATCTGTCTTTGATGGGGAGAGTCATGCTTTTTGAGTTTCTGGTATTTTGGGATGGGATGTGATCTGTCTTCCTGTGCTTTCTTTTGACTGTCATATACCAAACCTCTGTGAGGTGGTGGACATGATTCTTCCTCAATTGATTGTTTGAATTGCTAAATTAGTGGCATAGATACTAGACTTGATCTTAGCAGTGACATGGGGTAAAGTGTAGGATGGTTAATCTTGGTTTTGCAGTTGATCAATGTTCTGTTGACATAGATGCTTGCTGTATTATTTGTGGCTGTGCTGAAATATAAGTCAAAGCAAGGTGAGAAGTTAGGCTGTGAAGCTTGTGTACAGAAAGCAATCATTGTGGCATAAATGGTGGGGCATGTTGTAGGGCAGGGATGACGACAATGAATCTTCCCCCAGCTTGGGTGGATATATCAGATCAAGTCTCTGCTGATATGCAAAGGGCTCAGGGGAAGATGGCAGAGCTAGCCAAAGCACATAGTCGAGCACTTATGCCTACTTTTGATGAAAGTTCTGGCGAGGAGCATACAATTGAATTGCTCTCTCGAGAAATCACTAAATTGCTAAAGAAGTGTGAACAGAGGCTACAGCAGCTCTCAAAAGGGGCTCCTGGAAGTGAGCAAGATGCAAACATTCGCAAGAATGTGCAAGTGAGAGCTTGAATGCACTCAATGTATTTGTCTAGTTAGTTATGGTCTGAAGAGAATGAGATGTCCTCAAATTTGCAACATGATGTGAGTGTTGATAGCCACTTGTTTGTCCTTTTGACCTCCAAATGATTGTTATGCAGAGATCATTGGCAACAGATCTTCAAGCCTTGTCCATGGATTATCGCAAGCAGCAAAAAGGCTACCTGCAGAAGTTGCAACGACAACGAGAGGTGCTTATCAGTAGAATTGAACTTCTAGGAAACAGCTTTTCTCTGTGCTAGTGGGCTCAAGGTACTGTTGTGCTGTGGATCTGGCATGATGATGAAGGGAGCTACTCTGACAGATTAGGAAGCTTAATGAACCTCAACATTGGATGTCAGAGTAACTTATATTGTCAAAAAAGTGTCCATGGTGCAGAATCAGAGTATAATAGATTCATCCAATTTGGTGCAGAATTCATCACCTTTTATGTTGGAAATCTCTGCTACATTTTGTAAGGTGAATTTGCTGTTTGCTGCATTTCACCTGGCAGTGGTCATATTGTAACTCTGAATTGGCATTCTGCTGGTGGGTGGAACACAATCCTTTTTCCCTTTATGCTGACAATAGGTGTTACATTTACTGTTTCTGTTGATAAGCAGGGCCAGTCTGTTGATGATGGAATTGGCATCGGAAAGCAGCAAATACGACAAGATGAAGATGATGGGTTCTCTCAGGTTGTCCTTATCCAATGTTTGTTGACTATTTGCACTGCAATGGATAATGGTGGCTCATATGTTGCCTTCAATGTATTCAGCCTTTACCAATGTTGTCAGTTCCAAAATGCTTGTGAATACTGAACATAACATTGCAGGAGGAATTACAGAACATGCATCCAGGAAATATCCAAATAGTTACAGGATGGGTGACAAGGGTGTGCTTATTGGTCAGTTAACATGGTTAATGATCCTTGTAGTGTTGTGAGGATAGCACATTCCATTACGATTTTCCAAACTCCTTTTCTGTAGACTGAGGGTCATGGTGGTTGAATACTAGGGCTTCAATGTCCAGCAAATGGCTCAACTGAGGCAAACGGAAGCACTGTCAGCAGAGCGGGAAAAGGAGATCACTCAGGTTAGTGTTGACTGTGAAGTTGAGGACTAAAAATGATCCTGGGAGGATCATGATGTATCCTATGCACAGGACGGCTATGACTGAGCTCCCTGGAATTTGAGAGAATATCTGTCCTAGTTCTTTGACGTGAGGCTTGTTGTCTGTACATCCAGATGTGATCCATGTTTGGTAAATCCCTTCATGATCTTCTAGTTTACAAGCATGTGAGTTGATTATTTGTATGTTTTGTTAAATTGATACTTACTCTCTTGGGAAATGACCAGATTGTGGAGTCAGTGAATGACCTTGCACAAATCATGAAGGACCTTTCTATCCTTGTGATTGATCAGGTATGTCACTTGTATTCTCTATAACTATGGTATGATTGATTTGGCTGTAACGTAATCAGATCTTGAGATACTGTCATAGTCAGAATTTCCAAGGAAGGACTCAGGTGGAGCAATTCTGCAGATTTTATTGGATGAACCCTGAATATTTTCAAAGGTGGTTGACAATATACTTGCAATCAAATGTACAGGGGACTATTGTAGATCGGATTGACTACAACATCACTAGGGTTTCAACATCAGTGGAACAGGGAGTGAAGGAGCTAGTAAAGGTTTGTCTACTACTGCCCATATTGGCTTGATGGCAGTTGTTCACTTGAACTGCTTAAGTTGTCTGATAATAGTTGGGAAAAGTCATTTATGGTTGAACATCCCAACTGTTGGATAATCTGGCACTCCTGTGGTAAAATTGAACCTTAAGTAACACAATGTAGCAGTGTTTCAGTTTCTAATCTTTCTTTACTGATGACTGCAGGCTGAAGAAACTCAGAAAAAGGGAGGGATGGTGATGTGTGTGATGGTACTTGTTGCACTCTGTGCACTTATGCTATTTGTATATGTGCTGAAAAAGATACTTGGGTTTTGATGGCTGCTAAGAACTGGGATTTGTTTATTCAAACCAACCTGGGGTTGAAGCATTCACCTTCAGAAGAACCCAGCGATTCATGCCACAGGATTACTTTCACTTTATGAGCTCCACAGTCCAACTTGTCTTATATTTCAACAAGGCTACCAGTACCTCGTGCAACTATGCCACAAAACATTGACCAACTGCAAAACGAAGATCAACTGTCCCATATCATGAATGAAAAGATACTGAGATCATTTGAAGCTTGCAGCAACAACTGCTTGTAGCCAAGGACCAATACTAACATATGGTGCTGTTGGCAAAGAGATTGATAGAGTGCCACATTGTGGAGCTTCTTGTGTGTGAACTCAAAGCTAAGCTGTGTGCAACTGTTGTGAGTAGCAAGGCAATTTTGAAGTCCTGAAGGGAAGCAGAGCGGCCCACAGGAAATTCTGTGCTGGAAGGTACCATCAATCTGGGAACTTTCGATGCTGGAATGTGAGCTAGAACTATCATTTTTTTCCTGTCTGGAGGGTTATCTACCACAAGTATGATACCTGCTAGATCAAAGTAAATAAGATGCACAGGAATACTTTTATGTTAGTTAGAAGCTGAGTCTGTCTAAGGGCATTGCCGTCTGCTTGTTTTAAGTCACTTGGTGCCTCTCCTCTGTACAGGGGTAAAATCATAGTGTATGTTTTGAAGATTCTTTACCTGGAACAAGGAGTCAGCAAGTGCTGAGGTGACCATGTGTGCCCTTGTTGATTTCTTTAACTAGAAGACTTCAATTGCCAGGATTTTAAGCCCATCTGCAGTATCCGAGGCAGAATTTCAAGCCCTCCTATTTTACTCTGTGACTGAAGATTCGATTGAAGTGGGACCCTTCAGTCCCTATCACTTAAGCAATAATTGAGATTTGGAACTTAGCAATTTAAGTTAGGACCTATGTCCCTTCCTTTCTCCATTTCATTCTTCCTTGCGATTTCTTGTAATAAAAGTTTAGCAAGTTTGCGGCGTTCTAGATTTGCTTCTGGATTGAGAGTCATCCCCAAAACCCCTACTGGGTGTCTCTACATTCTTGTAGGTGGATCATCCAATTCATCTGAAAAGAAAGAAAGAATTTCAGCCTAGTAGATTGATATGGGAGACAGCTTTCCAACCAGCCCAAATAATGTGACAACATATTGGCCACCCAATTTGTTGTTGTTAGGTACTGACCCACGCCAATCCTTGACATTCTTGGCTCAGAACAATGGACCTCTCATGTATGTTCCTCTTGGCTCCATACCCACCAGTGTGGTATCTTCTCCTGTGATGTTAAAGGAATTTTTGAAGACCCATGACCATGTGTTTAAGTACATCCAATTTCACTGTGTACGAGTCTTCAATCTCAGTTCTATCATTACCTCATCAAGTTCTTACTGGTGATACTTGGACAAGATCTGCTCAACTCAGATCTTCACACCCACACACCTCTGTGTTTTTTGAACTTGTAAGAGCCAAAGAGATGAACATGATAATGAAGGACATAATTGTAGATGCTAAAGTGGGCAGATCTCCAGCCTGCATAGTATTGATGTCCTACAATAACATGGCACAAATGATCTTCAGCAAACGGTGAGAATTGTTTCAGCTAATTCCTTCATACCCCAATTGTTCTAGATCAATTAGCAACCCCTTCTGTAGCCTCTTCAATTCCCTACAATGCCTCATCAAGCAAATGAGTAGAGAATCAATCTAAAGTAATCAAGTTTTTCATGTCCAGGAGTAAATGCTAATATTATCCTACTTAGTACACTGCCACCTTACAAAAGCCTAATTAGTGATCCAGAACATGATCTGACCCATTTTCTGATTGCAGTCAAATCCATTTGTCCACACAAATTGATCACAACAAAGAGCAGATTTTTTGGAGTGAAAAATGAGGAATTGCAAAGGTTCAAAGATCTGATCAAGAAGGTGCTATATTGGATAGCTGGGAAGTTCATCATTGGAGATTGCATCCCTTCCTTACAATGGGTTGCAAGGTATCAAGACCACCGTGCAGAAGTTGAATACTGAAATGAGACAAGTTTTCCAAAGCTTACTTGATGGGCACAAGAAGGGCAGATCGATTTCAGAGAAGGATGATGTCTCATCCTCTAGAAATTTCATGGATGTGCTGCTCAGCACTCCTCAAGAAGATGGCACTGGACACCTTCCTGATTACACAATTCAAACTATTGTGATGGTTAGCCTCCTTCTGCTCCACCCTATTATCATATCACTTGCTTTATAAAAAAGTTCACATTTTGCTCAGAACCAAATGGATGGAGGGAGGGAGAGAGAGAGAGAGAGAGATTCACTACATGTATTTGCAGATTGAAAAATGATGAAACTCTTGGAAGTTGAAAAAACATCTCTCATGAGAATCGAGAAATCTCTATACTCATGATTAAGAAAGCCAGAACAAGTAGAAGAAGTTGAAAGAACAATGCACATTTGCTACATACTAGAACTTTTTGGCAGACATCAACAACATACATTTTGCAGATCAACCAATGATGAAGAAGCTCCTGGAAGGTGAAAGAACAATGGACATCAGTGACATACTAGCATGCAAGGGCATGACTTCGTATTGTCATAAAGGTTTTTGAGTTGATCAAACAGACATTGAATGCAAGAAAGCTCAAGCAGCTGTTAGTCATGTTCTGTCTCCTCTGTCCTACTGTGAACCCCAAACTAGTACAAATTCTCTTACTTGGTTGGACCACCATGCACTATTATGAGTTTCATTATTAGCTACATTGTTTTGACTGCAACTATTTGCAAACAAATTGAAGGATGGCTTTGGCATGCCATTTTTCTTGAGCATTTGAAAAAAAGAGACTAGTATGATAGATTAAGAAAACAATCCTAACATGTTGTGCAACAAGCTCAATGGTATCAACCTTCGCAAAGCAGAAGGATTGCATCTTGTGAAACAACCTCGACTACCTGCCCATCTCTACAATTGACTTAGAGCATCTCCATTGCAAGCGATAATAAAAAAAAAGAAAGTTTACTGATAAATGTCATCGTGTTCCCACTCATAAACAATTCAAAACTGATGAAGACAGAAATCAGACATCAGTTTTGAAGGTTTTGAAGAAGATGACGAGAGTGTTTAGAGAGAGAGAGAGAGTGAGAGAAGGGGGGGGGGGGGGAACAACAAGGGAATTAAAGGATTTTGTTTGAGCGTCGATGATGGCGCAGCTCGTGGCTATGGCTATTACGAGCAGCGTGTGCGGCAGCAACTGTGCAGCAAATGCGAAATCGGTGTCGTCGGCTTCTAGTGGAGGCTCGAACAAGCCGGAGATAACAGGATTGTTGCGCTGCAGGCAAAGACTCTCGAAACGAGAATGGGATGTTCTTCTTCTTCAAAAGGAGGAGAGAAGAGGAGTTGGGAAGAAGAAACAACAACAATGAAGAGCTTATGCGAAGAAGTACATCGTTCGGAAATCTGAACCGAACGCCGATCGCTGGAAGGTACCATGGGCAGGGCAGAGTTGAGCTTTTCCCCCTTCTTACTCTCATCTGTTTCCTTGTGTTTATGTCTCGGACTGCAATGAGAGACAACCCAGCAGGATGATGCAATTCTGTTTGGCAAATTGGATCCTTTTGTTTTGCAGAGAAAAAAACTCCCTTGTCCTTGCTTTCAGAGTACATGTTGGTGAAATGCTGTTGAAGTTGCAGTTTCTTTGAGGACTTTTTTTTGTTAAACCCTTTCCAGATGCACAGATGATGATGATGATGAGTTCAATATATGAAAGAGATTTGAAGACTGGGATGGAGAATGCAGAAATCTAAAGATAGGCTAGAGAATGCACAACATATGCACTACTACAGTGCAACACTCATGAACTTTTGCAGTGAGATTTCAGTGAAATGTGGTAGTTGCATTTCTTCCTCATTTCTTTCCTTCATTTAAACCAAAGAAAGTTCTGTGGCAAGCTGAAAATTGTGTTTCTCATGATGCATTTTGTGGTGATTGTTGGACCCTTTCCTGCAAGCGTGTTTGAATCATACCTGAGTTAATTGTGATAACAAGTTGTCCAGGGTGCTCTTTGATGAAAGGAAAAAGTCTTTTACCTTATCCCTTCACTATAGTTCATTCATTGTTTGTGTAACAGCTGCAGGTTCCTGCCTCTGAGATTAGGGACAAGCTTGGCATGTTTCTGTTGGGACACGGTTTCATGAGGCCTGCACCTCCATAGTTGTGGTCTGGTTCAGAAAGAAGCTGTATGGTGAGCATGGCCCACAGACCACTTTGATCAGATCACTTTGATTGAGGGGTATTTGTGGAATAGGGTTGTGCTTTCTGGACCTGTCACATTTAGTTCCTAATGATAGTCATTGCACTTTTGTCATATGTGTAATACTGGCTTCACCAATATTGCAGTATCACAATATTCATGTGCTACTTTGTTGCATGACTGCTTAATCAGCAGATCTTGATTCCTAGTGTCATGTATAGAATTGCAATTACGTGCATTCATCAGAGCTCCTGTTTCATCGTGGTGTGCATGCAAGGTTGCAATGTGCAAGTTCACTAATTCTGTCAAGAACCCTAAATGGATATCACATGTCTGCTGTGTATTGCCTCCACTGGAATGGTCAGGTGCTTTTAGGCATCAGGCTCCTAGAGAAGCTTTGAGATGGGAAGCTCATCCCACACTTTTGAAGTTCATCATGGTGCTTCTAGGAATACGCAGGTGGCATCACAAGTTTCACTCAAGAAGGCCAGTTGTAGCAGGCATCTTGCATCAAAGTCAGTTGCTTCCTTGTCCTGTAGTGTTGCATTGGTGAGTTTTCTGATGACTGTTGTTTGTGTTCTGAGGGTGCAGAGAGTTGAAATGGATTAGGGGTTGCAATTCCCAGGCCCTTGTCCTTATGTTACCTACAGTGTCTCAGACACATGACCTTGGAGGACCTAATGTGTGGCTGGTTTCATTTGCTATTGTTTGATGTACAGGGAATTACATGTCAAGCAGAGCAACAAACTATGCAGAATAAATTTGCTATCGTCAGCAAAGCTCCCATAGAATGTAAGATATCACTACCCTGTCTCACATCATCTTTAGTTGATGATTTGGAAGTGGGCATGGCTGAAGATCAGGATGCTCAGGACATGGACTTTTTATACAATGTTCTGTCTGTCAACATTCAACCCAAGAGGGTTTTCCGTTCCCTTTCCTGTGTGTGCCAAAGAATAATACATGATAGAACAACTATCAGGGAACTAAGGGTGTCACTTTTCCAACTTTGCAGTTGTGTATGGATTACCTTTGTTGTGAATCTGATGGCTATCATCAAATCTGATGTGTTTGGGGCAGCTAAAGACAAAGCATTTACTCCTAAGTTGGATGATGGAGGCAGGAGGGGGTCCAGGTGGTGGTGGAGATGGAGGTGGTGGCAGCGGTTTTCTATTTTGGGGATTGCTAATGCTCATAGGATTCTTAAGAGACAATGAGAGTGAGAAACCCTACAGGCAAAAAGTGAAAAAGGGGAAGCCTGACAACAGAGTCAAGCGGTGGCCTCAAATGCAGGTCGATTAGTGTTTCTTTTCCAGGTTTCATTAAAATTTTGCAGGCTGCTGGTTCAACTACACAACTCAAATGTACCATGTGTGATGATTGTAGGCTTTGCTATGAGCACTTTTTTTTGATTGCAATGATGTCTTTACTTGACCATAGAACTTTCATTCTGGATAGATTATATCAGCTCATAAGCTTTTGTATTCACAATTTTGGTCAAGAAGTGTACTTCTTATGTTATGATACTCCATCTATGGTATGGATAGATTGTATCAGACACTGTGGAGACGCTTGTAAGATTTGTAAAAATTCACAACCAATGTGAATTCCAATTCCGGTTTCAGAGTCATGTTCTAGTGTTGTACTATCAGCTGCTGAATGTGCAGCTTCAGTGTAGCAGCACAGCTTCTATTAGGTACACTGCTGTTACATGATCTTCTAATCTGTAGTAACTGGAAATTAGTTTCAAGGCTTCAAGAGTAGTATAAGAGTCTCAACAAATCCACAGCTATAGTTTCCATTTCATAAGCTTCTTTTGCATTACCATTGGGAGGAATGTGTTCTGCGCTTGCATTTAGTGCATGTGTGTGTTCTTAGTGTTTTTGTGAATATTTTTGTTCATGGGTGGTTTTGGAGTGTTTTTGTGACTCTTTTGTGAGTGCGCTTTCTGTGACTGACTGTTTTGGGAGTGTTTTTGTGCTGTGTTTCTTTGTGGTCAACCAAGAATGAGAGGAGAAGGAGGTGAGATGGAGTAGGAGGAATGATAGGAATGAGAGATGATGAGAGGATGGAGACAAAAAGAGGTGCGATGGTGAAGATGTAGTCATGATGACGATGACCACAAAAAACAACCAGCCGCATCTTAACAATTGGTATTGCAGAATTAGGAAATGAGCGATGGAGACAAAGGAGGGCCAACAAGACGATAAAGAAAACCGCAAGAAACGTTCTGTTGCGTGCGTTCGTTGACGATGACGATCAACCGTTTCCGTTCTTTCTTTCTTTCTTCATTATTGTGGCAGCACGTAGCGTTGTCGACGCACTTTGCGTGAAAGTTTTCTATCTCTTTAAGCAATGAATACATGTGCTTTGCTCCCTCTTTACGGCGTCCGGTCGACGCGAGAATCCCCAACTCTCACGCGAATATGGAAAGAGATGTCGGGGTGAGAGTAGTAGAAGAATAGGAAGGGAGGAAGAGTACAGAAAATCAAAACAAAAGTGCATGCAGGCAGGCAGGCAGGCAGGCAGGCAAGCAGAAAGAATATGAGATCTTTCCTGTTGTTTCCACAGCAGCAACGGTGGTGCGCATGCTGAAGAAGAAGAAGAAGAAAAAGAAATGAGGAGAGGAGTAGACAAGAAGAAGGATCATCGATGGCAAGAAGGCCTGCTGCATCTACTAGTGTTGGTGCTGCAGAGCAGCTTCTTCGAGACGGTAACGTGCACGGTGACGCCCCCATTGCCCGTCACACCCTTCCCTTCCGGCAGACAGTTAGCGTTCCAGCGTCGAGAGCAGGCAATGTTCTTCCACTTCGGAATCAACACGTTCGCCGACCGAGAGACAGGCACCGGCTACGATGATCCCTCCATCTTTAACCCTCAAGGCCTGGTACGATCCATCCATTGCAACTGCTATAATTGTTGTTGTGTTTTTTTTCCGCTTGCGAAATCCCCAGTCAGTCCTTCCCAGGCAATTAGGGTATCTTCAAGGATTTGGATTTCCAGGTTGCAGGATGTGAGACAACGGGGGCAACTAGTGTATCTTCGAGGATTTTGATTTCCAGGGTTGCAGGATGCAAGACAATGGGGGCAATTAGGGTATCTTCTTCAAGGATTTTGATTTCTAGGGTTGCAGGATGCGAGACAATGGGTGAGAGAGGCAAAGAATGCGGGCTTCAAGATTGTGATCCTGACGGCAAAACATGCGGATGGTTTCTGCCTGTGGCCTACAGCGTATACAGATTACTCCGTGAAAGCAAGTCCATGGAAGAATGGGACTGGAGATGTGGTGCGTGAGGTGGCAGATGCTGCCAAGGAGCAGGGACTTGAGTTTGGACTCTATTTGTCTCCTTGGGATCGTCATGAAGCCACTTATGGTGACACCATGCTGTACAATGAATTCTATCTTGCACAGATGCGCGAGCTCCTCACCATGTGGATTCTTAACCCCCACTTGTTGCTCTGTTTCTTGTTTTTTCTTTTTGAGAGAATTCCTTGCAGCACCCCCTGGAGAAATTAATCTTGTAGCACTTTGGAGCAGCCAACAGATGATCTCCTTTCAATGCATCTGAAAGTTTGAATTTCTGGCAGCTTGTCACTGCCATTTGTTATGAAGGCGGTGATCTGACATTTTGTGAGTGACTTGCATAGGCCTGTGCTCATTGTCATCTCACCCAAAATTGTTGGTTGTGGAGATTTCTCCTCAATTTTAGATATATATTGTTTTGGAGTTTAGTGAGCCAATGTGTTATGCAATCAGCCTTCATCTGCACAATCAACAACCTTTCTAGAGGCTTTGATGCCTCCTTGTTCAGAAGAGGGAAATGAAGTGCTTAAGTTCCTGACATGGTGCAACCTTTGATTCAAGTGGGTAATGAAATTGGGGTGTTGCAGGTATGGACCCATATCAGAGGTGTTTTTAGATGGGAATAAGGGTACTGAAACACGGGACATGGTCTACCTGTTTCCAACATGGTTCGCATTAATCCATCAGCTACAACCCAATGCCAACATATTCTCTGATGCAGGACCTGATGTAAGATGGGTGGGTGATGAAACTGGGGAGGCAGGGGTCACTAGCTGGTCCATGATCAACAGCACTGCAGTCACAATTGGGGGGGCTGAAGAAGCGTAAGTACCTCCCCTTTTTCTCGTTTTTTTCTCTACATATTGTGGGGCCAAACATCCCACAAAATTCCTTTGTACAGTTACAAAAGACATTGACCACATATGCATTGGGTGTGTGCAGGTATCTGAATGAAGGTGACATAAGTGGATTAGATTGGGTCCCTCCAGAGTGTGATGTTTCTATCCGCCCAGGCTGGTTCTGGCACAAGTACCAACAACCACGCAGCGTGGAGACTCTCATTGACATCTATTTTAAGTCAGTAGGGAGGAATTGTGTGATGCTACTAAATACACCCCCAAATTCAACCGGCCTCCTGCATGACACAGATGTGAAAATTCTCCAAGAATTCAAGTCAACTATGGAGTCAATATTTTCTCAAAATCTTGCATCAAAGGCCCACATATCAGCTAGCAGTACCCGAGGGAGTGAAGCAACTAGTGTTGAGAATTCTCCATTCAGACCAGAGCAAGTTTTAACTGACGATCTCAATGAGTATTGGGCAGCTGAGGATGGTTTATCAAGTGGTCACCTGCAGCTGGATTTGGGAGCCAATGTCACCTTTAACGTTGTGAAGATACAAGAGGCGGTGAATATGGGCCAGCGGGTGAAGAAATACCATGTTGATGTATGGCAAGGAGCATCTTGGCATACTGTTGTCCATGGCACCACCATTGGCTACAAAAAATTGGACCGAATCACACTGACTTCGACCCAATTGGTCCGGTTTGTGATTGATGATGCACGAGCACAACCCTTAATTGCCTCATTTGGCTTGTACCTGGATGCAAGGACAAAAGTCACTTGTGGTGGTAGTAACTCAACTTGTCTGTCTTCACCAACAGAAAAGACAGTAAGTGTGATCTGAACATGTGGATTTAAGTTATGTGTGAACCATATATGCAAGCAATACTTGTCATGGTTTTTTGGAACTGGTACAATAGTAGCCTTCAAAGTGTGATGGTGGAGTTTCAGACAACCATTTGGCACATCCATATCCATGAAGATCATTGAAAAAAGACAAAAATGAGGAAGGTAGGAGGTCTTGAAGTAAGGTGGATTAGTATTCAATGATGGGTGTAATAAAACAATTTGTGATCTGGAGCTTTAAATCCTTAGAAATTGTTTCGTTGCCTCAAGTTGAAAGAGGTTTTGTAAAGTTTTTAGTTGGCACACCAATAGCTTTTTAGATTGTTCAAAATGAATAAGAAATGGGGTTTGAAAGTAAAAAGTCTTATATCTTTTTTCCCAAATATTTTGTGATTTGGATGGCTCGTCCTCTTTGTGCTTCTTCTTCTTTGCATCTAAAGTTTTTAAAAATATTGTAAACCTTCACTAAGCACACCTTAACAATGAAAATCGCTATGAAAGAACAATCAATCAGTAAAATGTTCAATGATGGATGGGAAATATCTTGTAAGAGGAAGATTGAATCGAAGGCAAGGCATGCTAATGCATTGTAAACTTTATTTATGGAGGCTTTATTTTTGTCAAATTTGGATTTAAAAAAGAACTTGAAAGAAACATGATAAACTAAGTTTTTGGCCCACTTTTATCACATATGGTTGGATGACATGTTGATCTTGCTTTGTGAGGGCTTTGGTTTGAATTTGGACACATTGAAATGCAGTATGCCGAAAAAATTGATTTACAACTAGACTTGTGATTAGATTTTTAGTTGCACATGACATTTATTAGTGCAAATTTTGTAATCACTTTTGACAAGTTGCAAAAGACACTAGTTGTAAATGACATGATGTGGCAATGCCATGTCATCTAGTTGCAACTTTCAAAAAATATTTATCCATTCTCACACATCCATAGTTGTCATGTGGATTGGGATGGCATCTAGATTTGCAACTATCTTTTGCATCTAAGCTTGTGACTATTTGTGTGACTAGGATGTGAACAAAAAGATAATGTGAAGTGTTTGGTCATGGGCATTCATGATGTAAATATGTGGCCATATTTCAACTATTGGATAGAAATGAAATCCCAAATGATTTCATCAAGTGTTGACATGAAGCAAGATGTAAATGAACGTTGAGATTACAATTGTCACCATTGCGGCCAAAATTGAAACATTTGGCACTTTTTAAAATGGTAATGTTCTTTAAAAGATGAATGTCAATATGGCTAGATTGTAACTCATGCACTACAAGAAATTTTGGCTTTTTTGATTGGGAATTTTGGTAAAAAAATCCCATATGGTTTTTTTGCCCCCATGTCCAACTTAACCAAAGTGCTTTTTGGACAAGTCTATTTGGACTCGACCATTTTGACTAGGTTTTTCACTATAACAAAGCGAGGTGCAATTTATTAGCTTAAATCATTATGTGACCTTAAAAGTGAAATAACTTCATTGCATTTTACTGATTTCATTTTGATGAAAGTTATTTCACTATAATATCACTATGTAGACATCAAGTTACATTATTAGTTAACATAGTTGATTATTATAATTTACTATAGTAAATAGGTTTATTTATATGTTTTTTAAAAATGTTTTATTTTTTCTCTTTTTCCAAAAAATAAAAAAAGTCTCTCTTTTCATTTTTGCCTCTTTTCTCGTCGGGCCAAAGTGCTTGGCGCTTTCTTCTTTGTGCCTGCTTACACAGTTCAATTCCTTCTATTCCAAGCTTATGCTCCTTGTTTGCCAACCTATCATGCCTATAATTTGCCAACCTATCATGCCTATAATTAGATGATAAAGGAAATATACAAGATAATAAAAAACAAAGCACACTACAGAAAGATTCTAAATATGATAAGTCTCCTATAAATTTGGCGCATAAACTAGGCAAGCACTTTCTTCAAACCAAACCTTTGTCATCTAGAAGCTCTTATATGGAAGTACTTCTAAGGGCAAAAACTCAACCATTATGACGCTGCGCTCTTGGCCTGGGGATTGAAAACCTGAGGTAACTCAAGTTGGAGAGCCGTGTGATGGGTGACCATCTCGCACGGTTCGGAGAGCACTTTTGTATGTAATGTAAGTAAATGTGTACAGCATAGTTGGCATTAATGAATTTTTGACTCTATTTATGTTTCTATGATGGCCCAAGAACATGCTTATTCTTTAGCTGTAGAGAGACTTTGTAATTGTGAAGTACCACTACGAGCTCAGTATATCAAACTAGTACTGCGGTCCAAAGCACTACAGGATTTTATGCGAAAGCTACTTAACGTAGGCTATGTCAATATATACAACCTTACAGATCAAACGCAATACAACATAGGGGCTTTAAGGGACTCTATAATATCTCCGCTTCATGCCAATATTTTATTATATAAATTAGACTGCTATATCGAAAACATACTAATACCCAAATACATTGTAGGGGATATGCATCCTGTGTTAGCAGAATATAAGAAGAGACTTCATCTTAATCCAAAGGACAATGCCTTTTGTAAGGATCCATAATTAGAACTGGCTAGTTTTGCCCTCAAACATCGTAGGTAAATTAAAACAAATAAACCTGACTGCAAACCGGACCCTAGAGGATTTCAAAGACTTAAGTATCTTTGATTTTACTGATTTCATTTTGATGAAAGTTATTTCACTATAATATCACTATGTAGACATCAAGTTACATTATTAGTTAACATAGTTGATTATTATAATTTACTATAGTAAATAGGTTTATTTATATGTTTTTTAAAAATGTTTTATTTATCTTACTTTAAGTTATTTTATTTTAAATTACTATATATTATTTCAAATTATACTTTAAATTATTCAATGTCATTATACTTTGTGTTATTATAAATTATTTCATCCTAAATATAATAACTAAAAATAATCTAGTACAAAATATAATGACCTAAAGTAAAAATAACTTAGAATAGAAAATAATAATCTATGAATAATAATTTTAAATACCTTATAATAAAATAACTACCAATAGCCTATGATATTATAATATAAAATATCAAAAAATACTTTATAACATAATAATCACCAATAATAATTAATATAATAGCCACCAATAACCATTAATATAATAACTACCAATAGCTGTTAATATAATAAACATTAATATAGTATCCATTAATAATCATTAATAGTGTAGCCACTAATAGTCATTAATAGAATAACCACAAATAGTCATTTATAAAATTAAATCAATAGCCATTAATAGAATAGACATTAATATTCATTAATAGAATAACCATCAATAACCATTAATAGAATAATGATCAATAGTCATTAATAGAATAATCATCAATAACCATTAATAGAATAGCGACCAATAATCATTAATAGAATAACGACCAATAGTCATTAATAAAATAGCAACCAATAGTCATCAATAAAATAGCCACCAATAGTCATTAATAGAATAGCCACGAATAATCAATAATAAAATAGACACCAATAGTCATTAATAGAATAGCCACGAATAATCATTAATAAAATACCCACCAATAGTCATTAATAGAATAACCACCAATAGCCATTAATAGAATCACCATTAATAAGCATTAATAAAATAACCACTAGTAACCACTAATAGAATAACCACCAATATAATAACCATCAATAAAATATTCAATAATGGCCACCAATAGAATAACCATCAATAAAATATCCAATAAATAAAATATTCAATAATGGCCACCAATAGAATAACCATCAATAAAATATCTAGTAATGGCCACTAATAGAATAACTAGCAATGGCCATCAATAAAATAACCACCAATAGAATAACCACTAATAAATAATTATTAATGGCCATTAATAGAATAACCACCAGTAATTATTAATAGAATAACCACTAAAAGACATTAATAGTCACAAATAGAATAGGTACCAATAGCCATTAATAATCACCAATAGCACTAATAAAAAAATAACCAATACACATATATTAAAATTGTTTAAGATTGCCAAAAATAATCTAAGGTGAAATAATTTATAATAGAAAAAAACTTAATGTGAAATAGCTAATAATAACCTATAATTGACAATAATAACTTAAGGTGAAATAACCTTCAATAACCAAAAGTAACTTAGAATAACCATAAATAGCCATAAATAATGCAAGGTGAAATAATTTAAATTAATGAAAAATAGTCATATAATAATAAAAAGTAGCTTGACATAAATAATATTATTATATTAACAAAAAAATCCATTTATTAAATTTTTTTTAAAAAAAAATGGTCATTGAAATGTTATTAAATAATGATATTCAACTTTTTTTGTTGTTCAAATGATTTTAAACTTTCAAAAGGAAATAAATGTAATAATGTATATTATTGAAATTTGAAAAAAACAAAACTTGAATCATGTCATTTGACCAAAATATCTATAAGATATGAATTTTTAAAGTTTATGTTTTTGTAATGTTTAAAATGAAGTATTTAATAAATAAAATGTAATGTAACATATTATCACAACAACTGAGGTGGTTTGATAGTAAGGATGTTTGGCTTCATTCCAAAGGTCAAGGGATCAAACTTCATGCATGGTGTTGTGTGTGGTCAACAATGGTATGTTGATCAAATATTTTCCTAACGAATTTTTATAATAGGTGGCTAGGTTGATTATGTGGTTTTCTTACCTACCTAGGTTAGGTTTTTAACCTAGCATAGGTAGTGACACATGTCAATAAATAATAGGTTTTAAAAATCATGAAATTATCAATAATATTATCTATTAAATGATTGAAATTTAATTGATGTCCATGTTGGTTAGTGAATTAATGATCAAGTGAATGGTTTGGTAAATTTATGTTACACTTGAGAGTAACCTTGTTTCACTAGATAGTAGTGAAACAAATCATTATCTGTAGTAATTGGTCCCTATTCACTAGGGGGTTAAACAATTTCACTAAATAAAATTGTCCAAACTCACTCAAAATATAATGAAACCCAGAATGAACTAAGACACATTTTGTAGTAGTGTTTTCACTAAACCACCATGACAATAATATAATTTGGATAACAACTAAAAATATATATTATTTGATTTTAAATTAATATGAAAATATAAATAAATAAATAAATAACCCTATCTACCCTAGTCTACTTTACCTTAACATACCTACCTACTTATTTAATTAACAAACCTAATAATTAATGCCAAAGACTATTTATTTATTTACTTACCAACCTTATGTCCTATGACGCACTCCCAATTCCTTGAAAGACTCAAATGTGAGTCTAAGTGAAAGACAACAGAAGGGGGAGGAGTCGGGGCACGTTCTCTAGCTCATAACATTTTGAGGGGTAGAGGGGTGTGTTGGAGCTCCAGGATGGGACTAGGAAGAGTTGACAAGCTTCATTCACTCACATGGGCCTGCACACAACCCACACAAGGGGGTTAGTGCATAGTCGGAGCACCTTTGGTGCTAGGACGAACCACGAGCAACACGGACACACAAGACTCACCACGGCCCAGACTTGGGGGAAGCCACCACCTTCCCCCTTATAGTATACTTTGCACCTCTCCACGGGGCCCACATCGAAATGACTTTTCTCTCTTACGATTCCTGAGTGGGAGTCCCAAAATCGCGCCAACTGGGACTCCCGCGACCTTGGAGCCCCATAATTTTGCATCAGACCTCGGATCGAGGTGCTGTCTAAAACAAAGTTGTAGTCCTCGTCGAGATCTTTTCAACGGTATATCGCACATCATCTGCAGTTAAATAAATCGGGTTGATTCCCGACTTTTTCTGGTCGGGAGTCAAATTGACAATTTCACTCCCGGCCTTTCTTTTGGCCATAACTTATGTTTCAAATATCCAAATAAGCAATGCAAGCCCATTTTAAACATCTACGTTCCAAGAGCTTTCCAATGATATAAAGAATGCACAAGCCATTGAGTTTTGACCCCTGAAATCGTTCTTTGAAATTTCAGGAGTCAAAGTCCACAGGGACTCCATCTTCCAAAGTGGGAGTTGCCTTGGGAGTGTGAGGGTTCACCCCCTCACACTTTCTTACATTCCTGGGAGTATGTGATGTGACTCCTGAGCTTCCTCTTGGCTCCCAACCTTGCAACCCCTTTGCCTTGGTTGCAAGCCCAAGGCTAGGGTTGTGACATCGTAGGTCTAAGTTAGGCTACCTAGTTTAGTCACCTAGGCTATAGCAAGCTACTTAGGCTAGATCAAACCCTTTAGGCTAGGCCAAGTAGCCTAGGTTAGGTGATTTTTTAAGCTTTGCAACCTAGGCTACCTAAGCCATGGTAGCTTAGGTTACAAGTGTGCACATTTTAATTCCTCACCTCCACATTGAAGAATCAAGTTTTTACCTTTTGTAACACCACCTTATAAGGTGATTTTTTTTAGGCAACATATTGTAATAAACATGATTTTGGACTAACATATTGTAATAAACTTTCATGAATCTTTTTTCAATATATTGCAGTAAATGAACTTGAACTTTTGTACACTACTTATATAAATAGATAGGTTATAGATAGGTTAACCTAGGTAAGTAGGAGGCGATTATTAATAAATGCATGTACTTAGGGAACATGTAAGTTATAATCTATTAAGCCTTCTAGGTACCTAATAAGTTTATGCTTATTCCTACTTATGCCTATGCTATTTAGTAGGTATGTAAGTACCTACTAGTTTATAATTAATAAATCTAACCTAGGCATACTAAATAGGTAGGCCACCTAGTAGCCTAGGTGGCCTAGCTTAAGTTAGTTACATGCCTACCTAACAGGCCTAAGAGGCCTAGGTAGCCTATGTTAAGCTATGTATCTACCTAGTAGGCCTAGGTTAGGCTAACATAAACTACTTAAGTTATGTACTTAAGTAACATATAAGTTGCAATATATTAAACCTTATAGGTATCTATTAAGTTTATGCTTATATATACTTACATCTATGTTATTTAGTAAGTTATGTAGGTACCTACTAACTTATAATTAATAGATTTAGGTTAAGCATATTAGGTAGGTAGCCTAGTTTATGAAGTAGGTTGATGGTTAAATTACTTACTTAATACAATCTTAGGTTGCCTACCTGGTAGCCTAGCTTAAGTTAGTTACATGCCTACTTAGTAGGCTTAAGTGGCTTAGGTAGCCTATGTTAGGCTATGTATGTTGTGAGCCATATCGACATGGCCATGGCTGGTAGTCTCAATATTTAAGAATTGTGTTAGGAATATGTGAGTGTGGTGAAGTTATTAGGGGGGTTTAATAACTTTGTGTTAGAATAAAGGTTGATGAGTGCGCATAGAGTGTGGGGGGGTTGTTTTATTTTATAAAATACAATATTAGTTGGGTTAGTTCTTTTCCTTAGCAAAAAGTTGATAAACCATAGTTTTAGAACCTTATTGGCGTAAGTAGGGGTGAGAAATCTCTAGAAGGCCAAAGAAAGAAAAACAAACGCCAAAATTCATGGTGTGCAACAAAACAATGGTCTTGTGTTAGTATTTAGCAAGCAACAAGGATGTTGGGAATTTATGAAGTAGGGGGAGGGGGTTGGTGAAGAGCCCAATAGAGATACAACAATCTTCAACCCATAGGAACGTAGGATTGATTCAAATAAGCTTAATGATTAAATAGACGATGTGACAGTGTGCCAATGATAATAGAAGTTTATGAAGACTGAAATGTTTGTTTAGATTATGAGTAAGTTCAATAAGGAGCTGCAAGTACATGTCAAGTCTTGAGCTATGCCATAGTTCATAACTATAGGAAGTCTAAAATGCGTCGAATGGTACGAATTAGGTAGTCCGCCTTGCTATTAGAAGTTAGTCGACGAATTGGACCGCGCAACCAACGATAGTGTCCAACGTCGAGAACTGAAGACCAAGTGAAGATAGATGTGTCTTTAGTTTCATAACAACTTTCATAGACAGTTTCGAGTTTGTCACCGGAAGCGGGGTTGACTTGTAACAAGATCACCAGGGTGCGGGAGTTTGGCGAAATACGATAATACTAGGCTTGAGGGGGTTTAACTTCAAGACGAGTGCACACTTCTCGAGGTTCGAGTTCTTCATCGCGAGGATGTTACGTTAGGGTCTGATCTAAAGATGATTCTGAAGGCGGTTCTTCATTCGCTTATGCGGCTTGGGGCCCGTAAGATGTGACTGTGCGCGGCGCCATACTTTCAAGGAAAAGAGGAAAGATCTTCAACAAAATCGAATTGACGATGGAGGTGGGGAGGACTTGTGACATCAAGTTACGCGATCATAATTTATAGGCCAAGGAAAGGAAGAGGAGGTGTAAATAATGGCCTAGGACCATGGTAAAGTAAAATCTTAAGGTCAAAGGATTTTTTAAAGAATGAAGGTTCAAGTAAAGTTGTTATTGGGGAAGTGGGAATAGGTAGCAATGAACCTTTTTCTTTTCCTTCCATTGGCCACCAGCCAGGAACTTTCTTCTTCTCCTTCCATTGGCCACCAAGCAAGGAACCTTCTTCTTCTCCTTCCATTTGGCCACCAAGTTTTGGGTCTACCTTCACCTCCCTTTTCCTTCTTTTTAAAAGGCGAATTTTGATGATTGGGGCTCTCTTTCTTTTCCCACGTGAGATAACTTCGAATTCAATTTGGAGAAGGACTATTTCTTACAAGCTCCTTAAGAAGGAAAAGGATGATCAGCCTTGAGTTGGGAAGAGGAAGGAAATAGAATGGAAATCTTGTAATAGTTTTGAAGGAATGGAGGTGAGTAGTGATAGTATTGGGAGGTTGAAACCTTAGAGAAAGCTCAAAAACCCTCTCGGATTTTGAAGCATAACTTCTCAATTATTTAGCTGTAGATCTTGAGATTTAGTAGGAAGGTGCGCCTAATAGTTAGTTTTCCAAAGATCTAAGGCAAGCCGGTTTTGGACAACCTATGTGTTAGAAACAATTTGACGCGCTCCCAAGTCACGGGGGTGAAACCCACTTGAGGGTCTCACAAAGTCAAGTTGCGGAATTGAGACTTGGTAGCACGCTCCCGGCTTCCAACTCTAAAAAGGGGTAGAGGGTCGAGTTGGGAGCCCCGGGATTAGACTAGGAAGAGATCAAGCTTTTAGATCACACGAACCTGCATCACA
Source organism: Sphagnum tenellum (assembly GCA_963921925.1). NCBI lineage: Eukaryota > Viridiplantae > Streptophyta > Sphagnopsida > Sphagnales > Sphagnaceae > Sphagnum > Sphagnum tenellum. The sequence continues at coordinate 15,921,976 of OY998145.1, forward strand.
AACCAACACGAGTTGGTTAGAATCCATTTGCACTCTTTTGGTGTTGGGACAAGCCACGGGGACCCGGACTCACTTGGACTCACTTGGACTCACCACATCCTTGGCTCGGGAATATGCCACCACCATACTCCCTATAGTATACTCTGCGCCACGTTGTGGGGACTACACCCAAATGGCACAAATTCCCGGGACTCCCGAAATGGAGTCCCGAAGTTGTCCCGAAATCGTCCCGGCGGGACTCCCGGAACTTTGAACGGCCATAACTCCCGACTGCGGAGTTGGATCGCGATGAGGTCTAAACCAAAGTTGTAGCCGTCGTTGAGATCTTTTCAACGACGTATCGCACTTTCAATTCGGACTTCGGGAAGAGGTCGATTCCCGACTTTTAGTGGTCGGGAGTCAAACTGCCAGTTTGACTCCCGGCCCTTCTTTTGCCCATAACTTGGGCGACAGATATCCAAATGGCCAATGCAAGGCCATTTTCGATATCTACGCTTCAAGACCTTTCCAATGACACCAAGACCACCCCAATGCGAGGTGGTTTGGGTCCTGCTGTCGAGCTCTAAACATTCGGGAGTCCCGGAGGACTCTAAATCCCAACTTTTCCAAGTGTTGGGCTTCACCCCCACACTTGGCCAAGTTAAGGTTGCGACACAATTCTTCAAGTGGCTGGGGGTTTGCAGTCAAGTTGGACCAATTGTCTTTGCAAAACCCTTTCGGGTTTCGTAGCATAACTTCTCAATTATTTAGCTGCAGATCTTGAGATTTAGTAAGAAGGTGCGCCTAATAGTTAGTTTTCCAAAGAGCTAAGGCAAGCTGGATTTGGACAACCTATGTGTTTGGAAAAAATTCTTCAAGTGACTGGGGGTCTGCAATTAAGTTGAACCAATTGTCTTTACAAAACCCTCTCGGGTTTTGTAGCATAACTTCTCAATTATTTAATTATAGATCTTGAGATTGAGCAGGGAGGTGCGCCTAGTAGTTAGCTTTCCAAGGAGCTAAAGCAAGCAAGATTTGAACAACTTATGTGTTAGAAACAATAGTTCAAATGATTGTTGGTTGTAGCCAAGTTTAAGAAGGTGTTGAGTCTATAAAAGTTTGTCTAAAGGGATGACAATTTAATATAAGATTCTAGAATTTGGAATGAGTGAATCTAAATAATATATCTATCAATGTTAAATTGTGAATGATGCATAGGAGGCAAAAATTTAACTTCAACTACGAACGCAATCTAACATCTAGACATACACTCGCATTCGTCCTTCACCGGTAGCATTGGTGCTTTCAAGCATAGTCACCTTGTAGAACCGGAAGTAAAGAGACAAAAGTTGCCTCACATATGTACTTAGTAGGCCTAGGTTAAGCTAACCTAAGATACCTAAACTATGTACTTATTTAGCTACCCTAGGTTAGGTTATGTACTTACATAATAGGCCTAACTTAGGTTAACCTAAGCTACCTAAGTTATGTACCTATGTAGGTAGCTTAAGTTAGGTTATTACCTACTTAATAGGTTTAAGTTAGCTTAACCTAGGCTACCTAACTTATGTAACTACCTAGGTAGTTTAGGTTAGGCGACATACCTACCTAGTAGGCTTTAATTAGCCTAACCTAGGCTACCTAAACTATGTAGCTACCTAGGTAGTTTAGGTTAGGCTATGTACCTATTTAATAGGCTTAAGTAGCCTAAGTTAGGCTACATACCTACCTAGGTAGCCTAGGTTAGGATGCATACCTACCTAATTGGCCTATGTTAGGCTACTTACCATGTAGGCCAAAGTGGCCTACATTCATTTGATTAAGTGTCAAATCATAATGGTCAATTTGACTAATGTTCAATCATGATGTTTAATTTGACTAGACCGTATCCATTCAATATGGCCAATTTGATTAAACCATGGCCATTTTGATGGGCATTTGTCCATTTTGACTAGATCTTTGGTTTAGCACTTGGTCAAAAAGGTCATTTGAGTCAAATGTACTAGTGAAATATAACATGTGTTTTTTATGCTTGAAACCTTTAATCAAAATGGACATACCCTTGGATCAATGTGAACACTTTAGTCAATTTGGCCTTCTAAAAAGTCACATTTTTTTTGTAGTATCAAATTATTTTAAAATATTTTTATTAATTTAACAAGACCTCATTTTATCTATTGGCATACAACAATTCATTACAACTATAATAATGTAAGATCAACAAAAATTCAAAGTTGTCCTTTGTAGTTTTTTAAATATAGGTTAGTCATTTTTGGTACCCCAATTGTGAATATTACACCCAAGGAAATTTGACAATTCAACTCAATCTTCACTTCGTTTTGTGAAGTCACAATTTGGTACATATGGATAAAGAGAAATACTCTAGCTAACTTGCAACAATTGCAAATGGTTAGATAAAAAATTTGTTAAATGTATATGGGAGGGCTTGTAAGGTTATGGTAGAATACAATGGGTAAGACCCTAAGGAAGGTTAGTAAGATAACTGTTGTTGAACAAACACTCCTTAGTGATTTCAATGAAATATGGTGTTCACACCATGTTGTTTGTGTTAAAGAATTTGCAAGAGAAATTAAATGGTCTTACCACATACCTAGAAACTCATGTAATATTATTTGGATTTGAAGTGGGTTTCTTAATGGGCTTGGTCAATGGGGTTGGTTTTCCCTCGGTTAGTTTTGTGATCAACTATACATTTTAATTATATATTAATAAGGTAAAATAAAATAAAGTAGGTTTAAAATATTTACAAATTGAGTAGTGTAATTAAAAGGGTGATCAAAAAATGTTATCAGCCAAGTAGGTTATATATCTATATTGGTGGGTGAAAACATGATCAAAGGAGCCAAGGACACCAAGGTAAAAGTCCATTTCCAAAGATTTCACATAACATGTGTTGTTTTTATGTTGGTTTAGAACTTAAAAATTTGTATTTTAGGTACCCCTTTTAACCTTGCATTTTTTATATAAATACATTTTGATTACAAATTGATTTTATATTAGGTATATTATGCATTCATGCCCTTTGTCACATAAACATGAACAATTTTTTTAAAAACATATTAAAAAATCCATAATTTTCAAGGTCTAAAACACTTTTGAGCCAAATGTGTTCAAATAAGTTATAAAAGAAAATTCATTACTTCAAGTCCTTTTGCCCTTCTAATCATCCATGTTAAAATCCTCTTTAATTTTTAAAAGGAATGGTGTACATTTGGTAGAAATTTGTAAAGAACAAGGGTTGTCCACTTTTGAGGTTTGAGGTTTTAAAACATGCGAAAACATTTTTGATTTGTGTCAAGCTTTGAACATGTAAAATTTGCAATTAATGGAAAATATTTGAAAAAACATTATGACAATCCAAACTTTTATGCTTCACTTGTGATTTTTCAAACATATAAAAATGTAGTTTTAAGGAATGTCCACTCATTTTGGTGGCTCCCTTCACTATGTTTTTACTTTGGTATGTATCCATGGCTATATTTAGGTAATAGATTTATTTGTTCCACTTAATTCTCATATGGTGGTAAGTACAATCAATGTGGTTGAATTGATGATTGTTTGGAGATATTGTTTATAATGCCCACCCAAATCTAGGTTATCATCCAAGTTAATTCCCACAATTTTAAGTTTATTCTTGCCATTAAGGAGGCTTTCTTATGATGGGTTAGTCCAATGGTTTATAAGATAGTTTTTGAATGTTCAATAGTTTTTCGATTGTTCAAAGAATGTTTAGTTCTAAGCATTAAAAAAAAATCAGAATCATTGAAGAACTAGTTGGTTTGGGGCATTTTTAAAAATAATTCAAAGAAATGTCTAATTTTGGGTAGTTAAAAAACATTAAAACCCAAAAACTATAGTATCTAACTATTTCAAACCCTTCAAAGAATTTTGATTTTTTGAAAATTTTGAATCTTAAAAATTGGCAAGTTTTAATTTTAATTTTTTTTTTCAGAGAACTAGCTAGTTTCAAAGGTTAAACATGTAGAAGACCAAGTTTTGGGGGCTAGTTTTTAAGGAAAAAATCAAATAGTTATTCAAACAATTATCATTCACACGTTCATACCCATATTTGTTTACCCCATGTATTAGGTTGGTTATAAATCCAATTTTTATAAGTAGGCAACTTATTGATATGCTAACAAATGGTACGTACTTTGCATTTTTTTTGGGTGGACTATAGATTCTAGACTCTTTCATTTATGACTTCCATCCTATTTTAATGAAAGCATTACAAACTTTAGATTTTAATGAAGAGTGCAATTAAATGAGTTTTCTTTCAATTAAGGTGCTTAATGCTTACAACTCAAGCAAGAAAGCCTTTGAAACTAGCCATGGTAAGAAAAAAAATAATAAGGACAAAAGAAAAAATCAGATATTCACCATGGCAACCATAATCCATGAAGTTAAACAACTTCTTAATATACTTTAAAGTTTAAAAAAATAAATATATCCAATAATTCAAATCAAAACTTGTCTTGGGTTAGTGAGGAATAAAGAAAATGTAAAAAAAACAAAAGGGAAATCAATAAAAAGGATTTAAGAATTCTTTTCGTTGAACTCTTTTTTCAAACTTTGCATCAAGGTCTTTTGTCAAATTTGATTTTGCGTGTGTGCACTTACAAGGTTAAAAGGCTTAAAACACCCAAGCCTTAGATCAGTAGGCTTGTTCATAAAAGTCATTTAGTTAAGGTGGTCAGTTTGTAATTGACACCTCCAGAACGTAGTGATAATTCCGATAGTTGAGAAAATCCTTTCTATCTCGATTTGGTTTGTTAGAATTTTGAGAGTTTGCTAAGCCAAGAAACCCGTTACTAAGAACTTGCATTCCTATGTGCATTACTAATGCAATGCGCATTTGCAACTATCCAAATGAGTAGGGGTTCAACGAAATGAATCGAATTCCCATTCCACAAGGTGGCCCATAATTTTTTCACTATTTTATGTGGTTTTCAACAAATCCTCACACTCAAATTCTAAGCATTGCACCTGAACATCCAAAGCCACCACAAAGGGCATCAATGTTTTATAACATTATGTTAGCAAAGGCATCAATAAACAAACATCATGTTTAGTAAGGAAGGAAGATGCAATTTCATGCCTTAAGTAATGTGCCACTAACTACATGTTTTTGAACCTTGGATCCAACATCAACTTTAGCCTATTATGTCATGTTGATAAATTAAGTTGCAATTGAATTATAAGTATAACATTTAAACATTCAAGGTAGGCCAGATCCAAGGGGAGGGTTTCATTGTTTGTAGTGTTTAAGAAAAACTTGAACCTTTCATATTGGTGTCTATGAGGCATGAAAAATCATTAAAAATGAAATAAAATGGAGAAAGTTATGGCCCCCAAAGTACAGGGGGTCAAAAACTCAAAAAAGAAACACCATTGATTGTTATAAAGGCCACTTTTTGAACACCTTAAAAAATCCTTGAATTTAATCCATTGCTATAAAAGTTCAAAGATGATTTGTAAAACTCTAGCTGGTGTTCTTATAACATTTTAAATCACTTTAAAATGAAACACATATGATGAAGATATAAATAATTAATGAATATGTATTTTTATTAAGTTATCAATAGTTGTATTATAATCATAACATAATTCAATAATAATACTTTAATAGTGGCGCATCAGTGGATGTACCAATTGTATTAATGGGAATCATAATTGAAAACTAGTTGCAAATGTATTCCATATTGGGTGGTGGAAATGTGAACATGTGGCATGATCACATGTATGTACATTGTACATAGTTAATGGCACATTTACAATAGTTCTAAAATAATTGCCACATATGCAACTATAATGTAATTCCTTAAAATATCAAACATGGCTGATTACATATGTATGTATGATGTGTATAAATTACCCTATAGAAGGCCCATTTTCAATTCACTTGCAACTATACTACAACTAACTGATTTTCTGATGTGAAATTTTTTTTATTAATACATTATATTTTTAGGGGAAAAATTGGACACTAGTTGTAATACCCAAGATATAATTGCATAATATTATATGAGTTATTTTTTGAATTTTAGTTACAAGGTAGTGTGGTTTCAACGAACGCAATTTCTCATAGTGTATAAATCAAATAAGTTGCCACATAATTCAAATTCAATCAAACCGTAACTAGAGAATTCAAATTAAATACTACACCTCAAATGAACTCAAAACAATTTAAGAATGATTAATTGAGACGAGGAAAACTTTAAACTTTAAACCATAAAGCTTCAAGAAAAAAATCAAATGAACCAAGGAAAAATCCAAACTATAAACCATAAAGTTCAAATAAGAAAAGCCAAGCATGGAGAATTTTTCGATACCTTGTTTTCATTGAGGTGTTTAATTTGTGGGGTCTAAAACTAGATTCCACACATGCCTACCTCCCCTTGTCGGATTGCTTCGGCCATGTGAAGCATTTTTGGACATTGTTAGCGGGCAAATCTGATTTATGCATAATGTAATCCATGAGCCACCTTGTCATCCAAAGTGGCATGTTGACATACCTTTGATAGTTCATGCTTTAAAAAATGGCCATCAAATGGCTTAACTATGTCAAAATCACCACAAGATTTCAAAACTTGAACACAAGTTTGCAAATTGGAGCCTTCATCCTTTACATAGGCTATAATTTTTTGCAATGAGTCCAAATTTGTGGAGGACATGTTTCAACTTCATAACCATAGTAGCACACTACATTATTAGTATTTTGTTAGGGTCAAATTAGCTAATGGTGATGTGTTTGGGCTCCCAAGGAGAGGAAATTAACAACCATTACAGAACATTGTGGGTCTTTTTGGACATCTAGGTATCAAAATGCAAGTGGTTGTCAAACATTCAACTAGGGCAGGTTGCACACACTTAGTCATGGTCATGTGCATCAATGTAGGAAGAACCTATTAAATGAAAACTTGCATTGATGCGAAGCTCACCTTTGGGCACCAAATAGCCAACCTTTGCAACCAAATAAATTCCAATGTCCTCAATGGCAAAAAACCTTTGATCACGAAGAACATTACACAAACTTTTTTTTGGCTATCATGGTCTTTTAGGAATGCATTTGAGGAGGTAAAAAATCCTGAGATGGAATTAGAATTTACATTTTGCTATTTAGTTGTTGGTTTGAGATCAAGAAGACCTTGGGGAAGAGCATGTTATTCATTTTAAAACCTTTTAAGCAATGTAACATGACCTTGTTTTACGTGTTTTGTCATGGTTGATATGCCATGAGCCTTGTTGTAAGCAATAAGGCTTTTGCAACATCTTGTGCACAAGGCTAAAATTTCGAGGCCCATTATTTCGTTGTGGCAAACAATGCAACACATAATTACAAGTTTGTTTCAAATTAACATCTTGGTTATCATTTACCTTTAAGAAGGCCCAAGTGGTTCAAGCCCTTTGGTGAGGTTTTCAGAAAGCGAGTTGCTTGTTCATAGTTTCCAATAGTGTCTCTTGCAATGGAGGATCATCAATGCCAACATCAAATGCGCTTTCTTGCTTTAAACCGTCCGTGACATTGTTGTCATTGCTATACCTTGCAATGCATGCAACAATAATAGAAAGTGCATTAGAATTGGGTGCACTAGCACTAACATCTACAATTAAAAAGTCCATGGTAGTACTAGTATGCAAAAGTGGGTGGTAAGCAAGAGGGGGTGAAAAATGAAATCACAATTCGTAATCCCCTTGAATGTGAATGCACATCTTCACATACCTATAAATGAAAACAACTAAACCTTGAAGTTTTGAGTTTTCAAGGTCTAGAATGGTTGACTTTTTCAAAAAATAGAAACTACAAATGTCAAAGATCAAAAGACAAGGCAAGAGCAGGGGAAGACGAGAGGTAGCAAAACAATAGAACAACACAATTCATAGTGGATTGAACAAGTAATCAAATAAATAAGTAAATATACATTTTAGATCACCTTGGTCCATATTGAACTCAAATGCATCTTGTGCGCCTACCATATTGATTGTTGAGTGAAAGCAAAAGTAAACTGGTGGTGTCCTCGAGTGCTCTTGTTGAGGTCACATTCAAGAAAGTTTCCAGTGATGGAGAAAGTGGGAGCATGCATCAAAAACCTCAAACTTCAAAACCCTAATTATAAAAAAAACCAACCATTTAAAAATTCCATTTAATCCAGTTTTCAATCAAAGAACCTTGGTTTTTAAATTCCAAAGAAGCCAGTTTACATTCAAAGAACCTTGGCCGATTTTTGGTGCTGGGTTAAGGGCAAGTTTTCCCATTTTGGCAAACACCAGTTTGATTCCCTGGGGCGGTTTATTTGAATTTGGCAAATTCCAGTTCGGTTATGGGGGCAGGGGTTTTGTCATGTAGGAACCGGCAGTTATATTACATAACCGGTGTAAGAACCAGCAAATAACTGGTGCCAAATAAAAGAACCACCCATCACTGGAAACAACACCAGTTCTTGCTGGATTCTTGGACAATTTTTTTGTGGGTCAGTTCTGGGGGGGAGGGTTTCATGAAAGGGGAACCACTGGTGATATAGGCCTATATCTGGTCTGAAAACTGACAAAGAACCAGCATTGCGTGAAACAACCGCCCAACACTGGTATTTTCTACTGTCGGGTGGTTCTCTCTTTTCAAACCTGGAACTGGTGGGCAAGGGTAGGATGTATGGGCCAGAGTGAACCAGCAACCACCAGTGCACCATCCACTGGATGCCTGTTATCACTCAGTTGTGGATGAACCTTGACTAAGTTCATATCTGGTTTCACTTGGCAACCCATTCTGTATGGACTAAGTCCTACGTATAGGTAGATATGTAGGAAACTAGGTGACTCGTAGGTATGTAAATAGTTTATATCTATTGGTAAGGGCTGGTTTTGCTACCTACATGATAGTTGATAGGTAGCTAACCTCTAACCATGATTAGCTACAAAACTGGAACCCAACCTAAACTTGTTTCCTGATCCCTTTACCATCCAGGCTTAATGGTGCATTGGTGGGTGCTGGTTCACTGTGGCTGGATATATGTATACCCTTGATTGGCAATTCTAAAAAATCAAAGAGCCAGTTCTAACAACCCTTGACAAATGGTTCTCAATTCCATAGAACCAGTTTGTGACCCTTAACCAAGCTTCTGAAAAACCAAAGAACTGGGTCAAAGAACCTACCTTCAACAACCAGTTCTTTGCTGGCACTTTCATGAAAACTGCCAGTTCTTTGAAAATTTTCAAACCTTAAAGCATTTGTTCTTTTGATTGCAAAGTTTTAAGGGTTAGGGTCAGAGGTTTGGTGATTCTGAAAATTCTCAAAAGAACCAAACCTGGAAGTATCTTGATTTCTGAAAGTAGGAAAACAACCCAGAACCAGAGGTTATAGGTAACAAAATCAAAGAACTGCACAACACTGGTCTTCAGTTTGAGTGCCAAAGAATGCTTAACTTTCAGTAGCACAACTACCAGGAACCATGATTTCAATACATGGAGGAGTTTTGGCCGTACTGAATTACAGTTCTTGCAGAGTAGAGTAAAGTACCAATCTTGTATAAATGCTGCAAACACCCGTCGGTAGTTGATAATGTCTTCCTTACTTCCCGACCAGTTTAGTTACATGATTATTTTTCTCAATAGCTTGTCTTTCCAGAGAACAAATCCTTGTGCCTGTGATGAAGAAGCCCATTATTTCATTCACAGCACATTCCAAGCAATTAGAACACCAGTTTTAGTTTGAGCAAAACCCCTGGCAAGGCCCGCGGTACCGGGTGTTACTGCTTTCCACTCTAGCTAAGGCTACCATTATTGCATCATTCCGCGCACCTTTGCATAAAGGATACTTGACCTGTTTGAATAAATAAATTATTTTCAAGTAAGACAGAAGACCATCTATTCACAGAAGTCTAATGAAAGATGAGGGTTGTCAATGATTAGGATATGCATGATGAATCTAGTATAGGAGGAGATGGGTAGGCCCAGAAGCCCCTCCTTGTTTTGAGGTGCTTAGACATGAGGGTGAGGGTGGTAGCCCCAGTGATGGCTATGGAAAAATTTGAGGAAAGGCTGAGGGTGTAAAAACCTGCCCTAATTTTCAAAGGATGTGGGCTTCGGCTGCAGATCTCATCCATTTCATAAGATCTTGGACTATCGTAACTGAGTTCTTAACACCTGACAATGGTAGTCTAAATACACTACAAAAATTGGGGCAGGTTTTTTTGACGCTTAATGGAAAGTCTTTAGCTCTCCTGTGATATGTGCTTTTAAAAATCTGATAATCATGTACTTTTTAGACCTGCCTATTTTTTCCATCAGTAGGATGTAGCTGACAACCAGCAAGCAGAAGCTCTTGAGGATTATGTGATCCACCACCCACAAGTGGATTGGCCATTGGAAAGCAGTTGCCACCAGTGTTGGGCAATTTTTTACTTTTATGAAGAACCTATGGTTTCAGTTTTTTTTTAAAAATTAGAACTATTGTGACCTAAAACAGTGTCCAACATTTTCTGTGGATGAGTATGAATGAAAGCTAGAACCCTAATTCAGATGTGTGGTAGATGATGCCAAAGTTGTTGTGCTCCAAGGACGTTGAAAGTCCAATAACTTGTTTTTTGTTTTTGGCTTTGTTTTGTTATTTTGCAAGCTACTATGTTTAATGTTGTTTTTCAATGGAGCGGCTTTGGTGAGCTAGTTTTGATGATGGAGCGGAATCCTTACTGCTCAATTGACGATCTTTATGGGGAGTGTGAGTCACGATTTTTGGGGTATGGATGAAGAATAACTATATGAAGCTAGTTGAGGAGGAGGAAGGTAGGCAATTTTTTTTCCAGAGCGTGGGAGAAGCTAAGTTCTGATTCTTCTAGTCATGAAGCGTGGAGTTTGTTTGGATTTTGATAGCAATCGGTTGGGGGCGGATGTCCCTTTGGACTTCTTCTTATCTTGAACCTAGCGTTTGATTTTTGTTGTGGCATGATTGTTAGGAAGGGAGTAGGAGGTGTAGAGTTTGCATTTCTAAGGACTAGATCAAGGGAAATGATGAAATAATTTAATGATTTTAGGAGCAATTGTAGTGGCAATCAACATCTGTGTTAAGTTTTGGGGGGTTCCAATGTGAATGTGTAATGTGGTTTATTTTGAAGAAAAAAAACCTGTGATATAGTGAGAGTTTCGAGGATTTTGGAACAAGATGATATTGTGAGGTTTAGACAGTCACAACTACTTGCTTTATTTTTAATCTATGTCCAACTTTTAAATGAAACTACATGATGATGTTGGGGTAGCATTTGTGGTGTTTTTGTTGTTGAACGATGAGCTGCCACAGTCGTCAACAACCAATTAGCTCCTTGAGAGAAAATCAAGAGAGGTATGACCCCTTGAAGTCCATAGAACTAGAATTATAAAGTTTGTTTGGCTAAAAGGATTTAGGTTTAGTGATGATATTTGTTGTAACCTCCTTTCTGCTCGGAAATTTCCAATAAACCTTGTTGAACTTGCATTCAAAATGTTAAGAATTACCATCTCAAAATCACCTCCCCTTCTTTTGGTGACACTATCTCAATTCAAGTTTCACAAATAAATGAAACCAAGAATCCAACTCTTAAAATTAGACCTCCTAGAATTAGAGTAGGTTTGAATCTCAAAAATCAAATGAGAACAAAGACCTGAACTTGCCTAATATCCTACCAACATTGGTAGATAGATACATGTGAATGTTAATAGATATTAAACTACCCACCATGGTTAGCCATGAGATAGGAATACAACAAAAGAATGTTTCCTGTTTATATACCATCCATCTTTCATGGTGCCTTGTTGGGTGGTTCACTATGGGCGTAAGCATAACCCTACCTTTCAATTTTGAGGCCTACTTGGAATCATGGATCACAATCTTCATAACTACCAAATGATATTAACATCCGACGGTATGACATGACAAGATCATGGGCCAAAGTGAACCATCACCCAATAAATGCACTAATGTGGATGGATGGTGCACTAATAGGATTTTTAAAAAAAATCCATGTGCCATCCCACGTTGACTTATTTTCTTTGCCCTTTTTCATCCCTAATCTCAGTTTTTTTTTGGAACTATTTTTTTTCCTCTCCCCGCACCTAATTTCTTATTTTATTTTTTTTGAAATTTTTCCACCCACCTACTACCCCCTATTGTCCCTCACCCATTTATTCACCTATAAATTAAAAATGCGCTACTCTTGTCCCTGCCCACCTACCCACCCCTCATTTATTTATCTACCTACCTACTAGACCCCACCTACATGGCTACACCTACTTACATGGTTGTCATTCCAATAGACCCCCAATGGTCAACAACGATGAAGAAAGAATAAAATGAAGGTATTGCATAGAGCTTGGTCTTCTTCATTCAAACAAATAAATAAGTATTAAAATATTTGACACCCCCTATATAAAAGTATTGCAAGTTTTGTTGAGAAAGTGTTTTCCATGGGGTTATTACAAACCAAATGGATAATTAAAACAATATGGAGCTTTAGTTCAATTTAAATGCATTTCATAAAGCAAAATATTCAAAGAACATGTAATACCCCGTTCTTGGTATCCTTAAAATAGTTTGGGCTCCATATCATATCATTCAAAACTTGGAAAGGTATTGCGCAACCCTAAAAAAACCTAGGAGGTATGTAATACCCTTATTGGGCTACACTGTAAACACCATGGGCTGAATTATTTTGGACCACCCTATTAGAGGGGTATTGCTCATGCCCATAAAACTTCAATGAATGTGCAATACCTTCCTTTGTATCATGGTTTAGGATATTGTCACAATGTAGTGTGGGTATTGTATTGTTTCTAGGTTTTGGTAGGGCTATGCAATACCCTCCAAGTTTCATGGTGAATGGAAATATCCCAAGATGATGCAGATATTTCATTTAAACTTTGTTCAAGTGACCTTTTACCATCAATGTGAAAAACTTTGCAATACTTTCATTTACTTGAATCAATATGCATGGCATCATATAATGTACATAATATAAGTATTTTTAAAAAATTATTTTGTTTCATGGTTTATAATATAATCGCAAAATGATGTAGGTATTACTTGCCTTCTAGATTCAGTTAAGGCTATGCAATAGCCTTCCAAATTCTAAAAGATATGTTATGGAACCCAAAGGTTTTATGGGATACCTTGAAAGGAATAATAGGTGAATTGAGTGGTTTTGGGCATGAGCAATACCCCTCCAATACACTGAACCAAAATAATGAAGCCCATGGTATTTGTACATTACCTCAAAAGGGTATTACTTTCCTTCTAGGTTTTGGTACGGTGATGCAATATCCTTCTAGGTTTCAATAGATATGTGATGGAGCCTAAACAATTTCTAATATACCTTAAAAGAGGTAACACACATGGATTGAATAATTTAGGGCATTAGCAATACCCCTCTAATAGTGCAAACCAAAATAATTCAATCCATGGTGTTTATAGAATACCTTCATGAGGGCATTACTTTCCTTTTAGGTTTGAACTTTTTATTTTTAGGGGTAAAGGAAGGCTTTCTAGTTTGAGTGTAAGATTTTTATTATTTTTTTGATAATTTCATCAAACATACATATAAAACATTAGAAAATATGTTTTTAACTATTAACACAAGATGGTGTAAAGTTGAAGTAAAATGCTTTAAATAAAAAAACATGGGTGACATGTGTTACAAAAATGTGCAAAAAATGACCAAGTTCAAAACAACCCCACCTTAAAATGAAGAACATGTCATAATAGTAAATATGTGGTTGTTTGGAAAAAAAATTGCTACCCTAAATCTTGAAGACCCAAATAACACCTTAATCAAAATTAGGATAAATTATGGGCTATATATGTCATTACTGGAAGGGGATGAGATCCCATCGGCCTTCTTGTATCATGTTAATGCAACCTTTACATCATGGGCGTGCCATCCCATAAATATCCCATGATTGGCCAATGTTGCAACACAACATCAGCCATAAACACCTCCCTAATTGTGCTTTGAACCCTAAAACAAATAACATAGTACATTAAGTATTGCACATGAAATCTGAAACTTGAAGGGTGAATGTAAGCTATAATGGTTCATTTTTTGTGTCCCATTACAATTTCTATAAGGTGTAGTGAATTAACATGCCACAAAACCATTTATATGCACAATTGGGATATAATTAAGATTTTCAATTTCAATATGAAATTATTTATATGATTTTTGCACAATAAATGTGCACCCATTATGTAGTTATGGATTTTTGAAATGAAAACATATGGATTGTCTTGACCATCCACATTTCCCATACACATGAAATTTTCAAATATCATTTTTGGAAAATATATTTTATAGGGACTTAATATTTGATAGATGAAAGGAAAAAAAACATAGATTTGAAAACCTCATTACAAAAGCTTTAACCAAAATATAGTTATGAACTTTTGAATGATAAAAAATTTAGACCTTATTTTCAAGAGTCTCTACATGGATCATTTTTTGTTGGATTGATGATTTTTTCCTTGTAAAATGTATGCCAAAAAGATGTCTAAGTGGGTATATTTTCACATGAATTTAATTAGTTCATTAACCAACTCATGGTCCCCAATTTTTGTTAATTCACACTCCATCCAAGCGCCTTTGAGTGCTTTTGCATATCCGGTTCAAGTCGTTCGAATCACAAATGCAAGGTCTTCATCACACTTTAGCTTGGCCTACATGTTGAGAGGGATGGACCCCACACCCCATGTAGTCATGTTAAAAAGTTGAAAAATGTGGCTAGAGGTTAGCTTAACAAATGTTAGTTTAAAAACCTCAAATGTGTATTGCAAATAAACTTGGAGCCTATCTCACTTCAAGTTTGTGTCCCTCTTAGCCCTAACAATTGCCTTTTGTTCATTGTGACAAAACCAAGTTAGTTGCTCAAGACCTGCGCATTCATGGCCATGTGATTTTGATGCCTTATGACCTCCTCCCCAGTAGATGGGCGTTCAAGCTTGCCCAACTCCATAATCACATTGTTTCAACACCAAAATGTGGCATTTACAATTGGTTACAACTACATGACTTTGTAGTCCAAACGACCACGTTGTAAATGCCATTAGTCGCTAAGATGGTCACAATTGTAACCACCATTGCAACTGACCGACAACTACAAAATATTATTTATATATAATATATAATTGTGTATATAATAAAATTATTCATATTTATAGAATAATATAATATAAATATTTATTTTGCAAAATATTTATTCCTTTAATTTAATTTATAATTATGGTATGAAACATGATTGTATTATATGTTATTATCATTATTATTGATTATCATAATCAACGTATGTTATTGTACATACTACTAATCAAACATTCATTGACATTGACTATACTCAACATGGCCAAAATGGTCAACAAGGTGGGGACAAGTATTGATCCTTGGACCTCTTTGAATTGGTCCAAAGCCTTTACCATTCACCTATCACATTACATGTGACACAATGTTGTCACATAAAGTTTTTAGCATGTTCGAATGTATAAAAATACAAAGTTTAAAATTTAATAAATATATGTATCATTTGAATATTAAAAATTCAATATTTTTATTTACTTTTTATTTTTTAAATATGAATATAATATGATATTATTAATATAGTATATGTATACACATTATGTATCATATTTATATAATATACACGTATAATAATATATATATACATTTATATACATGTATACTCAATATATATATATTATATACATATATTTAATTTTCATTATATCATTTAAATTAATAATCATATATTTAATTTTATTATAATCCAACCATTTAACATAACATCATAATTGTACTAGTTTTTCATTATTTCATTTTTTTATAATTTTAAGTTTATTAACATTTACACATTTAACACAATATACACATACATATGCAATGTTATATGTATATAAATATTTATTGAAATATGGTTAAAATATATGTATAATACAACAAATATTTTGTAATAAAATTATAATCTAAATTTTTTAAAGTTATATTTAATCATTTTTTAAAAAAATTCATTTAATATATAAATTTAATATGTTGTAAATTTATGAATCTTAAACCCATAGAAAAAATTTGGTTTAAATAACATGATATTGTTTGAATTTTGTTATTTTTATTATTAAAATAGGATATTTAGATTAAACTTGGTTAGATGAAGATTTATTTTCTAACTAAATGATTTTGGGTAATTTAAAAAAAAATATTTACATGAATTTTTGTTGAAATTGAATAAATTTGGCTAAACCTAAAAAATAAAGTTAAATTTGTTTAAGTATTTGGAAGTTTTTAAAAACATTAAGCTATACTTGGCTAAATTTGAAATTTTTTGGCAAATAAAGTTTTTTAATGTATTTTGCTAGAACTAAAGCCAACTACATTAAATTGAATTAAGTAATCTAATTTTATTAAACTTGGCAAAATTCAAATTGTTGTTAAAGTTGGTTATATTTGGGTAGACTAAATTAAATTAACTTACATTATATAAATTTTTTTATATGAAGCTAAAATGTATGAATTATTTCAAATAAATTAAGTTATTTAAGATAAATTAAACTACTTAGTGTTGTAACCTTAGCCTTAGGCTTGTGACTAAAGTAAGGGCTTGCAAAGGTGTGGGCCAAGAGGGAAGCCCAAGAGTCACATTTCATGCTTCTAGGATTGTGGAAAAGTGTGAGGGAATGAACCCTCGCACTCCCAAGTGAATTTTCATTTTGGGAATTGGAGTCCTGATGAACTTCCAAATTTTCAAAGAGTAATTGCAAGGGTCAAAACCCATTGAATCGAAAGGTTTTTTATATCATTGGAAAGCTTTTGGAACGTAAATGTCTAAAATGGGTTCGCATGACCCATTTGGACACTTAAAACACAAGTTATGGGCAAAAGAAGGGCCGGGAGTCAAATTGGCAATTTGACTTTCGACCATTAAAAGTCAGGAATCACCCCGATTTCCTTGCATTCAGGTGGTTTGACATATACCATTGGAAAGTTCTCAACAAAGGCTACAACTTTGCTTTAAACCTCACTTTAATCGGAGGTCTGCACACAAAATTATGGACCTCCAAAGTTGGAGGAGTCCTCACTTGGGAGTCTGGGGACAAAATGACATTTGGGTGTTGGTCCCGTGGTTAGGCATAAAGTATATTATAAGGGGGAAGGTGGTGGCTTCCCCCAAGTTCGGGCTGTGGTGAGTCTCGTGAATTTATGTTTACATGTGGCTTGTCCTTGCACTAAAAATGTTCCAACTATACATTAACCAACTTGTTTGGTTTGTGTAAGTTTATGTGAGTAATTAACTTGCTTTTCAATCATCCTAGTCCTAATCGCGGAGTTTTAGTATGCCCCTCTTCCCTTGACGTGCAACGAGTTAGGGAGCGCTCCGATTCTTTCTTTTTACATTGTTTTCACTTTTAGATTCACAGTTGAGTCCATCAAGGAGGTTGGGGTTGTGTCATCTAGGGTGAATTAACCTTAAATATGTTAAATTAGAATTGGATTAAATTAAACTAAATTAATCAAAATTAAATTTTGTTTAAAGTGATTCATATTAAACTTGGTTGTAATATATTAAATTAGAAATTATTTAAATTAGATTGAATTAAGGTAAATTAAGCTAAGTTAGGCTTCTAATACAAATTTGGCCATGTTAATATGTATTTTAGGTTTTTTTTAAACTTTTTGAAACAAGGTCAAATAAATATTTTAATATGGTTACATTAGTCGTGTAATCAAATTTGTAGTCATAATTACCTCTAGTTGTAATCATAGTTATATTTGTAATCATAAATTCACAATTATGATTATAATTGTCAAAATGACTACAACTGAAATCCATTTACAATTCCATGACTATTTTGGGCAACAATCACAACATGTTTTAGTTAGATAAACAACATTTTGGCATAGTGTGTGGCACGTCCACAAATGCTGTATTAAGTTGTATTTGGCCGTATAGGATGCATCACACCCATCAACCCTACAAGCAAAGTTGGGCCCATCTTTTGCCCAATGGACGCCCTTTGGGGCAATCAAGGGAGGGGCAACCGCATTTGAAATAAAAAAACAAAAAACCTAATGTGACAATTAATATTATGGATGAAGGTTATCCCCTTCACGATGACTTGGTATTGTATAGATAGATAGAAGATTAACACATGATGAGGGTATTGCATAGAAAGATAAAAGAATAAAAACACAAAATGAGGGTATTGATAGAACCTAATGTTGAAATCTGCATAAAATGAAGCTATCCCTAAAAAGAAAAATATCGCCTACAAAGCCTTAAGGTCTTACCAAAGGACTTAGGCAAAAAAATAATGCCCCATCCATCTTTTCACATGGAGAAGGAAGGTGGGCCAAAGGTTTAAAAACCGCAATGAAAAAAGGTATTATAATCACAAATTTGACCAAAGGAAACCCCACCCATCCTCTCCACTTGAGAGGATGGGTGGGGTAATAAATTATAATATAAGACGTTAAATTGTCACCTCCATCAATATGTGCATGAGGTTTAACATCTTCATTTGCATTCTTTTGCTTTAGCATTAGAGCAACATGAATTACATTTTCTTGTTACTATATCATCGAAATGATTTTCTCCAAGTCCACTTCCCTAATAATTTCATTTGGAGCCAACCTGAAACTCACACTGTCAATACCCACTTGCTATCCCATCACCCTTAATTCCAAATCTCTTTCATTCATGCCATCTTTTGCTTTGTTGAAATGTGTTGAGCTACTCCACCATTCCTTGCTTTCTTTTGAGTTTGCATCTACCAAAAACACAAACAACACAAAAATCAAAAAATGTAAATTGTAGCATAATACAAAAAACTAATTGGCAAGCTAAAAATCATTGCTTTTACTTGGAAAATAATGCGACAACCATGACGAACATGCTTGTCATCATTTTTTCATGTTTGCAAAACCACATTAGAATGATGACGAGTAGCTATGCTATTTGTTGTGGTTTTTTTGTTCTTGCAAAACCACAATAAAATAACAACGAGTCATTATTGTTGCAACCCTAGCCTTGGGCTTGCGATCAAGGCAAGGGTTTGCAAGGTTGCAAGCCAAGAAAGGAAGCCCAGGAGTGAAAGAAAGTGTGAGGAAACGAACCTTTAGACTCCCAAGGGAGCTTCCACCTTGGAAGTTGGAGTCCCGGTGGACTCTCGAATGTTCGATTGCAAGGGCCAAAACGTAATGGATTGAAATTTTTTTTATATCATTGGAAACTTATTAAAACTTAGATGTCTAAAATGGGCTTGCATGACTCATTTGGACATTTGAAACATAAGTTATGGCCAAAAGAACGGTCGGGAGTCAAATTTGCAGTTTGACTCTCGACCATTAAAAATAAAAAATAGACCCTATTTACTTGCGTGCAGGTGACATGCAACATACCATTGAAAAGCTCTCAACGATGGCTACAACTTTGCTTTAGACCTCATCTCAATCGAAGGTATGCACAGAAAGTTATGGGCCCCAAAGGCGTAAGAATCCCAACTTTAATAATGGTAATGTTGTCTTTTTCTTCTCAAACAATTGTCTTGTTTGCAATAAAAAAAAGATGGAGAAGAAAAAAAAGATGAAAATGGTGCCATTGTCATTTTTTTTGCAGCAAAAGTAAGACACAAAAAATTTAAAAAAAGGAGGAGACGGGAGGGAGCTTACCTTCTAGTTCCCATTTTTGCCATTGGGTTGAAGCTACTCAAGCTCCCTTGCCTTGCGTCTCCACATTCCTAAGCTCCTCTTGCATTGCATCTTCACATTCTTAAGCACGCCTCGAAGGTTTGAGCTATTCAAGTTCTTCCGAGCTTTGGCGATGGAGGTGAGCACAAAATGAGGTGGGTGGGGAGGGGTCAGCAAGATGAAGGAGGTAGGTGGGTTGGTTAGCGGTAGGTAGGAGCTTCCCAAAAAAAAACTTGGGGTCAGGGGTGGGCCAAAAAAAAAGGTGATAAAAAAACTGTCCCCAGAGAAAAAAAACTAAGCTAGGGAAAAAAAATATACTTGGGGAAAAAAGGACCAGAAGAAAAAATAAAATATTGACCCCTGGGGGACAGTTTCATCCCATCCATGAAATCCCAAAAATGGATTTTTTGGATGGTGCACTGGTGGGTGCTAGGTCATTCAAGCCATGCAAATGTTGGAGTAGAGTGAAATCTTGTAACAGAGTTACTGGAAACAAAAATCAACTTCATGATCATTCATATAGTGCAATCTAATGTCTTGAAACATATTAGGCAGCATTTTGAAGGGTTTTGTGACTGTTGGAAACAATGTAACATAGTCGTGTCAAAGTATGTCTATGGGATATAGAAAAATATAAATGTTCAAAAGTTTCTATTGAAAGTGAAACAAAAATTTTATTGGTTTGAATATTTTGTCCATGCTTGCATTTAGACATGGTGCACACTCTAACAACCATTTTCCACCTTCTAAATGTAGGGATGATATTTTTGATGAGGCACAACAGAAATTCAATGTGTTTGTAAAGGTCCATCAATTGGTGTTTGGAGTGGTGAGCACTTTGGATATCTACAGACGTTGTGGACTTGATCAGAGCAACACAGGTTCTGCATGCCAAATGATTGGGGAAGCCTGTAACTCTTTGTCGAGTGAGATCTTTTTTTCTGAGGAGAAAAAAAACAACACCAAAATGCATTGGGATAGTGACTCAAGAACGTTTGAACAAATTCCCTTAGAGCATCTGCACCCACAGAAGCAAAAGGAATGTAAACTATCTCAGAATTCTGGATGCAGTACAGTAGTCTCCCGCTTAAATACGCAACTTGAACCTGCGTGGTTTGTGCGTATTTAGTCAGTAGGTGCATACTTTAGATTTGTCGCTCCCAAACTGCTTGTGTTTCGCTACAATATCAAAAAAACCAAATGGAAAACGTTTCAATGAACACCAACATTGCGAAATCATCTCGAAGCTAAGCAAAACGAATGCTCCGAGTAGATTAAACTCTCTTTAAACTAATATCCTTGGGACCGGCCGGAATATATTAGTTTATGGAGGATATTAGTTTACACAAATTATATGGGGGGTAACAAAAATCATTCTAGAACTTGCCAAAGCAACATGGAAGGTCATGTAGGTTAGGTCATGGATCATTGGGGAAGGTAACGGAACCTTGTGGAGCTTGGTGGAGGATCAAAGAAGCATGTAAAAGATCATATGACATGAGTGGTGGAAATCTTGGCAGAAAGTGAGGTTGTGGAAAGCTGCACTTTGGGTACTCTCAGAATACCCTCCTTCGCTCTTTTGGTGCCATATGTATGATGTATTAGTTTATAAAATGCTATGGGACCGGAAAAAAATATTGAATATCAATTTATGGAGAATTATTAGATTGAGTATGAGGCCCGCCACGGGCATGTGCCCGCATATTAGTTTAGAGAGAATATTAGTTTACACAATATTAGTTTAGAGAGAGTAAACTGTAAAAGAGCTCTAGCCCGAGAGTGCATCATTAGTGAAGGCGCCATTTGAAAGGTGTGGGACAACCGGGAAGCGATCCTGGAACGGTCAGCCTTGTTGTTTGAAGAAGCTAAGGAGAGGACATTTCAAGCTTCTGTTGGACAATTTACTAAGCTTGAAGACATGCTCAACTAATAAATTTTGAACCCTAAATTTTTTGCCAAAAAATGCGTACTTAAAGGGGTGTGTACTTAAGCGGGAGACTACTGTACAGAAGTCAGATAGATACAAGGAGCAACAGTCAGACCACGTTTATTACAGTTCTCTCTGGCGTGTGTACAAGTTTGCTTTGCCTTGTACCAGCCTCAGCTACTTGTGCACAAATGCTGGGCCAAAAACCCTTCTGACTAGCCAAACCGGCATGTTTTCACTTTTCTTCATCCAATTTTAATGTGCAGGGTCACATGATGAGCACCAGTGGGGATGCTCTAAGGGGATATTTAGCATCTGGCTTGTATGTTGGACTTCGGAAACACAGATAGATCCAAATAGGGGGTATGGGTGATCCATCTTTGAAGTTTAGAAGTCACAGTTCAAGATCATTAGCTTTGAAATAAGTACTCTCTCATATCTCTCTCTTCATTCTGCAAATGACTTATGTTCTGGAATTCTAAATGAGGCAACCTAAATCAGGAAATGCCCTAGACTGACCAGTGTAGGTATGGATACTCCTCAAACTGTAGACAGGAATTCACCAGTGTTGGGCATATATCCAGTTTGACCAGTTAGAACTGCTGTTTTGGGTCCCAGTTAGAGTTAAAAACCAGATTGAACTGAAACTGAGATTGAGTTAAAAACTCCATCCAGGTCTGAAACCAGAATGTTCCAGAACCAAAACCCAGGCTCAATTCTGGAACTGAAAGTAAAATTCTGTTTGAGAGAAAAGTTTGGAACAAGTGACTAACCGAAGGTTAATTGGCAGTTAACTGCCAGTTCTAGGTCAGGTAACCTGGAATGGGAATGGAACCAGGTTTGGTTTCTAAGACTAGAACCTAATTTTTTTCGAAACTCACACCCCAACTGGACCCAGAGTTCCATTTTTTCTGGAACTGGAACTATTCTAAGTTCTTTTTAAAGAACTGGAACTTGAGTTCTTCCTCAAAGTCAAGAACCACCAAACACTGGAATTTGCCAGTTTAGATGAAGATGAGAAGCAGAAGTTAAGTTAGGCATGAAATATCTGCATCCTCAGCTTGTGAGAAAATAGTTCTACTATGTTTGTAGTTAGTACTACTACCTTGGTGATTACAAGTTGCGTGTGGTGTGGAATATGGATGTCACCAACTGCAACTGATCAGTGATCACACCCAGTAAACAATGCGTTGACAAATTATCCGCCGTGTTTGCCAACTTTCATATGATGAGTTGAGGCACAGCTGTGCAATGTCTATTGCTAGGAGGTCTAGGATTGAGCCTATCCTGTTTTAGCCTCTGTCATGCTATTTGTTTAAAGAATACATTGTTTTGCACCCATTGAACCGTATGTACAAGATGGAGACAAAAAACCAACTACTGCCGTGGGCAGTGCAAAATTCAAATTGGTAAAGAGAACTTGCCTAATTCTAACACAGCTGTGTCGGGCTTGGCGGAGTCAACTCCCAATTCCAGTATAGCAGCAAATTATGCAGATTCTCGGAAATTTCTAAGGCATCCATCATCATGACATAGCCAAATCATGACCTATTTGGAAAACACTTATTGAACTTGTTTTTCTTGCCTAGTTCCAGGTTTTCGGGACAACCTTGGGTACTGGTTCCAGCCTAAACTTTTCATTTGATTGAACCCTGGAGTGGGATTTGGTGAGCTTGTTTTTTGCAAACTCTTATTACATTCTTTAGGTGATCTTGATTTTGGTTTGATTCTTTCAAAATAATTCTTTCCTAACTGCTTTGGAAACTGTGTCCATAACACTTACACATCACACTCTTCAAGATTGAAGATTGTGCAAATACCCCTTATTGTACAATCAATTAGAAATTATCACACGATTAAGAAGGGTTTGGGGTGCCTAATAGAGAAATTTGAACACAGGTAAAAAAGAGGACTGCACAAGGGTTTTGTTCCAAATTTGGCAAGATGTGGGTTCTAACTTCAAAGGTCCACTTGAAGTGAGAGACATCCATGTTGAAGAAATTTGAATTTGGTCCCTCAAATACAAGGGGGACCAAAACTTGGCAACAAATTAGAGTAACATTGGTTTGAACAAGTGTTTGCTGGTTGTTTTCTTTAAGAGAAAGGGTCCCCATTTTTGTATATTTTTTCAAA
The DNA here is from genome assembly GCA_963921925.1 of Sphagnum tenellum. NCBI lineage: Eukaryota > Viridiplantae > Streptophyta > Sphagnopsida > Sphagnales > Sphagnaceae > Sphagnum > Sphagnum tenellum. The sequence continues at coordinate 15,945,724 of OY998145.1, forward strand.
TTCAAGAATCTCTAGGCTGAATAGGGTCCAGTTTCATATGCACATTCCCCATGCTTGGATACAGTATAGGTAGAGAGTTTTACAACATATTAGAGCTTTTAGTCCTATAGGTATGGAGTTCCTATAACCCCTATGGGTCTTCCCATGAGGCCCCTCGCAATCCTACTAGCGAGGGGTTTTTGTTTATAGGGCCCTCAACAACTCTTAACAAACATGTATAAATAGGTGTTAGTTCTTCATGAGCACCTTATTTAAAATTGGCACTACATGTTTTCTTGACATATTTCAAATTGGACAATTGTTTGTTAGTGAAAGCAAACACTTCACTAACAAAGGCAAAATTAACATAAAAAGGTAGATGTCTCCCTTTAAGTCTTTTGTCATTCATATAACTATAATAAAGTACTATCAAACTGGGTCAAAATATGTGTCGAATATTGTCCATGATGTCTATTAAGTTTATAAGAATGTCATTTTTAAAAATTAAGAAAATGAATTTAAAAATAAATAATTTTTTTTGAAATAAATTGATTATATGTACAACCAAAGCATGAACAAGAAATATAAAATGTGTTCACATGAATGCACATTTGGATACATCTAAAACATGATATAAGAGGTCCAAAAAGAAGGTTCAATAGTTTGTTAGATCAACAAACTATCAAAAGTCAAATTTCAAACTTAACAAAAAATTGTTATTGGAAGTTAGATGCCTAGTCACTAAAAGCTCAAAAATCAATTGAACCTCTAATCTAAGTGCAACAATCTTACCTATTACACAATGTTTAATGTTTAGTGGTTACAACAAACTACATGGCACATTATTCTAAGCTATCAAAATACTAGCATCTTCAAACTCCTGTTCAAAATTATCCAACATCTTAGTTTCAATTTTCAAAATTTTTGCCATCCTCATGGTAGTAAAAGAAGTGTAGCTAGTGGTTGCATCACTTGGCTAATTTCTCAAAATCATAATTAGCTTGTCAAGATTCTACATGCCCAACCAACAATGGTATAAATTAGTCAATATTTCGCAATGTTGAAGATCCACTCGATTTTAATTTGAGAATTTGGAATACCCAAAAATTGACGAGCAAGGAATGAAACATTAGAAATTTTTTTTGGATGATCTTTCCACCATTGCAAAGGTGATTATGCATTGCTTTCATTCAAAGGCAAGTAGTGATACAAAGACAATTATGATTTCACCAAAGATAAATTAACTATTTATGTAGAAGCTACAACTCCCCATAAGGAGTCGTCAATAATGGCTGTTGAAGGAAAAAGGTTTTCTACATTCCCAAGGTTCAAAAGCTTGGAGGCCATCACCAAGAATGGCATCAAAACTTGTTGGTCAAATTCTTCCACAATTGTGGTAACTTTATCCCAACCTACATACTCCATGATGCACTACAACCCCTTAAACCTTGGATCAAGTTAAAGAACACAAATATTATGTGTTGCAATAACATTGCAGGTCATAACAAAAGCCATAAAAGGTTCTAACACATTGATCACTTCAAATGCCATTCTACCATACAAAATTTTCAACTTTGCTTCAAACTTTCCACACATTAAAAGTAGGTTTAGTGATGCACGAACTTGATATTCCCTATGCATTGCTACAAATTGAAAATGCAACAAACAAAGCATCTGAAAGTAGCTAATACCCTTTGGTATGATTCAAAATGCATTGTTCCACCATAAGCCCCAAAGTGTTTATCACCACTTTGGCCATTGCCCATGTTGAACTTAATGACATTCTACCTTGCAATTTGGTGGTACGTTAGTTATAGCAAAGGATTATGGTAGTAGCATATTCCAAGGGTTCTTGAAAAAAAGAATTTTGGAAACAAATTGAATTTTCATTAGGGTCTTTAGTTTTCAAGGTTTAAACATCACATGGCCAAAATAAGACTTACCACTAAATGGTGAAGGTAGTTACAACAATTCACAAGATACAACACTTGTTAATACAGAAGTAAACATGTTTAGGTTTATGCTATTGTCTTTAACATAAGTAATCACCTTATTTTTTAGTCCATATGTAGCCACAAGAAACTTCAATTGTTTTACTAAGGTTGTTCCATAGGTATCTAGAGCTGCAAACATGCCTACTATAACATGGTGAGATACCCAATCATCATCAATGAAATTGATGACAAAAACAAATGTATCAAATTAAATTTTGGACATTTAGAGATCAAACGTAACAATAGCCATAATTACACATTTTTAATGGCTAGGAGCGCATGCATTTGCATCATCTTAGACAACATAGCCAAAATATGCTCTTGAACCAATTGCTTATGTGAAGGAACCTTACCCAATCACATTATTGCATGACAAGATGTTGCAACCAAGGGTTTTCAATTGTAGACAATGGCGTGCACCCCTTTGTAATTAATAAAATTAGATCTTCAATAAACTTCTGTTGACCTGGATCATTTGGTTTATAGGGTTTTAGGTGAGAAGAAAATTAGTGATGCAATTGGGAGGCATTGTTTTCCATTGTTTTCCCTTTTTGCCCAACCTCCATCAACATTTTCATAAGCAAATTTTTATTTTTTTTTGGTATTAATTCACATGTAGTAGCCCCATGCTCATTATTAACATGTTTTTTCATACTTACCATGTGCAAGATTGTAAGAAAGAATACCTTTCTTTGATCACGTAATGTTATTAGTAAAAGCTGGAGCCATGGGGTGACACAGTATGCACCTTATGCTTTGAGTGAGATGGTTTTGGACAAGTTTGTAGCTATATTGTTGAACAAAAATAATGCCCATACATGAGAAATGTGATTATGGCAGTGCCATAATTGTTAATTTTTTTGTAGCTCAACATACAACACTTGTTCCTTTTCAATTTTGACCCCTTTAGTTGCAACATGATGCACTAGTGTGTTAGTGATGTTGGTGACATTAGTGAGCAACATTGAGTTTCCCTTAGCCTTTCCATGATGGGCTTCACAATGAAAAAAATTGTGAATAGTAAAGTCCATGGAAAACAAAACCACCAAGAGAAAACAAATGTCTAAATCACAACAATTGAGATGTGCAGAACTTCACAAACACATAAAAGGTTAAGATTCAAGATGATTTACCAAATTTTAACACGTTCGAAATTGTTACAATGAAGTTGTGAGTAATGTTGTTAGTGCCACCAATCCTTTGCGTGTGTGCACTTTAATTGAAAGCAATTGTTAGTTCACCATCATGATTTTAAAGTATGAAAAGAAGTGCAAAAATTAAAACCCTAAAACTTTTGGCTTGTGAAGCCCAAATTGATACCAACCAAACTGCCTTTTAAACATAATTCATTATGCACATTGGTATGTGTATTGAAACCTTGAATTGATATTAGTTGAACTACCTCATAATAATATGCACATTGATCTATGGGTACAAATGGGATAACATGAGCACACCCCATTGCTTTTGGAGGAATATTCTTTAAAATGTTTTTAAAAAAATCTTCAAAAAAATTCAAAATTAAAAAATAGCTTTATATTATTATATCAAGGTTTATGTAAAAGGTTTCAAACTAAAAGTAATCTTGAAATTTTTTGAAGGTCTATTTATAAATGCTAAAAAACAAGCGTTACAATGCTTAATGAGTGTTATTGAAAGCTTTTGATTCATTGGATATTTTTCAAATTAATTCACATGTTCCAATGATATATTATGAACCTTATTATATTAAAAAATATTATATTTTCAACACCAAGTTAAATTACCACCTTTAAATGTGAAAAATTAAATAAACTTTACATTTGCTATGGCTACCATTTGTGTGACTGCACCCATATGCATTGGTATTGAGAACTTGATATAAGTTAATCAGGTTTTCAACTAGGTTTTGCAAAAATGAAATGGAAGCTATATTGGTATTGAATTAATATTAATCTATTTGATACCAAGTGGGTCTACATAGTGTGTAATACTAATGATGAAACCAATATTTATACTTGAATTTGACCTATATATCAGTCCAACATTGGTATTTACTTATTTTCCTAGTTAGCTATTTACTTATTTACTTATGAAAAAAATTGAAATTGAAATATTATTATATACATTGACAAAAAATTTCATTGAAATCTAGAGAAATATGTTAAATGCATTTGGTATCATAATATTTTACAAAGTGGTGTGGTGCTTTAATGGCCAAGACATTAGTGTGGAACCAAAAAGACCAATGTTCAATTTCCATAAAAGTGACATACGAAATACGCGTATTTTTCTAAGGTGCTCAAAAAGAAGTATTTTCAAGTATTTAAAAAAAAACATTATAATGATACTAGTGGTGCTTAGGCCCAAGTATTTTCAAGTACTTTTTAAAAAGCCCAAAAAAACATATAATACGCGTATGTTTAAATCGAATTGAGCGTATGTCACTACTATGTCAATTTCCCTTACTAACATATATAATGTGGAGTATGTTTATTTGTATATATACCTTGTACATGTGTGTAAATGTATAATGTTTAGGTGGGTTGTGGATAGGTAGGTAGGAGGCCATGGTGGGTGGGTAGGTACTTATTCTTATTGAATTATTACATTTTTATATTTTAAAATTGAGCTATTTTTTAAATTATTTTTTTTTATTGCCCAATTTTTTTCTAATTTGATTAATTAAAAACACCATTTTATAGTTAGTCAAAACAACCACCAGTTAAATTAGACATGTTCAAATCGACTTGTTTAATATGATTAAGTGGTCAAATTGACCAAATGTCAAAATGACTAGTTTGTGGTTTAGTTATTTAGTTAAATAAACCATGGTTTGTTGTAATGAAATAAAAGAAAACTGAAAAACTAATGCAATGCCCATCTATAAAATCTCTTCTTCTTTGATATCGTAGTGGTTGTTTTCTTAAAAAAATATTATTATGTATTTATTGTTCAAAAATGAAAAAAAAACACAATTGATCCAAAAACTTTAAATTTTAAAATGGGTTTAGATTCAATTATTATATATCAATATCATACACCATAAAAGAAATTCAGCTAAAAATTTCATTCACAACCTTAGTTTTGAAGTATATAAGCAATTTTTTCAAACTCTGTGATGGATATTATTTTGTCACAAATATATTCCATATGTTAAAGTTTCATTTTTTGTTGGATTAAATTTAAATTTAATAAAATTTATTTTAAATTAGAAAAAAAATCTAAGATTTTATGTTGGTGATGACAAAGGTGATGGATAACACTTATCTAATTTTTTTGGTACATTCAAAATAAAAGAATGAGCAACACTTCTTAAGGTAGTTCTTTAAATCAATCTTCACAAGTTGGTGTGGTAGCTTGGAATTGAGTAAATGTTGAAATCATGTTTTAAAGCATTAGTTATTGTATTAAAATAATGAATTTAAGTATCTTATACCCATTGGATTATTTTGAATTGCAATTTTGATATATTACAAACATTGTTATATAAATACAACATGCATTTTCAATATTAAAGTAGCTATTTAGTAAACTTGCAAAGTGTCAAATAAGCATTAGTTATGCATGTAATGATTCCTTTTATTATAAAATTTGTTCATGCACCCTTTGACATATTTAATCATTTACAACTACCTAATTTTTGTATTTAATAATATATTTGAAATGAACTGTACCCATGTGAAGAGTACATTGGAAAAAATGCATAACTTCATAAGATAGTTGCACCAAAGATTAAAGAGAAGAAGAAACCAGTGAACAACATTATACATGATATCAATAATTACATGTATTACAATTAATACCATAATGAATCAATCTTGCAACTCCCATGATGAACTTTTTTGCAATTAAAAACTTATACAATACCTTCCAAAAGAAATATATCCAATGTAATGGTTCAAATGTAGGATACACATGCTTGACATATATATTTTTAGTATGAATACAAAGCTTAAGTAATTGTTATACTTCAATTGAAGTCTTTTTTATCAAGTGTTTTGAACAATGTCAAGCAAACCAAAATGTGAAGAAGTTGCAACCTACATGTTGAAGAGGAAACTAATACAAATGATTTTTTAAAATTTAACATAATTGAATTTATCCACTTAATACAATTTTAAACTTCCAATTTGACACTTAGGCCAATGACATAGGGCACATTATTCTGATTGTAAAGGGCATCTGATCAATGTAAATTGTGTGCCTTCACAACAAAGCTTTTTGTTCAAGTCTTAGCCAAATGTGGTTAAAAAAAAGGAATTTAAATTAACAATAATTTAGCATCCTTACATATTGTTGGCTATCTTCTTGAACTTATTATACAGATTTTCAATTAACATTTATTTTTCAAAATCTGACAAATTTGGGTCATATTTTTCAGAAGATTTTTTTTTTTAGAGGTCAAATCAGATTTTTCAGGTCAAGACATTTGCAAACATTCACCAAAAATCAAATTGTCGCAAGAGAGTTGTCCACAACATGCAAATGCCACCAAATGGGGCATGTGGAATATCAATCTATAAGTGATTGGACGCACCTCCAATGATGAAACACAACTCCCCTTCTCAACTAGTGGGTCTAACTCTTAATGGCAAGTTCAAATCAAATGTTGTGAAGGTGTTTGGTTTGTAATGTTAAATCTGGGGGTTTAGGTTCAAGTTCTTGAGACTTGATTGGAATTGGCACCCTTTGGCATTGGCAAAAAAAATCAATATATGAGAGTAACCTTTAGCTAGATTCAAAATCTTAAAAAACAAATCTTTGAACACAAGTTCAAGTTCTTTAGGTAAGCAAATTGAATATTTTGAAAGATTGACAAATAAATTAAAATATAATTAAATATAATTTGAGTTAGATGTCAAATTTCATATTTATATAGAGCTCAATTTGAACTTCTCATATCATTAACTTTGTATCTATATAATCTTTGAATATTGAAAAGTGTGTAATGTGTGTATGAAATTGGATTCAAATTTGGAATCGTGCCTAAAGGTTCTTGAATTTGAAAAAGTGTGATAAAATTCAAATCAAAGGGTTTAAGAATGGGAAGAGCTGGGTACTAAATCACACCCAAAGAACCTTTAATTTTTTTTGAAAATGTCATATCAGAAACCAAAGGTTTTCCTCAAAAAAAAGGAAGAACCACACAACACTTGTTCAAAGTTCAAACCAGCAATAGTGTTAGAATATGAAATAATCCATGAGGCTCCTAAAACCTGAAGTCAGAGCTCACAAATAAAAATACTGGGTGAAGAGTCTTTAAATCTGGGATGATACGAAATTTACATGGTTTTTTTTAGTGTTGGGTGGGTATTTAATTTTGCTAATAACTACTAGCCCTAGTTTTTAAAATGTTTCACAGCTGGGAAACCATTGGTTCCAATTCTTTTGAAAAAACCAAAGTTGAAAAATCATTTTTTCAGATTATTTGAACACCCTAAACACACTGATGGTTTCACCAAAGAATGGGTAAATGAAATTGGCTGTTTTATAGGCGGGTATTAAAAAAACTCGATATTTTGAGCATGGGGGTTTTCTTTCAGAACAGGTTCTTTGATTTCTTGAGAACGGTGATTATCAACCTTGAGAACCGGCATGATAGCCAAGGGTGTTCCTGTTTTTGATAATCACCCAAAACTGGTTTGGTTCTGCAGTCTTTCCTTCCAGGAGGGAGAACCGACAAGCAGCTGGGCGGGGTATTAACTCTGAAGGTTATGGCAAGTTCAAACTCCAAACTAAAATCTTCAGTTAATAGAGAAATCCGTAAATTCACCTTGTCTTTGCGTTCACCTTGTCTTTGCGCCTCCTTTCACCCACTAAGCCCTCTTTCAGGGTATCCATAAAGTAGTGAAATTTGATTAAAACTCAGTATGAAATGCTGAAACCCGTGTTGGGGAACACATTGAAAGAGTTCATCACCATTTTTAGGCCAGGCTAATACCCATTGCAAAGAACACCCTATCTATTGGCCTCCATTTACACTAAAAATAAAATAGGAGCAGCTGATTACGTGCCAAATGTAGGCCAGTATAGAATGATAAGCAGTTTGTTGGCATTGCCTACCAAGGCAAGGATATTGTGTCTAGATTCATTATGGACTATAGTAGCTTAATGGAGTTTGGCCCCTAGGTAATAGGTTTATTTTTATATGAGGATTTTTGAAAGAAAATATTTTGGCTTGTGTTGAAACTTAAGATTAGTTAGAGAGTTATAATATCTTGAAGGATTTTGTTTTCTTTTAGAGGATTTTTTGAAGATTTGGTATATTTTTGCATGGTGAAATATTTGAGTTTCCATAATACTTCTTTTGCCTTAAGATTTACTTTTTAATGTAACTGGCAAGGCCACAGTGTGACGCACCCCTTGTTTACACTTTGATGATTTTTTTGCGTTCACAGCCAAAGACCAGAACAGCCCCCGCCAAAACCCTAACATGAAGGCGCCCTTTGCTGCAGAGCTAAAATCTGCTACTCAGGTAACGCTCTTCCCAGGCTGCTTTCCCCGAGTTGCTCACCTCCAACTCCAAAGCACCTTCCCGTCCCACATCACGCTATACATAGCACAAGAAGCTTTGGGGGACTCTGAGTTCTGGATTGCCGTTTCGCAATTGCAAGGCTGGCTGCACTAATATTGGACCCCCGGTTTCACTGTGCTATCTATTACTGTAGCATCCCGCTCGTGGAATTTCTGCTGCACGTCTGATCTCTAGACCAGCTGCAGCGCCATCACGCGTCTTCTCCCAGTTTTTGGTATACTATATATCCCCTCTCATTGCCTTCAAGGCTCAACCATCCCCCCATCTCCCAGTTCCTCTTGGATCTGCAGTGGGGAAAAGAATCATAGAGATCTTGGGATCGAAGTGCTAAATCTTTTAGTTAAAGTACTCGGGAAGGATTAGCAGCTAGCTAGCTTGATTGCCGCATTTCCGATCAAGAGCTTGTTGGGTGGTGCATAGTAGTAATTGATCAGTTCGACCCGCTGCTGATCCTTTACAAATTAAACAGGCGATCGAGAGTTGCGATCTGCAGATATATCAAATATTTTCGTACAGGGTCGTAACTCTCGTTGGACTTGGCAGAGTAGTGTTGAGATCGGGAGGATGGGTAGCTTCAAAGGTCAAGTTTTTTTGGTGCTCCTAGTTGCAGTTGCAGTACTGGTGATGGCGTTCTCCGCGGTTCCTGCTTCCGCAAAAACCTACCACAAGGTCCATGAGCCGAAAGAGATTCACAAGAAGAGATGCTATGAAGCCGTGAAGAACAACTTCAACGGATGGGTCAAGCGTGTCGGGGATTACGTCGAGAAGTCGTCGAAGTCCGGTCCCCACACGAAACGTAATCTGGGAGTTGTCGCGCCGAGGACGATCGTGGTCGACCAGCTAGGTCGTGGCAACTTCTTGACTGTTCAAGACGCTGTAAACTCCGTCCCGACCGGCAACACCAAGAGAGTTATCATTCAGATTAACGCCGGCACTTACAGGTTGACAAGATACTTAGAAATTTTATTTTTCCCTAATCTTTAGTGTAACTAGGATGTATGGAATGCAATGCAATTTCCATTTCTAGATCATCTCTTCAATCATGCCCACTTTATACATTTTCTTTTCATTTCTTTGCCTGCAATGAATGGTGTTATCATAATGCTCCGAGTTCTTCAACTCTGAGTCTTAATTCTTTATGCATGTTCCTTCTCATCATCAGACAAAAGATCATTGTGCCATCCACGAAGCCGTTCATCACCTTCCAAGGAGCTGGAATCAAGAAGACAGTTTTGGTTTGGCACGATACAGCTGGAGAAGCCGGTGGTACTGGTTTGAGTGCCTCCACCTTTGTTAAATCTGCCCACTTCATTGCACAAGACCTCACCTTTGCGGTATGAATCTAATATTAAATGTGTATCTATACGAATTACTTTGTGTGATGCAATCAATGCCGAAACATCTGTCAGCAACTCTCTAATGGAATGCCACTAGCATAGGGGCTTTTTTTTTTCTTTTTTTTCCTTCACTAAGTATATAGGGCCTTGTTTCTTGTTGCATGGAGAAGCACTTTCTATTGGAGAGTTGCTAACAGATGAGAGAACTATGACAGGGCAAAGGACTCCTGGTCATATGTAGTACTCTAGTGCAATCAAGTTCCTGTATTGTGACATATAATGTGCTGTATTATGATATCAATTGATTTTGGTGTGTGCACAGAACTCTGCACCCGCACCAGTAGGTGGTGCTGTGGGCAAACAGGCAGTGGCTTTCAGAATAACTGGAGACATGGCTGCTTTCTACCGCGTAGCGTTTCTAGGAGCACAGGATACGCTCTACGACCAGACTGGCCGTCACTTGTTCGCACACTGCTTCATCCAGGGCTCCATCGACTTCATCTTTGGTGATGGAAGGTCGCTGTATTTGGTAAGTGTGGCAGATGTCTGTCGCCAAAGCGATCAAATTTATGTTTTAAATCTGAACTGTTTTTTCTTCTTGATCTTTTTTGTGTGGCTAAACTGGCAATTTTTTTCGCCACAGAGATCCATATTTATGTTAAAATGGCAATTAGTTTTTTGGTTCTTGGATGTACAAAGTTGTATACACCTGGCCAGCTGCTTCGGAGCTTGTGCAGAATTTGTGATCCGGGTGCCTATTCAACTGTGCAGGACTGCCATCTCAACTCCATTGCTGTACCCTATGAAGGCTCCTTGACGGCTCAGAATAGAGGTAGCAATACCGACATCGGCGGATACTCCTTCGTAGGTTGCGTCGTGACAGGCACGGGACCCATCTACTTGGGTCGTGCTTGGGGTCCTTATTCCCGAACCGTTTTCATCCGCACTTTCTTCGAGAACATCATTATCCCAGCAGGATGGTACAACTGGGGCATCACCAGCAGGCAGAAGTAAGCATGCAACGTGATCACTAGTTAATTTATCAACAGCTACAAAGCAGACTTACTAATGCTACTTCTCGTTACAGCCACCCTCACAGCTCTACTGGTCAAGCATTATTAGCCAACCACGAACCGAGAGAGTTGTGAGTCAAATTACTGTGATGGACCAGAAAGTGATATCCGACTTCGTTTTTTCTTCATGAGGACGGGTTGCCAGAGTTCCTAACATTGATTAACTACATATTTTCAAATCAAACACAGTTGCAACTCTCCAATGGAAAGAGCTTGTGCATGCAACAAGAAACAAAGTCATATTATGTTAGCGACTTCCCATTAGGCTACTGTGTAATCACGTCACATTCTTTGTAACTGTGATCACAGTAGCCTAATGGAATGACACCCGTAGTTATGCAAACTAGTGAAGCCGCGATGATCAGATGCAGATCTTCACTGGCCCACTTGATACGACCTGCCAATACTTTTTGTCGATGATCACATGATGCATTAACATTGCCCTCACAACTGCTTACTTAAATTCTTCTGGTTGCAATGTTTTTTTGTTATTTTTTGTTGCAGAACGGTGTTTTACGGACAATACGAATGCTCAGGACCTGGAGCAAACTTGAGTGGTCGTGTCCCATGGGGTCGGGAACTGACATCTGCAGAAGCTTCTCCATTCTCCGACACCAGGTTCATCGATGGAGCTCTATGGCTGTGAGAAAACAATTATGCAATTTGTTTGCCACAATTTACTTGGATCATGTTTCAAGCTAAGTTCTTATAATTCTACATATTGGCAATGGTCTACAAAAAGACTTGACTATTGTCTTCAGTGCCCTGTGGCTATTATATATCTCCCATTCTAGTCTTTAGTTACTGACAAATAATTCTTTTGACTACGAACCTTGAGCTGCTAGCTGCTCACCACTTCTCAGCTGAGGTTGTTGGTAATCCAGGATTTCCTCATGCTAGAACTACATAAAATTCATAATTCTTGCGCAGCAGATGCATGATGAGCCCCATAGTCAGCTCCAAATAATCAGAGAACCCATGATCCACGCATTACATGGAAAATAGATTTTGATTGATTTTTGATTGAATCCTATACTTCAATATTTTTGGATTGATTTTGTGAAAATAAAGGTCCATCATAATTGGACAAAAGGTTTCATAATTTATCACTTTTATTGTTTGTGTAAGTAGAATTTATTTACTACCTCCTGAGTTCGGTCATGGAATTTGAAAGCCTCACATGAATTCATTGCTTTTCTGGATTGGTTTAGTGAGAATAAAGGTCCATAGTTTTCTTCATTGTTTCATTTGGAATTGATTTGTTAGCTGAGTCCAGTTGGGGAATTCTTGTCTCCTTTCCTTGTTTGGATTCTACACTCAAAACAGACTTAGAAGTTAGGACATGATACTAAGTCTAAATGGTTTTATACTATCATACAGGTCTGTGATGTTCAGCAATGTGATGCCAAAATGTTTTATTTATTTGACAAAATGAGGTTAGGTAGTACCAATTTTAGTACTTACTTCTTATGTTTTGTATTTGTAATGCTCTCCCAAGCAGTGGAAAGTCTTGAAGAGGATTAGGGTTTTGATTCCCATAGATTTTGGCAAGAAGTAGTAATTCTTTTTCTTTTTAGACATTTAACCTTTCATGAATTAATTTGTGCAGAACATTAGTTAAAGGTTTAAAAGTCACATTCAAATTGTCTTCACATATAAGGACTCATACAATCACACTAGCTATGACAATATACACATGAATTCAAGAATACACAAAACAGAAAGGGCCAAAACTATTCATATGTCGGCTTACAATTGTTTTGTTCATGTTACTACAAAATGTAAGTCGTAAATATACTACTGTATATTTACACTATACATTGTAGTGTATATTAAGTCTCTATATGCCGTATACTTTTTATATACTGTAATGCAACATTGTGATTATGTACTGTATTTTGAAAGAGATTCAAGTGCTATTCAATCCATGATCCTAATTGAGATAATGACTATGCAAAAAAAACTTGCCAAAACACACAACTTCAATTAATAATTTGCTAAGCCTAAGCATGATGGTTACCTCTGTAGAATTTGAGTGACAGAGCGCTGGGCAGTAGCAATTCAGTAAATGTGAAGTTAGTTGCAATGGGATCCATCATGAGGCTCTTCAAGTCCTTGCAATGGTCGATGTTGTCATCTGAAGATTTCTTAGAGTTGTAGTTGTTGTTGTTGAGTGACTTGTTATCACAAGAAGATTCATCGTCCTCCAACACTTTTGGATGATGCTCACGGAAGGTGCCAGTCAGTCTGTCACACCAGGTGAAATACAGCGACCTGTTGTACCTGGGATCAAGGTGATGGATGTAGTGATGCCTGGGTCTCTGAGCATACGGCGTCAGCAGGACTCCAGAGGAAGCAGGCACGTAGATCCAAGCGGGAAGCTTGTAGCCAGAGTGACCCATCATGTTGACACAGTAAACAGCCCAGCCGAGCATCAGCATATGGAGCAGGTCCCAGGAGGGTTGCAGAAAGACGTATAGCATCAAGCAGGCATAGAAGGGTGTAAAGGTGAAGGCGATGTCCAACACATCCCCGAATGCTGTACTGTACACTGTCAAGTCGCCGTTGGTCACATGGTGCCACTGATGGATTCTGCGATACATGAGCTTGAACTTGTGCATCAGCGTGTGCACTGTGAAAAAGTAGGCGTCGTGGAGTACCATCACTGTCCAGGTGAACAAGAAACCCCCCAACAAATCGAAAGAGAAGGAGCTTCTGTTGAAGTACCCATGTCTGCATTCAGCCCACAAAGTGTTGGACATCCCCATGTGGATCATGCCACAAATTCCTGCAGGGAAAAAAAACTAGGACTCTTGAAGCGAGATCATGATGTTCAGCATCTGAGTTGATCATCTTGATTGTCCACAGCAAAAGAAAGACTCGAGGCACTGGACCTGAGCACTGTAGAATCATTCATTGCAAGAGAATTGGGTCCTGGACAAGTTTCAATATTGTGTACCTGCCGGCAAACGCGAAGGCGAAGAGCGGCATTGGGCCAACTGCGACAGCCCAGAAGCTCTCCTGCTTGTAGTTGATCATGGTGACAGGAATGGAAGGAGCAAGCCGCTGAATGACTCCCTTCCTGTCGAGATAGTCCAGGAAATGAAACCATGAATACTCAAAAACTGCATGCAAGGATGCGAGGAGCAGCCCACCCAAAACTCCCATTACTGCACACAGCAACACTTTCCCCAGTGTCAGGTTGCCCAGATCCAGCGTCTCCACAAGACCTCCCATGGCGAGCACTCTGGAAAAACACCCAGCAAGTGCTCTAATTCTAAAACCTTAAAGCTTCTGCACTGCTGTTGCACTGTGCAGATCACGATGTGCAAGTTCTTCACAGAGATCTACAAATTCTTCTCGATTGCAGCAGCAAGCTTAATTTTCTTCACATATAGCGAAAACTTCTAAGTCTTACAAATTTTCCTACAATACTGGAAACAAAACTCCTGCGTTCACGAGCAAGTCTAGGTCGCTGCATGCAGCCGCTTGGTGATGGACAATCGGCACTATATGAGATCTCAGAGCAACTGCACGCATGCATGAAAGCAGCTTGAATCCTACAACGTACGTACACGACTTTCTCGATTCCTGGGCATGAGTAGTGCCACCACCACCCACAGTGTTTGACAACTCTTTGTCGCACTCGACGTGAACTCGGTCTCAAGGAGGAGAAGCACTTCCCGAACGAGCAGTCCATGTTCAGTTATCGGTAAAGTGAAAATCCTGCACAGATCTATGCAAATTTCTGTCTGCTGGTTCATTGTTGCATGCAATGGAAAACTCCTTCGTCACAACTAAGTACTGCAAACAACGTTACAACCCAGAAAGCTTGAGCTGAAGCTGCAAATTCCATTCTGGAAAAAAGATCAGAGCTCCGAGGAGAATGACATAATTTGCTAGAAAACCAAACTTTTGTTATGTCCAAAAATTGCTAGGACTAAAAGCCTGCACCTTGCAACGATTCTTCTCCCAAAGGTCAGAGTTATAGCAAAAGCAGAAGAAGAAGAAGAAGAAGAAGAAGAAGAGGAGGAGGAGGAGGAGGAAGAAGAAGAAAATGGTGTGACTTCAGGAATGGCGTGCAACTCTGATGTGTTCCCTGGAGAATCCATGCCTCCGGGCTGCCTCACCATGATCCAGAAGTGCTTCCCAAGAGTACTTCTTAGTACTGGCATGGCAGTTGATGGGCATTGCAGTATCATCATCATCATCGCTTACACTGTTTGTTTGTAGGACGCCGCCTGTGAGGATGATTCTGTTGTAAAGCTGCCTGTGCTTCCTCGTACGCATGCCTCATGGATTCCTTCAACGGAGAAGAAGCTGCTGGGCTCGCAGACTTGTGGTCACCGGGCCTGGGAGCGAAGAAGGTATTGTTGTTGTTACGTTCTGAACCTCTGTCTTCAGATTGAACATGCATCGCGAGCGCTGAGAATGCAGATGCAGCAGCAGAAGCAACAGCTTGTTTGGGCATTTCAGATCCTTGATGTTCTTCAACCAGGCAGTTTACATGATCTGACGAGACTTCCTGTGGTCGCGTGGAGCAAGAGGCTGAAAGCTTCAATCTAAGTTTCTGAATGCGTCTCTCTTTTGCGTCGACAATGGAACGATTGTCTTCTATCTCTCTCTCTTTCCGTCGCACCAATTCTTCGAGCTCTGCAATTCGCTGCTCTCGAGCGCTCAAAGCTCCTTCCAAGCAATTGTTGCGAATCATCAATTGGCGCTCGGTTTCCTCGAGATGCGTAATCTCGTGCTCCAGCACTCGACATAATAATTCTCCACCTCCTGTCGCAGTGACGTCGGATGATCTGAAGTTGTTGCATTTCTTGGAACTGTCCGGGTCAAGTCTTGCAGGGTTTGCCAGACCACGGTCTGCAGCGTCTTTAATCCTGAGCCTCCTTTCTGAGATGTCTGCCAATTGATCCAGTTGCTGTGCGGTTGCCTTGAGAGCCAACTCGTAAGATTTCACCAGACTGCTCTTCTTCGCCAGCTTCATTTCCATCTCCTGCATTGCCTGCTGCAAGTGCTCCTCTTGTTTCCTCTCCATTTCCTGCTCATGTATCACGGCCCGGCGATGATGCCGTGCCCGATTTCGTCAAATTCCCGTCGTGTCCGCCGCGTAGATTGTCGTCAAACCCGCCCCGGCACGCACCGTCGAGCAAGAAGCAATGTTAATCAAGCAGGATGATCGTCGCGAAGAGCTTTCGTGGTGCCCAATTACCGTAAGCATCCGGCGTTTCTTCCTTTTGAGTTTTGCTTGTACAATTGTGGAGAGGAAGAAGCAGTTACTTTTGCATCAGTGCAACTCTGAAACCCCGTCTTATTGATTTCAGAACGTCGCCATTCTGAGAAGATACAGAAGTTTCAAGCGATTCAAAGATTAGGTGAAAGCTTCTCTTGTCCTGGCCATTTCTCAGATCTCGATCATCTCTTGCAGTATCATGCCATCATCTATGTTGAACTGTTGTCTGTCTTTGTTGTTTTAGGGTTATGGAATCTGTGTCAAGCTTTCTGTCTCAGATCTCAATCATCTCTTGCAGTATGCCACCATCTGTCTTGTTGTTGTCAATGTCGCTGCGGTTGTTTTAGGGTTGTGGAATTGTCAAGCGTTTAGTTGCTGATTTTGGAACTGAAATCAAGCTCTGAAACTGCATGTTGCAAGGGGAGGGATGTCAAAGATCTGCAACAAGAATCAAAGGAAGAAGTAGAGATAGATACAAAAATGTCTTCATAGTATACACTGTGGTGCTGTAGATTGTGGGAAAACAGATGGTTGCTGAGTTCACAGATAACAACTGAAGCGCATCATGAGCATGTGCAAAACGTGCAGAAGAATTTGTTGCAAGAGAAAGAGTGGCATTAGCAATGGACTGTAATGTAAACTGCAGGCTCGTGGAAAAACAGAGTGTTCTGAGTTCAGGGAAACTGAAGAACATCATGAGCATGTGGAAAACTTGCAGGAGCATTTGGTGCAAGAGGAGAGTGGCATTAGCAATGACTGTTTCAACTGCCTATTTCTGTCACTTATATGACCTCAGCTTTGACACTAATCCCTTGTCTTGATCCAAGCTCATAATTGGTCCTGCATTTTTGCTAGATTTTGTGCACTTGGTGCCTGGTTGAAGCCCTACATGTTTGCATGGAAATTAATGCTGGATGTTTTGTACAATGTGCACCTGGGTGAAGCTCTGCATATTTGCGTGGCAATTGATGATATCAATCTTTCAAAATCCACATGGTCAGAGGTGGATATCAGGCAGGTAAGACTTTCCTTTGCAATGATGAAGATCATGGAGGTAGAATTGTTTGTTCATTCTGATCTCGTTTCTGATTCTGAAGTTTACCAATTGTTGCCAAAGAATCCAGTGTGTTTCATCGGCCAGTTTGATGGCAAGCTGGCTGTACATTGTTGCCAAAGACAGTTATGATCTCTTCTGATTGATTGAGATCCTGTTGAAAGTTTTGCCAAAACAAAAGCACACATCTCATGTAGACACTCCCTGGAATGGTAGAAATTTACTCTCTGATATTGTGTATCAAACTGTGACAGTTGAAATTTATTTGTGCAAGCACTTAGCATGATTTCAGGATATCTCATGCACCTAAGGATGTCAAGACTCAGCAATGTGCTTGTTAATTTGTGGAGTTTTCTTCCATCGAACTCTGTGGGATGTAACTAAGTGTTACCTATCAGTTTTGAAGATGGCAATGATGGAGATTTTCTTGTCATGAGTCACATGTATACATCCTTACCTTAGATGCCCATCCTGACATCTGATCTGCATGTGAGAGATTACATATGTTAGGATACTAAACGTAGTGTGTGGTCTGTTTTGTGGTGATTTGTAGGGCCTGAGATAAATCCCAATCAAACAGACATTACAAATTTACCATGTAGGGCACCTTGGCTGAACATGGGTTCTGAGACAATTCACTTGATGGAGCTTCACAATCCTGACCCAAAGACAGGGCTGCCAGGAAGAAGGTGACAAAGATGACCACCATGTTTCTGATTGTGTAGAAGACCTGAAATTACTGCAATCAATTTTTAAGAGATCTGGGATGTTGACAGAAATTAGAAGATGGCACCAGTGAAACCTGCTTTGGGATGCAAAGCTATTCCGTGAGTGCAGGACATCTCTATGATTCCAGAAAAATTGAATGGAAAGGCAACTTATGTGTAAACATACAATCCAGTGGGTGTCTGCATCTATGAATAACATTATAAGCTGTGGGGTAATGAATATCAGAGGAGTCATGTAGGCTAGTGAAGCCTGTCATCAGCTCTTAGCGCAGGCCATTTCTGCCAACAAAATTGAAGTGGAGGGAAATTCATCTGGACATAATGTTCAGACTCTGAGTTTGCATGAACATGAATTGAAAAATTATCTGCATGATTATGAATTTTGTAGGAGATGTGGAGGTTCATGACTTAGTTAAATTTGCATGGATAACAGTTACTATATGAGAGCCTTGGCTCCAATTGGGTTGTTCCTGTGCCAGAATTTCTGATCAAAGAACGGATTTTTTCTCCAGTTATATGATCATTGCAGAAGTTTTTGGTAAATTTCTATGATGTAATGTAGTTTCAGTTTTATGTAGACCTCCAACTTGGGCAAATAAAACTGTCTAAATACAAAAATTTGGATTCTTTCAGCTGTAATAGCTCCAAGAGGCAAAATCTTAACTGTAGTCATGATTGTACAGTACTTAAGTTCTGCTGTTTGGATACATGGTTTGGGTCAGCACTTATGAGACTCAAGATTTCAAATGTTTGTGCTGTTCACCTGAGTTGGCTTCCTTGCTGTGCTCTGAGGATTTTCAAGTTTCCAGTGAATCCCTGAGCTCTAAATGTTAAATTCCCATGAGTTGCAAGCTCCAGCCTTTTGCAGGTAGGATGTCTCTTTTTCACTTTTGAAAATTTTCTTTGAGGACCCTTTGCATGCAGATTCATGGAAGTTATAGAAGCTGCCAGTTGTCAAATCAGGAGGACTGTAAATGCTATGGTCAGAATTAGAAATGTAAAGCATGGGTAAAGAGTAAGGAAAACTTCAAATATTGGTTTTTCATGTCTGTAATTTAGCCCCTTCAGCAAGTGTGCCTACATAGATGCTTTTTGATCCAAACAAATTAGGAAAGATAGTCACAAATACATTTGCCTTCAGCCTGTAGAATCTACAGTTATCAACTCTAGATTCAATTCAGAATTGCCGAATGATGCTCAAGATGCAAATTCCTTTTGTGTCACCTTACCCGAGGAAACTGACAGATCAGAGTGCTCCAGGACTTCGCAAGATTTTGTCAAGTTTCAAACATCAGAAGTACATGCAATTGGCTCTGTACAGCAACAGTCTTCATGCTTCTTACAGGTGCATGTTTGCATGGAGAGTGTTGGACCTTCATGCAGGAATGAAAAAAAAAAATATATATATAATTTTGGTATCTTAGGCTGAAAATAGTATTGAGATGGGTGATCTTCGAAGCAAGTATGTGTACAGTAAAAGCCCAATTTAAGGTTATTCTCAAGACGAGGGGCTTTATGAGTATTACCCAAGTCCAGCTCTGGATTTTGGGGAAATCCCCCTCCCACCCCAATGTGAATTGTTTTATAAAAAACCAAGTTATCCTAGTCATGTCAATGGCAATAGCCACTGTGTGACAGGAACAACGACACCTATAGCTACCAACTACTATTAGCACTAGTGGGTGCCCGTGACTTTCGGCCACCGTGAAGTCCCCCGGTTTCTTTAAACTTGGTTCATTTTTAGTTTTTTTTAGAAACTTTTAACTTTTTTTATTTTTTATTTTTATGTGTTTTCTATTTTTATTATTATTTTGTATAATAAAAATATAAATTTTTTTTTCACTTTTATATATATTTTTATTTGGATGCAAGTTTGAAGTTTGGAGAAAGAAAACACACCTCATTCTTTTTCAAGTAGGGTTTTTCTTCAATATTTATAAGTTTTATTTTTTCTTATTTTTTACTCTTTCTTTGGTTTTTTATTTTTGGACATTTTTTTTCTTTTAAAATTATTTTACTATATTTCCCTTTCCTTGTTTCATTTGTTTCCATTCCTTTTATATAGTTTTTGCATTTTTTCTTTTTTTTTGGTTTATGTTTGTTTCATGTTTTTATTTTTTTATTTTTTATTTTCTTCATTTTTTTCTATTTTTATGTATTTATTTATGTAATTATTTATTTATTTTATTTCTATTTTCTTTTTCAAAAAGATTCTAGTTTTTTTAATATGTTCTATAATGAAATTTTTTTTTTTTTAAAATTGTATTTTTGTTTGATTTGATGCAGGTCCCCCGGTTTTCCCCAAGGATTTTTTTAATAGAAATGGCACCTCTCCCGGCCCCCCGCAGCGGCTACCCTGGTCGCCCTGCCCTACCTTGTTTGTCCAAACAGCTCCACAGGGAACGGGCAGTGACTGGAAGATTCTTCCAAGCACTACCCACACAAATAGACACCACTATTGCTTTAATATATAAGATAGTGAGTGCCCCGTGCATAATGCACAGGTGTATTATTTCAACAATGTTTGGTTCATGGTTTTGGTTTTTTAAAAAAAACTTTTATCTTTTCAAACAACCGTTGGTCCCCCCCCCCCCCTGTCACCTCAGTCCTTCGCATTTCCCACTCCGGTTCTTTACCCCGTCGACCCCCCCCCCGCTCGGTCCTTCGCATTTCCCACTCCGGTTCTTTAACCCGTCAAACCCCCTGCCCGGTCCTTCACATTTCCCACTCCGGTTCTTTACCCCGTCGATCCCCCCCCCCCCCCCGGTTCTTCACATTTCCCACTTCGGTTCAAGACATTAACAAGCAACCCCTATTTATTTATGCGCTTTTTGAACACTGTTCTTTTTCTGCACTTGCCTGGCATGGATAGGAGTTCCTGTAACCCCATATACAGGCACTCTGGGAGGGTAACCCTACCCCACCCCAAGTGGGGTCAAAATGGGTACATTGGTTACCCACGTTACATGTAACCAATGGAGAACCTACACGTTCCAGGTTAAGGTAATGGAATGGTTTGTGTATTAACCATCAAAGATCCTCCTCCTAAAGGGAGGGGCAGGGAGGCAGGTGGTGGGATATGGAATCACTTGACTTTGGGATTTCAACTCCCTACAAAATCCCATAACTCGGTTTGTGTAGGAATATCGAAGATTCCTGCATGTGAACCCCATGCATAATGCATAAATGTGTTACTTCAACAATGTTTGGTTCATGTTTTTGGTTTTTTAAGAAAACCTTTTATCTTTTCAAACAACCGTTAGTCCCCCCCCCCCCCTGCCACCCCGATCTTTCGCATTTCCCACTCCGGTCGACCCCCCCCAAGAGTGAAGGCATATTCGTAAAGCCGAATAATGAAGCTTCCCCTAAATCCGTCCCGTCATCAAGCCAGACGGACATTTCATCCATCCCCTTTATCGAGACGGACAGTAGCCAAAAAAAAAAAAGGTAGTCTTGGTCAATACAAAAAAAAGAAAAAAATTGATTCTGGGCTGTCCAAGGCCTAAATATTTTTTTCTGGTCTACCAAATCTTTTGCCTCAAAAAATCAGATTGTCCCTGATTTCTTTTTTCTCTGGAGTTAGTGTTATATTCAGGTTGTGTGCATTTGACGGTACATATTACAAAATTACAATTACAAACTACAGTTCCAAAACCTCTTTATATACAACATTTCGCATGTATCCATTGGGACCCTGGCCGTTGAAAATCTTGATGTTTGCACTACTTGTGACCTGTGAATCCATTGAAACTCTTGCAGCAACACTTGCACCTTCTTCTGTTGCAGTCAAAGAATTTGCGCTCAGGTACATGTGCGATTCTTCAGATAGTGATTCTAAAATTGCATCATTGACTTCATCAACGTCAGTATTTTTGGGGGCTAGAATGATGCATTGCATAAAATACATGGCATCTCGAAAGTGGCACTGGTGATCCGGATAAATGGTTTGGACTAATCCTCTTAAGCT
Source organism: Sphagnum tenellum (assembly GCA_963921925.1). Classification (NCBI taxonomy): domain Eukaryota; kingdom Viridiplantae; phylum Streptophyta; class Sphagnopsida; order Sphagnales; family Sphagnaceae; genus Sphagnum; species Sphagnum tenellum. The sequence goes on from OY998145.1 coordinate 15,967,612, forward strand.
GCAATCTTCTGCTGGTAACCTCATATGGGATGGAATCTTGATCCAATCTGGATCGACACCTTCTTCTTCTGCAATGGCGGGAAGACTACCGTCTCCAACATTCAACACCCATTTGGCAAACTCTCGCTGTTCTTCAGAATTGGTTGCCATGACTCGCATGTTGATATGAAGACGAAAAATTGTAACATGCTGCCAAAGATGCGATCGAGGCAAGGAAGCACTGACAATGTCTTCTTGTCCTCCCTTGGGAAACATAGGCAAGATCTGTCAAAAATCCCCACCAAGGACCATGGTTTTCCCACCAAAGATTTTCTCGGTTGCATGTGCGTCATCCAATTGCATCAAATCACGCAGGGTGCGATCAACAGCTTTGAAAGCTCAGCGATGCATCATCGGTGCCTCATCCCAAATGATTAGATCAGTTTTACACACCAAGTCGGCCACTTTCATCTGTTGTGTGATGTTGCAAGTTGGCTCATCGTGCAGATCAATCGGAATCTTGAATCTTGAATGGGCAGTTCTGCCGCCCGAAAGCAACAAAGATGTAATTCCTGATGAGGCAACTGCAAGCACGATTTTGCCTTGCCCTCGTAAACGGGATAGAAGTGTTGTCCAAACAAATGTTTTACCGGTTCCACCACTGCCATACACAAAGAATAGTTTGCCCTCTTTGTTTGTCACGGCATTCAAAATAGTTTCATATGCGTTGCGTTGATCATCATTGAGCCTATCTTCTGCATTGTCCGCATCTGTGGTCAATGAATGCCGATCATAAGCGAGTTCTTCTTGGACCAATCGGTTTCCTCCATGAACAGAAGGGATGTAATTAGACTTGGAAGCGTTGGAAAATCTTCCAGGCGGTGTCCATTGCGCATGAGAACCTAATCGATCTCATACAATGCACGATCCTTTAACGCATCTTCAGGAAGGGTAACAGTTGGATCAGCACGCTCGCAGCGTGTCATTGCTTCAATGTCATCGCTCAAAGACTCCCAATGTGCATCCCATAGTTGTCTGGGATTCGTGACTTCACAAAACATCAACATGGAGGCAAACATGTCATGCAGCTGTCGTCTTGAAGCCCAAACACTGGCTTCTTCCAAGGCTTGATCCCATTCATTGTCGTCTGCAAACAAACCCATCGCAATGCATGCATCTTTGAATGTGTCGGGCACTCTGCCATCCACCATCCGCAAATGTTTGTAGGATGTGGCACCTTTGACGCAGTTTAGGAACATTCGCAAATAATAACGTTCACCAATGTTGGGTGTGCATAATACATGCGACCAATGGCAAAACCTCTCTTCCGTAATGTCCATCGCTTCAACTTCCGATTCCACACCCATTGCTGAAAGGATTGATCGAACGTAAGGCTTCGTGCAACTTCCGATTCTTGGTTTGTTTTGAACCATTCTATGAACATCATTCTGGAAATGACTGACCGTGTTGCCACTTCCTGCACCGTCATCGCCAAACGACACCATTTGCTGATTGGGCAAATGGTATTGTAGACGCTCAACGGTAGGAAACTGCTCATGCATAACAAACTTGAAGATGCGCCACGCTGCTTTCGATGCAGATACATACCGACAGTCAAGATATTTTTTAATTTCATCAGTATCGACCACATTTCCTTTGGTGGCATTGTCGTTCTGGCGCGATATCTCAACAGTCGCACGATCATGTCCTTTATATACGTACTTGAATAGATACTTGACTGCACGAATATTATTGCAGACCTCAACGTTGATGTGCACATCGTATTTGGTCGATAAATAGACATTGTGCGGTACCACCCAATGATTGTCCAATTCAATGCCATGAACCACAACTATCTCTATGTCGATAAATAGGGTATCCGTTTACATCCGTCACCGTCTCAAATTGGAACTTGCGTGGATATTGTTTTTTGCATTTGCCTTCTTCCATGCATGGGGCATTTGGAAACGCAGCTCCACATGGACCATGCATCGTGCATCTGGCAACCGTCTCATGGGCCAACTTGTTTGTTTATGAATTCAGAAGTTCAGCACTAATCATGCGGTCTACATCCTCGACCCTGTGTGGCTTGCAATCTTCAGTAAAAAAGATGAGAAGGTATGCATGCGACAACCCACGCTTTTGAAATTCAACAACATAGATTCCCGCAATCGTGCGTCCCAAAATATGGTTCTTGTGAATGTCATTTATCAATTCCTTCAGCTTGATTTTGAACACTCGTGTTACCAAATCCGTTTGATCCTGAGGTTGTTGTCCGAGTAGCAACGCTCTTTTGATTTCAAGGCACTGGGGATTGCAAGTGAATGTAACAAACACATCCGGACAACCGGCCCATCTGTAACTTGCCATAGCATCTTGATAATTCTGAACCATGTGACGTGGACCTACTGTGAAAGAAGATGGCAGAATGATCCTCTATCCAATGGCAACAGCGCTATTGTCACCTACAACAATGGCGTCTTGAAGGCCTTGATAAAGATCCGCGCGAAGTTTTTTTATTCAGGCGCAGATACTTCAAGCGATTTTGTTCGATAGCTGCATAAGCATCCACAACGTATTGATGCCGCAATCGGTCACCCCGAAGCAATGCAATGCCATCAATGTCTCGATGTTGAAGTCGATAACCATAAAATTCCGCCATTGTCACATTGCAATGTTTTCTTTGAAGGCCAGATTCTCCCGCATGGTCTTCATCCAAATCTACATCAGCAACAACACCATTGAGTGAAATCTTTGGATGCCATCCATCCTCACCGTAAGGAAATAGCAACGGATAATGTAGAGCCATGTATCCCACATGTAGTTCGAAAATGCGCTGAAACGGACCAGCTTGCTGAACAAGAACGACGTCACGTCAGTCTACAGCCTCAGAACCATTTCCTACCATCAATGCAACGACTTCATCGGCCGTCGGCACATTGTATCGGCGGGCATCCTTTGTTCGAGAGGCAATCAGACGCAATTTTAGATCCATGGGAGCACCTTCTATTGCCATCATATCCCTTGCCATTTTGAACAATTCGACATAGGGATTGAGATTTTACATCACGGTCAACAACCGATCCAACGTCGTTGGATCAAGCGAGGGCATAACGGCATGGCGGTTTTGATGTTTGTGTTTCGTATCATGAATGTACAACTGTTCAAACTGTGGTCGTTGTCCTTCGGTAGGACATAGGGATCCAATTTTGTGATAAAGTTCACCTTGAATGCGAAAGGAGTACGGTCCAAAGCCTCTTGTTACCGACTCATCAACTTTGGCACCGAGCAAAATGAATGCCAGCACTGAGTTGTACATTCGAATCTGATCTTGAAATTTGACGGCACTGCTCTCTTTGCTAATTAAAAGAACTTCCTACTTTTGCAGTGTTGCAGGAAGATTCGGCAACAGAACTTTGCCATTCTCACAACATAGAAAAAATTGTGGGTGGTTCTTCCTCGACTTTGCCGATCGTTCTTTGATCCACATTTTTGCGCTGCAAAATCCACATATTGTGTCCATTTCTCCACAATCCCATCATCTCGGGGCTGACGCATCTTCGTCTCCAAACAATTGCAATGCGTCACTTCAAAGAGAAGGTTGTTCACGTTGCTTAGCATGTCGTTCTTTCTTCAGGCGATTATGACGTTCACGTGCAGATTCTTACTTGCCTTGATTGAATTCTGTTGGAACATCAATATGTGGAACATGATATTCCAAAGAGTCAGTTTGCTCGTCATTCTGTTAAGCTTCTAGGTGCTGCCGAAGGACTGTCAAAGTGGCCAAAACACTACCATGTTGCACAATGAGTGCACACATACGTTCTTGTATGTCTTCGGCCATCTTGCAGCGGGGGGTTTCTCCTGCATTCTTCTATGCTACTGCCGTGTGTGTGGACATTGTTGAAGTCTAGGTACATGAACTGAAGAATTCTGCAGGCAATGCTACTGGTGTCAAAATGTGAGTCAAAATCAATCTTCGAGGTGGCGGAGGAAATGAAAGTCCATGGCTTATTAGTTTGTACTTACTTATTTGCTCAAGGCGATGTTGATTCCTTCAAAGATCACAATAAAGAAAAAAAGAAAGTGAGAGAGAGAGAGTGTGTGTTTCAAAGCAGTATTGTGTGGACTTATCAAAATCCATCTTCTTTCATTTGAATGTGATTAACCTACTGTGTAGTATTGGACTTACTTATTAAATGACAAAGAGGCACTGGATAGGTGTTGGACTATATAGTGGGTGAAGGGCATTTCCAAAAGTAAGGGACCTAAAACGACACAATAACCAAGTTTGGGCTCACATTTTGCAAATGTTCTCAACTCATGTGCCCTACCCATAGTTAAAGCATGAGGATAGCATTATTTGGAACTTGAACATATATATCATAGTCCCTGAACGGATTCGACAATTATTATATTTACAATCTTAAACGTTGGTTCTGGATTTTTGAAATTTTTTGTATAAATAATATCATTAGCAAGAGACACCAAATTGTCTAAACTGTGTGTGATACGTGTTTGGCCCCCATAGACCTGAGTTCTCAAATCCCAAATCTGACCCCCAGAAACATATTTTTGTTGATTTGGCATTCTTGGTAATTATTTTTTTCAAATTTTAATTAATTTGAAAATAATTTAATTAATGTTGAATTTGTTAAAGAGTATAATAATTCAGGAGAAGTAAATTAGGAGGGCGGAGGGCTTTTTACACCTTAAGTGTAACATTGTCACTCCCTTCCTTCTCGAGGAATCCAATCTCACCAAAGACACCAACTTGACTGTTACTTGAATCCAACGGGACCTTGTGTTGCTGCAATGCAAATGACAACTTACCATGATTATTTAAGTACTTGTGAATATCAAAGTTTTGACTTGGAGAAGAGTTTAGAAGTTGTGGAAGCATGTAGACCTAGTGATCTGCAACCGAGCCTAGGGCGCCAGCCATAAAGAATATCAACAATAATGTTCAGCCAATCTTGGCCCCGTAAAATGGCAACATATTTGCCTTCAAGATCAAGAACTTGAAATGTTGGTGCTCCAATGCCACCAAGTTCCTACACCTGCTATCCCTCCCAAATCAGTTCCAGGCACCATCATTTTAGACTCAATGCCCAAATAAAATGCCAAATTTTGGGACCTCTTCATATGGTTCCATTTCTTTGTGAGTGAATTTGCTGGTTCTGGATGAGGATAATTGCATACTATCTTCTCCAACTGTGGCCATAAATTTGTAGATCAGAATAGGATTAAAAAAATTTATGGCCCCCCAAAGTAAAGGGGGCCAAGAACTCAAAAGAACAAACCACCGAATGCTATAAACGCCATCCACACGATTTGAGCTAATGCATACATCAAGCATAATAGCATTTGACACCAGGAGTACTCAGGTGGTTGGGGACCATGGAAGGCATCAATCCATCAACAATCAGCTTGATGGAGTGCAAAACTCTCCGGAAAAAATCTCTATGAGCGTGGGGTGTGGAAGAGGTAAGGTGATGGATCGAGAGCAATTGGGGGTTGCTGCAAAGTGATAGAATAGAGAGTGGTCTGCTTGCAGCACCAAAGCTAACCCTGGATGGCGAATACTTTGCATTTGTATGTAGTCTAATCTTTGAGTGCGATTCTCATGGTGTTTTTCCTTTTTTTTTGTAAAGGCAGAGGGAAGACAAAAGCTTTAAATGCAATCCCAAGAAACCAAGGGCACCCATATGTAAAGTTTGTTGTTTCAATCAGTGTGCCAGATGAGTGGATTGCATAAGACAATTCTTTCTTTCTTTATTGACAGTGCAAGTTCAGAACAGAACAAACAAATTGAACTCCATCTTTAATAATTCTATCTACGTGGATGTTCAAATTTAACATATTGAATCAAGATGTCTAGATTTCAGGGGTGTCTTTGGTCTCAAGTTTTTGAGCATCTTCACTGGCATCAGTGTGATGGCAAGTACACAGTACTTTGGATGAATTACTTCACATAGCCTAAAATTAAGTTTGGACCTGTATATGCAAAGATAAAATGGTCTCCAGAGGAGCCCCGGATGGTGATAGCTTTTGGGAATAATTTTGTTGTTGTTGATGTTGTTGTTTATGGCAATTTACTAGTGGTGGTGGTGCTACCTTCAACTCGGGCTCATTTCCCAACAGTGAGACCTTGCTTCTTCACGAATGGAGCAAGCTCTTCCCAGCTAAGTCCTTGTGGGAGCTCTGGAAGATTCTTGATAGACTCAGAAAGTTGAGAGGGATTTTCTTACCTGTATAGTGAATCCCTACATCGTAAGCCCTTGCAGCTTCCTCTGGACTCTTGTACGTTCCTAACAAAATCTTGCGCTTGTGTGCGGTTGGGCGGATCTCAGTGACCCACTTGTTGAGCTCCGACTTGTGCCGCACTCCTCTATACACTAAGACTTCCAGCTGTTGGAACTTGGGATTCAAGCTGCTGCCCCGTGATGATCTGCAATTTTTCACCTCACATAATTGCTATTGCAACTTGCTGCCACGGCCAAGTCCACTTCCTAGTCTTCTGTTGTTGATGTTGGAATTGGATTCCTCCTCTTCCTCCTCCTGGGTCGTGCTTTAAGTAGTGCTACTTTCCCCCTTCGTTTCTCGCTCGTATTGATCTACTGGCGGCGAATTGAGATCGATTTCACAATTCTTTAAATCCTTATGCACTCTCCCAACAGGTGGTGGTGGTGGTGGTGGTGGTGGTGGTGGTGATGATGATGTCCCGGTTCCCAAGCTCAAGAAGTTTGGAGCTCGCAAAGGTGGTTGAAAGCAGTGCTATATTTAGCTACTGTCCGTCCAGAGTCAAGGGAAGTTACTTTCTTAGGGTGGTTGAGAGCAGTGCTATATTTAGCTACTATCCGTAACTACTATCCGTCCCGAGTCAGGGGAAGTTACTTTCTTCTTTTACTATATGTAATGTTGATAGCCAAACAACTACATTTGAAGTGCACACTTTAGGTCTTCTAGTCTCCAAATGGTTCAATAGATATTTTGTTTTTATGAATCTTATGTTTTTTATTTTCATGTGTCATGTTTTTGAGTCATATGTTTCTATTTGATTATTGGTCATATGTTTATTTAAAATATTTTTCTTTTTTCAAGGTTTGGAATTCAAGGAAAAAGGAAATTTAGCAAGGTGCACTAGAAGAAAAAGGCCAATATGTGACCATCACATTTACAACTACTTGCAACTATTTGGTCTTTGCAACTAATTTTTTGTTATCTACAACTATTGTGACATCGTGCTGACATCAATCAAGTCATTTTCGACTAACCTGCGACTAGTTTGCGACTAATGGATTTTTTCATCTTTTCATTTGGATAGCTTTCAATATAATTTCCATCCAAGAAGACCCCTCTACCTACCATTAGTTGCAAATGTCACCAAATGAGTCATAGCCCTTTGAGTATTCCAAATGTATTATACATATTTTAGGCATAAGGGGTCCACAATTGTGTATTGAATGTATTCTACTCATTATTATATGGGTACATATTAAGATGTACCCATATATTACTGGTTATGTATAATGGTTATATTTAAATTGTATGTAAGTTATATTTGAAGCATATTTGAATATGTATAAGCATGGCTTTCCTTCCATCCAATTGATTTTTGTTATCATGAGTACTCCCTTCACCAATTGAAACTCTCACTCTTAAGTTTTGAAGATCGACATAGTGTGTTATAACAACAGCAGCTCTTGTTGTGCGCGGGTAGAGGAGTATCTACCTACATATCTGTTGTTGTAGAGGAGAGAGAGTTCTTGGAAACAAACTGGCAAAAGGGATGCTCGTTGAAGACCAATAAAAGAACTCACCAATGCTACTGAAAGCGAAAAAACTACTAAAGAAGAAAAACAAGAAGAAGAACAAGAAGACGGTGATCAATTGCACACGAAATAATATGAGGGGCTAGAGGAACCGCTTTCGCAAACCGAGTGAGAGGCGTTGGCTGCGATGTATGTGGAACTAGAGAAAGAGAGAAATGCGTCCGCGACGGCGGCAAACGAAGCCATGGGAATGATTGCGCGTCTCCAAGAAGAAAAAGCCGTAGTGCTGATGGAAGCTAGAGCGGGTGGTGGAACAGAAATCGATGCACGATCAAGAAGCGATCGAGGGTCTGCGAGAGGTCACTACAAGGATCGAAGAGGAGAAGCGTGAATTGGAAGAGGAAAACGAGTTCTACAGATCGATCGAGGTTACTCCATCCGCAGATAGAGGAGACCATACGTGCTCGAAGCATGCTTACCGCACCTTCCTCTTCTGCTGAAGAGAGAACAAGAAGAAGCCGACGCCTTCTTCTTCAGAAATCGCCTTCATCAACGTCCATGGGAAAAGAAAAATTTCTTGCTAAAGTAGGGCCTGTTGCAGCAGATGTCCAAGAAGAAGAGCAATCGAGATTTACATGAAGAACAATCAAGTCGAAGAAACATCTTCGGGGTCCAATTCTTCGAGAAGAAACATCTCCGGAATGTGGACTGCTTCAGCTGGAGGATTCGAGCATCATACCTACGAAGGGCAATGATGTGAACGCAACATCTTCGGCAATTTCTCAAGTGGTACAAGCGCGAACGGACGCAGTCATCGGAGGAGGAGGTAGTAAGGCGTTAGGGTTAGGGTTCAGCAGTAGAATAGATATAGCAACAATGAGTTCGCCTAAGGCAATGGGTGGTAACAACAAAAAGAAGCATATTAGCAGAGCACCGACTTTGGCAGTTTTATCTAGTACTGTTTCTGGGGGCGTTGAAGAAGGTGAGTCTGATTCAGCTTAAGTCTTCGAGCTTATTTCAGCGGAGGATTTAGATAGCACCTCTGAGGAAGTTGAAAGCACCATTATCAGCAGCAGCAATTCTGGACTTCATTGAAGATCTCGAAAGTTAGCGACGATGATGTCGGTCGATGAGAATAGTAGCCTTCTCTTAGCTGCTGCGCCTGAGAGCGACAAAGTGCAAAAAGTGTCAGAGCCTAAGGCTACTGCACATAGCCGAATGAAACACACCCAACCTGCAAGCACACCATCTCACTTTCAGATCCAAGAAAGCCCTCTTAGTTTAGATGCAATCTTCAACTAGGCAAGCGCAAAATTCTTGTTTCTTCTTCTTTTGGCGTTTCTTGTTTGTTCTCTATCATCTATTAGTATATCTTTGGGTGCATAATATGCTTCTTTCTTCCTGTTCTGTATCCTGTATCCATATACTCTCTGTCTGAATCCAATCCTGGAATCTATACAATCTGGTGTGTGGGCATGGTAATAATTGGAGTAGAGTCACGCAAGGTTGTTCAATCTGTGCCTTGTTATCCTGATTGCACTCAACAATCGGCTCATTATAGAGAATTTGATGAAGGTGTTTCTCCACAACTCTCTTCCACCTATCTCTGCATATAAAGATATTCTTGTGTGAGTTATTTGCTGCAATCTCAATCTGGTTCTATTCTTTTGAATCATATCAATCAGTTGTCATGAATGCATGTGTCTTAACACCAAGAGCAGGAGTTAAGATTTCCAAGACTTCAAAGCATCTTTCATGAAAGTATCTGCTATGGCTGAGGCGGGCGACACATCTCTTGAGGCATTGCTAAAATGCATTTCCCACATGTGTCTCCATTTTCACTATCTGCTTAAAGATTAATATCTTGTTTGAGCTGAAAGGACACTTTGTGGGATGTTGTTTGGACAGTATGGACTGCTAATACAAGCTGGGTTCTGGTTCAGCTCAAGGTCATTGAAGGATTGGTCTCTATTGATGTGTGGGTAATTTGCTCCTGAACTTCTTTTTGTCTGAAACCAGATGTTAGCTTATGTTTCAAGCATTCATTTTTCTTGTTATTGATGGTTCATCAATGGTTAATTGATGTGTTCAGAAGGAAGTAAAAGGACATAGGAGCATAAACAGAGGGGGTATAAGAGGAAGTTTCAAGAGATTAATGAAAAGACTGTTGGTAGGGCTTTTGAGCAGAATTACACAAAGACACAAGCAAATAGGTTGACAGAGTAAGAATCTTCCAATAACATTTTGTTGCCAGTTTCCACTGAATGGGTTCTGTTGCAATATGTAGGTTAACACTACCAGTTTTTCCAATTTCTGCATTGTTGGTGGAGAAGTTGAAGTTGTACACACCACTCTCTGAAAAGGTATTTTTGTGTATGTGATATTGCTTGCAAATAGGCACTGTTTTTTGGAGATTTTATGTTCACAAAGTGATGAAGGGCTGCACTTAATCTATCATGTCACCTTAGACCTAGAGCTGCTGGCTTTGAAGTCGGTCTTTATGCTTTTCTTTTTGTTGGTATCAGTTCCAGGTAGAAGATAACAATGGGTTGTTTACCTGTGTAGTTTGTAGCCACTTTATACCTCATCATCACCACTGCAGGAATCCTCTATCCTGGATATGTTATTCACTGGTAGTTTTATGCAGACATGCTCGCATACTCTATGGGGAACAGCTGTTGTTAATTTGGGTGGCATGGATCTACAATGATATATGGGCTCTTTTCCAAAATTAGAGTACACCAACATTAAGGTGCTGGTTTGATGGCTAATAGCTATTAGAGTTACGATAGCTTGGCAAATGTATGCTCAATGTAGATATGTGCTGGTGCTAGTTCAGGGAGGCAGTGTCAGCTACTTGTGACTTCCTTTACTGGCTGCAGGGTACAATCAGCCGTGTTGTCAGGCCTCATCCTAATACTGATTGCAGTAACTGGATGGATGAAACTTGTGTCTTATGCCCACACAAATGCTGATGTGTGAGCCCTTATCAAGGCTGGAATGAAAGTATGCTTGAGCACTTGATGCAGCACATCAACCAGTCACCAGGCTAGATGCACCAGTCAAGTAGAGGGGACCTTCCATGAAAGCACTAATGTGCATTTTTAGAAGGAAAAGGCCTGGTTGTCATTAAGTGTGAGATAGTTAGGAGAATTAGAAATGTGCACCAATTTTTGTTCTGAATGGAGCCCGAATAGTAAGGGTTTAAAATGAAAAAAACAGAGGCTTCAGGAAAGACTGGTGATTCAAAATGAGTTCTTTACACTCTTTCTATCATATTATAAGCGTTCAATATTGTCAAAGGGAATGTTATTGGTTCTCATTCATAGGTATTCATATGAGGTACTTTGATTTTGTACTTTTCTTCAAATTGACAAGCAGAAGGTGGGTATATAACAGCCAGCTACACTAAAGACTGCAGCCAAGGTTGAATACCTTGAGAACATCAACTTCAGAAACATGGCCTACTTCATGATGGCTCCTCCTCTATGTTACTAGGTAAGGTAAACCTGTGTCTTCCAGAGTTTTAAGGGGCACTGTGCAAGCTGTAGTATATTGCATTCTCCTACTCATACAAGTCTACACTATTGGGTTCTGCTTGCTGGTTTTAGACTCCTAAAGGTTATTGTAGAAACTTATGGATCTGAACTGGGTTAAATGCTTCCAACTTCTGGTGCATCTTTGCTGACTTTGATTTGTATCATATTGGATGTATGAGGGGTCCTTTTAAGCAGCTGCTAATGCCATTAGACTAGATGTGCGTGTGTCCTTTTATTTTGTTTTGCATTATATTCTGGTCTTCTTTTGTGTGAGACTCATGTTTGTGAAGGAAACATTTTCCATCATACAAACTATCTAGTGGTTTGCAGTTAAGCTATCCCAGGTCCAATACAGTTCGAAAGGGATGGGTCCGGCGGCAAATAGGGAAGCTACTTGTGTTTGTGGGGCTCATGGGCTTCATCACTGAGCAGGTATACAATTATCCAATATTCACTTGATGTCTTTCTTTTATGCAATTGGTGGGGTTCACAAACCTGTGCACTGGCAAGTAACAATATTTTTTATCATCAAACGTACATTCAACATCTGGATCTGCTTTATAGTCCTATTTGCCATCTCATTATGTTCCAGTCATTGGAGTTCCTTTATATCTATCCTATCTCCAAGTTGCATATATAACACAGGTTTGTTGGCTTCTTGGCATTGTGACAATACATTAATCCAACAATCAAGAACTCCCAGCACCCTCTTAAGGGCAACCCTTTGTATGCATTAGAAAGAGTTTTGAAGCTTTCTATTCCAACTCTCTACGTTTGGCTCTGCTTTTTCTACTGCTTTTTTCACTTGTGGTAAGCATGTAAAGTCAATTTTATCTTTCTCTTACGCTTGAAGCTGCTTATGTCTCTCATATTTCTAGTTAGCTTTGTGTCTCCTTGTTTATTTTCTTTCCCTTTCCTCTGCATATTTCTTGGGTTCCTTGCATGAAATTGTTGTGAAGTATATTCCCATTCATTTACTCATGGTTTCATGAAAATTTCCATAGCAGCCAAGAGTTGGCTGCAATGTCCAGTTCTCTCCCACATGATGATTTTGATTCTGTACCTGAATCTCTTGCTTATCTTTTTGAAAGGAATATGCTATTAGCTTCTTGACCGAACCTGTTCTCCATAGATGCACATTGCCATAAAGATGTTAAACAACCGCATCAGAATTCTACACCACCATCTTGTGTCTATTCAGAAAGGTATGTGACTCATCCTATGTCACCCCATATGCATTCATCCACTGAAGTGTTGTACGACATTATGCCATGAGCATGTGGCCTTTTGGAGATACACCGCATGTGTTGGTGTGCTAAGGACATTACCAGAGAAACAAGTGAACTTTATAACAACCATCAGACCAGGTAGTCCCAAGCCTGAAGTGTACTTGATGATGGGTGTGATTTGGCATGGTAGGTCTGTCATGTAGAGTGGGTTCTATTTTTGATCTTGTGGCATAATTTGTATTAGTATGTAGCTAACACCATCATGGGGTTGCACACAGTGACACATGTTATGATGGGACACATGCTATGATGGGACACCCAGAATGAGTAGCCCTATTGTAGAGTTGGCCTCTAAATTTAGTCATTGGGTGGGCTGACTATTTACTTCCCATAGATTTGTACTAAGAAAATTCTTTCAATGTTGGGCCCAAACATCTAATTTGTGGCAATTTGTGCAGGAATGGATGATGGCACTAGACCCTGGTTGGTCTTTTTGATGTTAAGTAGCAGGAATGTTGTTTGGAGTATTGTTGATCATGGTAACAATGGTGCAGGTCAAGGAGCATTTAAAGGCAACAAGAGGACCCATGAGGGCATGGATGTGGTTGTAGCCGAATGTAGCAGTCTAGGCATTGCCAGGTTTTGAATATACTTACTTACATTGGAAGATGTGGGCTAAGATCGGGTTGCTGCACTAGGGACCTTGCAGGCAGAAAGATGAATTTAACGTTATGTATGTGCAATTTTTCCCTAGTGAACCCATGTGGGCTGTTCAAATGCTTGGAATGATTCATGTGTAATTAGTCTAATGAGTGCAAAAACTTGTAACCCATTGCCATAGTAATAAAATCTATCCTGGTTTTGGTGGGAAGCTAAGCAAATTGGCATGTCAAGCTTAAACTACCAAATTCTTATGTAATTTTACCTTGGGTGCTTAAATTTTTGGGATTGTAGGCAATTTATAAATGCTCCTACAATTGGGTTTCAAAACTCAATTGAAGTATATGTTGTGTTTATTATAAATATTAGGCAAAGCCATAAACGCTTAGGATCTATTGTGTGCAACATGAAATTGGACGACAAAAAAAATCATGCATTATCTGTAAATAAATGCATTATTTAAAACTAAAATAGAATACTAATTGCCACATGTCATAATCGTTATGAGTAAAATCGAACGGTCCATATATATTGTAATAATTTAATAATAGAGTAAATATCATATTAAAAGCCACGTGTCATAATCCTAGTGCTTGAATCGGACGGGTAGTACTATTAGATGTCATGAAGAAATTTTTAATCAAATATCGAATATACCACGTGGTCTCTGGGCATTATTGGAAAATAATAAACAAAATAATTATTGAATATTGGCACCACATACGTATACTCGTATTTTGTCATGAACTGGTATTTGTACGCTAAACAGTTTCCATCCAACTTTGTTGTCGCCTACGACTAAGGACGACTGCGACTTATCCAACATGACTACACAACTTTTAGTTGTCGATGTCGCCTGCGACTAGAAAACAATCATAAGGACCAGTCGAAAAAGTCTACTTTTCTTCTAATGGTGGAGTTTCAAAGACAATATTCATATGTTAGAACATGTTCTCTATAAGTCTTAAAGTTTAATTATTGCCCAAGAACTACTTCAAATAGTTATTTTATGACTCACTTTGTGATGAACATTTAAGATTATTGTCAACATTGAAAGCTATTCTAATGCCCACTTTAATTTAGGCTCTATAGCAACTTCACTAGTAATCGTTAAACATGCGTAATTGATTTTGAGGATGGTCGAGGTGGCCTAGCAACCCAAGCACCCAAGCTTGTTGCTTGTAACTATGTTGCTAGCACCTCGTTACAAGCCATAACTCTTGCATGATTTTTGATGCCCATTGTTTTTAGGTTTGACACATTTTACTATGTCACTGCTATCAAACTCCTCATGTACAATTGATTGAATATAGTTCACAAGGCATGTTTACTATGGATAACCACATGCCATAAGTTGTGCTTGTGTAACCAAAAGAAAGGGGAAGATAAAAAGAACAAATCCAATGGCATATAAAAGCATTGAATAGAGTCAGACTTTTTGGAGTCCTACAATTAATCCTAGTACTTGATTTGTGAATACCACAATCAAAGAGATATACTATTGATGGTATTTATTATGACAAAATTCATTTCTGTATACACAACTTTGAAATTCTGCTATAATTGTGTGTATCTTCATCACACATTTCCTTATTGGTAATGTACTCATGGTTGCCAAACAACAATTTATACCATTTAAAATTTAGAATCTATTCGAGGTATGGCTTGGAGGTCAAAATTCTCAAAGTTCACTCAGTCCATATGAGCTACTAACCATTTTCCCATTGAATGCAACAATGCAACATAACACCAAATTTTCTTATTTGGAAACCTAAACTTGCATGCCTTTGGATTTTGAACATGATTTTGAACAGAAGATGCCAAGTTCATTTAAAACCATTCCTGAAGACAAACTCTAATGCAGCAAATGCCAAGTTCATTTAAAACCATTTAAGAAGACAAACTTTGATGCAGCAAATGTTAGGTTCATTTAAAACCACTCAAGAAGATAGACTCTGATGCAAGAATATATTTACAAATTTTTTTCTTCAAATTTTCCCCACTCTTGACCTTGTTTTTATCATTTTCCCCAACCTAAGGACACCCCTTTGAAGTTTTTGGCACCCACTTTGTTAGTTGTTTTACAACATAGATTCAAGGTGCTGCAACAAAAAATTCCCCCTTCTTAGATGCCCCTTGATTTTTATATGCCATTGAGTTCTACAACTCGAACCCTGCTTTTTTATCATCCCTCAACATCAACCCCTCAAATTTATTTTTATTTTGAATTACATTACTACTATGTTAAGTCATTGGTGCAACGAATTTCATCAACGACCAGCCCAGTAGTTTAAACAAGAAGAAAAATACCAGAATTAACCTACCACCTTGTCCTCCATTCTCCCTCTTATCTTACCTTACACTATCAATTACGCAAACCTTTCTTCAATGTAGTCAATCCCTCCACCATTTATCAATCGGCACAACTCCTGTTCTCCATAACACACAAACAAACAAAGTTGCCTACCCATGCATTCCTTGCAGTAGCAATGGACCCATCATGCATTCCTTGTAGTAGCAATGGACACATTCCTGTAGGAAGCATGCAAAAAGTTGACACCTAATGAAAACAATAAAACAAAAAAAATGAAACCTTAAAACTTGTTGTGTCCACACTATTAAGGTGACTTGCTATTCGATCACACTAGTTCTACGAATTTGAAAATCGATTACATTTAGTAACCAGCAAGAGCAGCTGGGTTACCAAAACATAGTCTCCACAAATTTGCACCATGATTATGTTTGGAAACTTGGTTACCCTTGTCCATGAACTAATATGTAACAAACTTAACATGCTTTAACATTAGTTTCTAGCTAGAAATACTCCCACTTTGCTATCACAATATTAGCCAATTGATTTGAGATATCAAAATCTCCAAGGAAGACATTGGTCCATAGAGGCCATACCTTACAACACTGATATTTAAAAACTAGGAAAACTAAGGTATTCCAAACAATGAGGACAAAATTCAAATATAAAAGTACTTTAAAACTCCAAGCCCCATTTGTTGATTCCACTTGCTGATTCCACCTATCCTTAATTAGTTAGCCTTTTTAAGACAAAAACCCAAAAACCTAGGGTAGAACTGCTCATCACCGATCACTACCCTATCATTGAACATTTCTTTAGATCTTCTTCATCCATATTTCATTTTGAGTGGTTTAAAATGTTATCGCAGTGTTACCCTAAGCTCTAGAAATCATCTTTGAAGTGCAAAGGAAAAGGAGTAATGAAAAAATAGCAAGAAGAAAAATAAGTTTTTCAACTCACAAAATACTTTTCTTTTTCTTTCTTTCTTTTTGGACCTCTCTTATTTTCAAAGCTTCTAACTTTCTCATTTTTTTTCATTTTAAATGATTTAAAGTGCTAAAGGGGTGTCACCTTCAGTCCTACAAATCATCTTTGAACTCTAATAACAACATACAAGAATTTTTTTGGGGTGTTCAGGAACCAGCTTTGTAACATTCAGAGGTTTGTTTCTATAAGTTCTTAACCCACTCTACTTTGAGGGACAATAACTTTCTCAATTTTAATTCATTTTTACAGATTTTGAGTGTGCCAGATGCATCAATAGGAGAGGTTCAAGTTCAAATTTTGTTGGAAACCAGAAACAACAGAGCCCTCCCTTTGGATATAGCCTGCCCTAAGCATTTAAATCTTTGCTCACCAACCATTCTATCCTAAATGCCCTCAATGCCTAATTTCAGTCAAATTCCAAGTCCACTTGCCTGATAGAATTTTCCATTGTATAATAAATATTACACAGCGAAGTGCCTAACTTGATGGGCAGGTATGGTACCATCAAAGAGAGATAAACATTGAGCCGAATTTTTGTGGATTTCCACTCAAGTCTTGTTTGGTCCCCACAAAACTTGCAAGCCTGTAGACTTTTTATACACCTGTTCTACCTTGTCCGTTTGTCTGGGCAATACATAATTTGTCTCTAGGCGTCAAAAGGTGCGGTCATACAAATCACAAGCATTCATTGATATTGTTACATTTAATTCCTCCACTATGTGACAAAATGCAATGAGGCTTATGATATGTTCCATTAGCTCTGCACAAAAATTGTCAATCGTTTTATACTCATAATGCATTCATAAAAAATCCCTCCTACCCAAAGAGGAGGGATCTACACCCATACGTGAGTAAGTGTAAGAACCTTCCCCTCCTAGACGGTCATGATCTATTTATGTTTAGGTTTGTGATCTCGTTCACCTTATGCTTTATGATGCTTACATCCATGGGGTGTGGGACATTTGTAAAATGTGGGGTTGCATTTGGCTATCACCTCATTATAGACCCCTTAGTTTGGGGACGGTTGTACCCCAGGGGCTTTTATCCTGCACAAAATCCACATTAAACTACCCCTCCTTAAATCTCACAACTCTTCTTATCACCCAAAAGACTTTAACCAACACATAATCCTAAAACCCTAAACCCTTTATACAAACCGTACACTTTTCATAAAGCATTTAGAGGGCAGACTTTTTAATGACTGTTCACACTTCTTGTATTACAGAATTTGGCTTCTTGAAGGAAATGCAAAGCGGAGAGATGTGCCCTTTCGGTTAAAGAACTAAATCGCTATTTACTGTTTGTAAACTGCAATTAATTGAATTATTAACCATCTTTTCCATTTTTTTCATATTTCAAAACCAGAGAATTGCCAGTTTTGGTTTTTTCTTTTTTAAAAAGGAAGAAAAAAAACCCTTAATGAAGTCATCACCAGTCACATTTATTGAAAAACGTTGAAGAACCAACAGTTTTCATGAAAGAACCGGTAAAGAACCGGCGGGTTTATGGACGATTATTTGATGTCTTTTTTCAATTACTTTGAGGACCATGGTTTATGTAAACGGAGGAGTGTAAATTTTATTAAATTTCATTTTTTCCGAACTCCACCCTGCCCTGCCCGAACTGTTCGGTCAGTTCCACAAAAAAGAGAAAATCGATTTCAAAGATCCCCTTTCTTTTCGATTCAACGTCAATGCCAAGCGGAAATTGAGAAAGAAGAATCATGCATCCAACGGTCCGCATGGGACTACGTGGCCGGTGCATCGATCAGAAGATGAATGGTTGGTAGAGCCGACTCTAAACTTCACTTGACCAATGGAGGGTCCGAACGTGGGCACGTGCTGGACACGCTTGATCCAGCGGCCCAGGTAGCTTGGGGTCCGGGACCACACCCGGGCTAGTTTTGCTTACAAGAACCGGGCCGGGCTGCCCGAGCCCTCGTGCACCAAGGAGTAGCAACAAAAGAGCAAAATATGTTTTTAGTTAATTGTAAGATTTCTTTTCTACTTTTTCTTGTCTTTTTTTTTAAAAATTCAGGAAACCCCATTGGGTCTTTATATTTTTTGAAAGATCCTTGTCTCAAATTTCAAATCTAAATATTGAAGAATTTGAGGTGCTAAATAACGATTTTTCAAAAAACGTTCTTGAGATATATTAGATTTGGCACAATTAGAATATTTGGTAAATTTTATTTCCAAGTTTTGCAAAATCCAAATGCCTGACCAAAAATTGTACATATATGTATAATTATTTTTAAAATTTCTTTTTATTTTACTTTTTACAATTTTAATCTTCACTCTTTTGGCAAGAACTTAGGTGGAAACACCACTTTGTTTAAAAATATGTCCTACCAATCTGGCAACAATTTTTTAATTTTGCAACAATTCATTGGCAAACAGGACTCATAAAGTCTTCCCAAAGTTTGGGCTACAGTTAATATTGGCCGAATAACTCATGTTGCACACATTGTATTTAAAAGTGTTTCTCATGATAACTTATGCGAAGATGAATACAACAATTCCACAAGAAGCCAATTGTTTTACGGCTGTATGAGTGGAACGATTGCATGGCTTTTATTATGACGCTTTTGGGATAACCTAAGATCATGCCATGTGTTGCATAACTAAAGGTTCAGAAATCCCATTAAAAATAAACATTGGGTTGGGGGCATTCAAAAGTGCCATCCAGTTTACCACTAGGGGAACCATTTTTTCACATAGCCACACTTTCTACACACCATTGATTGGTTCAATCTCAAAATCCCCCCCCACCCTTGGGCCTTGGGGCCAACCTTGTATTCTTATTGGGCAAAAGCCAACCGACCACACCAGTATCTCCCAAACCCTTACCCCCCCACCCACTCATAAAAGTTCACCAAAAAGGGATGAAGCAAAGTCGATAGATTGGAGGGTTCAATGACCCAATGAGCCCTCCCCGCCCCCGCCCACTTTTTCCTTGTTTGTTGATAAGAAGGAAAAACTTTATGCCAAAGTGTCTTTCAAAACAACCGGGTGACTATACATAGCAAGAACCATGAAGCCAAGTGAGGGACGACAAGTTGAGTTGCCAACCAATCTGACCGAGAGTAGATAAGTATCACTAAAAAGGTTAGTTTATTAGGCAACCATACCCAAACAGACCAAAACATTCGACTGCTTGATCCCATGCTCTTTTGTCGACTCTGGCCCTGGCCCACTTTACAGTAGTACTTGGGCCCAACTCAATATAGAATACTTTTTTCTATTGCCCAAAAAGCTCTAAATTAACC
Organism: Sphagnum tenellum; assembly: GCA_963921925.1. Taxonomy (NCBI): domain Eukaryota; kingdom Viridiplantae; phylum Streptophyta; class Sphagnopsida; order Sphagnales; family Sphagnaceae; genus Sphagnum; species Sphagnum tenellum. The sequence goes on from OY998145.1 coordinate 15,987,360, forward strand.
TCTTACATAGTAGGGCCCCGAGTCCAAAAACCTAAGAAGGAGGTGGAAGCTTAGAAGCTCATGTTTTTGGCAATCAACCAAAATCTTTGGGCTAGCTCTTGGAAATAAAGAACCCTCATAGGATATGTATGAAGTTGGAGCCAAGAGCTAAACTTCTTGCTTACTTTGGCTTCTTGGTTCTTTTGCACATAAACAAACATTTTCACTATTTCATTAAGTTCGGATTAGGACTTCAGACTCTTACACTTTGGTTCATTGTACATACCCGTGTTGGACGGGTATCAATTTTTCAACATACCACACTGGTCCTGGTATTGGGTTTTCTTTTTCAAAACTTTCATACCCGTCTAGTACTCGTGGTATTAGATTCAAGCCTGATTTGTTCCTGGTAAATATGGCAGGTATATAAACCTGGTATTGAAACTGGTATAAGTTAGGTATATACTTGTTATTACTATACATACAGGTATATTACCTTCAGTCTCAAATCCGACTTGTAATCATCATATAAGGCTGTGGTATTGCCTCAGGCCATACCCAACTGGTAGGTTCTTCCATATCCGTATTGATACCCGTCCAATTGTACAAGAAGAAATTTAAAAGTACAATTTGAAGAAAAAGGACTCCCCCAAAATCCAGGCTATCTATCCTTAAGGATTTTCCATTGGCTGAAAATCAGCAATATGTTTCCGCATTATAGACAGCGAATCATGTTGCGGGATTCATTACCACTCTTCATCATAGCCTATCATGGTTAGTTACGAAGAGTGGGATCAATTGCAATTGGTGAATGCAAAAAATATGTAGATATGTAGTAGATTCAATTTTCGCTTTATTCCTTTTTCTTTGTGCATGGCGTAGCCTAGTTAGAAATTAAAGAAAATTGTCGGAAAAACGCTTTGTTTATGGTTGGATGAACTTTTATGAGGAAGTAATGTTTTTTTTTCTTTTTTTCTTTTTTTTCTTTTTCAATTTCTTGATGTAACCGAGAGATTTAGCCAAGTTTGGCTATGAACAAAATCTGGGAGAATGTTTTCTAGACATCCTTATATATAGTTCGCTACCTACTTGAACCATGTATAGAAATTTGGCAATTTTAAAACAATTTTTTGAATTTTATTCCAAATGGTGGCAATTGAATTTGCATCACAAATTTTCTAAAATGTCACAACAGTGCCAAACTTTGCACAAAATAAAGCGCTGCAAGGAAGCTTGAAATATCACATTTTTCAAATAAAAATAAAAATTGCCAATCTTATTACATGGATTGAGTACATTGTCAAATTTATTACCATTAGCATCTATCATAGTGTGTGTGAACTAGGGTGACAATATTCTCATAATATAGTATGAAGACTACCCTATGGGACTAACTTCTTTGAAATCTTTGACATTAGTACTAGAACCCATTTTGGTGATAATGCATAATATGATATTATTGGTGAATAACGCCAAAATTGATAAAATATTAGTTCATCTATAGTAAGTTGTAGAACACAAAATTGGAATCAAGCATGTTGTGCTCACATTTTCCAAATATGTTAGAGTCTCTTAATGTTAAGTAATAAAAATTTCATCCATCTTATGGGTAGACCTGTTAGAAAGCTAGTTGATGAAAAAATCAAAATATGTACATGCAAATATTTGAGACTATATATTTGAGAATATTTGATCAAGAGTATCATTGAAGGTGGAATTGTGTGGACAGTCTTAAGAAAACAAGCAATGAAAAGAAACCTAATGAATGGATTTAACTTATTTGAACTCCTCTACTACATGCAACATGCATATAATTTGTGTAAATGTGTATTGTATTATTCAAATTTCAAATGTGTAGTAATACATATAAATGTACATAATTATACATAGCCAAAGTGCAAATTCATAATAAAATAGTGTGAAAAGTAACCACAAAAGCAAAGGAAATGGTAGACCTTGGAACTCATATGTACGTGCTATGCGCAACAAATGAACAAATGGAGGATTCAGCTTCATCCTCATAGTGATCAAATTCAACAATTGTTGTTAAGAGTTTAATGTGGATTGACTAATGAGCCACATGAATTCAAAACCTTCCCCCCCATAACACAAGCCATTGTCACCTGTTGAGAAGCAATAACTTTCCAAAAGGAAAGCTCAGAGAATCAAGGCGTTGGTACATAGATTCTATGTGGAAAGAACTTTAGGGAGAGATGAAGCTTTACTTTCAAGGTTCTACTTGTTTGATAGACCGCTACTATAGGCCAGTATTCTGAGGGCTTGCATGAGCACTTATAAGGGTGAGAGACCCACGGTTTGACCAGAACTGATTGTAAGGAGGGTCTTGCGAATGTGACATTATTCTGTGACATTATTCTATTGGACAAGAGTCTTCGGTTATATTACATATTTTGCTACCTTCTAACATTTTCGTACCTCCCTAATACCTTTTTGCATGCTTTTGGTTGGCTGAACCTTATAACTAACCCTTTTCTGTGTCCCATAACCCGTAAACTTGGTCCTCCCGTACAATTAGTTATATCTTTGTTACTACATGTGCTCTCATCAGCTACATAGTCTGATGACCCATGGCAATCATGCTCAGCTAATAGGCCAGATTAGTAAAGAAGGACAAGTATTTCGTAAAAGGGATGCAGGGTTTGCATGCAAAGAAAAAAACACAACCAACCATAGAATACATTTGTTGAATCATATGAAATTAGGGGCTCTCAGGTGCTGAAGTTGGGACCCATAACATACAAGGGAGTGGGCCAGTTAGGACCCATAACATACAAGGGAATGGGCCAGTTAGGACCCATAACATACAAGGGAATGGGCCAGTTAGGGCCCATTCCCATTAGGGTGAGCAAATGACCACACTAGCTGTCACGGTCAATGATGTTAGGGCAGCCTGGGATCCAAAGGAAAGGCCGGTATTTATGGAGAATCTACCTGAGTGGCTGATTAGGACCCTGACCAGGCCAAATCGGCCACCCAGGTAGATTTCAACACAATTCAACAAGCTAAAACTCTTTGTTAAATGTCGTGGCTGAGTTCAACCTTGATTGAAAATTAGAATGTGAATTGAGTCTTCAAACATGGCACTATTATTTGATAGGCATCGTTTTAAGCTACTTCATACTATGCTATAGTCTGCGAAAGAAATTTGGGATTGGAACCAAATTGAGCCCAACTAGATTGAGATAGTTAAATCCATGAGATAATGAAGGAGCCTTATTGTTGATCTAACAATAGCATTGAAGCCCATTTTCCTTTTTCTTATTTAATATGAGCTTTTAGCCTTTCACCCTTTAGATTTTATTTTCCTTTTTATTTTTCCTCTTTCTATATCCTTTACAGAGTGATCAAGAGCAATCCCAGACAAACCCTGTTTTTAAGCTAAAAAATAGGTTCAAACTTACCTTGGGAGTAAGGGGAAGACAAAGTACTAGTGAGCTAAAAGGGGTTCATAGCTTTTTCCTCACTTGTGGAAAAGAATTCACTTTCACTAACATGGTCAATTTTTCTTCTTTTTTAGATGTTTTTCCTTCCTTTCAACTTTATTATGGCCTTTGTTGGCACTTTGGAATTTTTTCCAGAAAAACATAATGGCTATAAAGGGTTCAAAATATTAATCCTTATAAGTACTTGAAGATGGTTATATAAGATGCAACAAAAGGGATATAAATAAAGGATACAATATTTCTAAGTTCTTCCATGAAAACATGGTTCATTTTCAAGTTCATCTAGTTAAATCTCTATGTGCCTAATGAGATTTATAGAGGCAAGTGGTTTTGAAGCTTAATTCAATGGTACATATAAGCCTTAAATCTGGAACTTGGGTTTTTTTCTTTCACAATGAAGACACTATGTTCAAGCAAATTTACCCTAAAAATTTTCTTTGATAATATAATATGTAGGTACCATGGCTTACCATTACACATCATCTTAAGTCATGAATCTCAATTTGTATACACTTGTTGAAAAGGATTTTTCAAGTTTTTGGGGACCCAATTCAATCTTCATTTGGTTAATCATCCCCAAATAGGTGGACAAATTGAGGGGGAAAATAATAATGTATTAAAAAAAATTTGATAATTTCTTTTTGATTTTCATATGTTTCAAGACAAAAAATAAAAATAATATTTATATAAATTGTCAAAAATAATTATACAAGAACTTGATGAAAACAAATTAGAAAATGTTATTGATGGAACAACCCGCCATACAAGATAACACACTGCGAGACAATGGACAATGTTGGAAAAACATTCAAGAGGTATTAAGTAGCACTTGAAAAACATCAAGGGATGTTAAGAAAAGGTTAGAGGCCTATGGGGTGTTTGGCAATATTGAAAAAACATTGTGTGTCTGGAAGACACTGAAGCAACATAAATAAACACTAAAGGACATTGGGGAAAGGTAAGTCTCAAAAACAATTTGATAAATTTTCTATTAAAAAAATATAACTAGTAGGAAGAATGTTAAAGATGTTTTTAGTTTAGAAACATTTGTCTTGAAAGCTCGGTTTAACATTTTAAAAGTTCATCAACTTTCTACAATGTTTGATCAACTAAAGATTTTAAAAGCTTTTTGTCAATCAGACCTTGTAACAACTTTTGTTAATTAGGCCTTCTAAAAGTTTAGATCAACTAATTATTTAAAAAGTTTTCACCAATGAATCTTCTTTAAAAACATTTATCAATTATCCATTTTAGAAGGTTTCATTAATTTTGTCTTTTGAAAACTACCTTTCATGCTAAATATTTGTGAAAATATGTCAAATGCAATCCTTGAAAAGAAAAGGGCTTCAACCTTGGTTTAAATAGTGTTTGCAACTTATTGGAGTGGTTGTTGACAAGTTCTTCCTTTTATTCAAATAAAAACTTTAGTCTACATTTTAATACTTTAAAATATTTTGGGAGATTCATGGGGTATGGGTTTGAGCTCAATTCCTGAAATTTGGATTGATATAAAAGCCTACAATTGGTATCAACATCAATATCAAGGACCATATCAGGCTACTATGACCCAAGGCAATACCAATCTTACCACAATACTAGGTTCGTAAGGACTTAAAATATTTTTTTAAAATTTTATTTTTTATTATCACTAGAGAGGTTTATTTTTAAAAAAAAATTGGGATCACACAAATTATCATATCAATATATATATAACTTGGATGTTAATTAAACTATCTTATATAATCTTGGATAATAATCATCAGTTATTAAATAACTATCTTTTAACCTACAGGTTATACACGGATAATAGGGCTTTAAAAATAAAATATAAATGTTATTGTTTTCTATTTTTTTAAATTTTGTATTAGTATTTAAAGATTGATAATTTACTTGGATGAGAATTGGGTCATCCAAGTAGGTTACTAGATTTTGAAAACTCAATACCAAGTAGTAGTTATGAATTTTAACCAGTTATAAAAAAAAATCAAGAACTGGCTGGTAGGTTACTAATATACCAATTTCAATGTCATGATTATATAGTGTTGTGCAGTTCTTTATTTTTATGAAGAAACTCCAGTCCCTGTTCTAAGAAATAAATTAGACTGTCTTTATTCTAGTTTTAAACACAAAGAAAATTGGGAATTTGGTTTTGGGTCCAATACTTCAAAAAAGGAAAAAAAAAATTTTTTAATTCCAATTTTGAAAATCAGACCCAATTCCACTCTAGCTCTTATTATGATTCCAGACTGGAACTAGCAATTAACTACAAATTAACCTCTGATTAAACCCTAGTTGTTGTACTCACTTTTGCTTTCAAAGACATGCATTTCGATTATGAATTTTTTTTAAAAGACCCAATACCAGGACTATGATTTCTTTTAAAGATTCCAATTATACTTATAATGAGATGGCTGGTATGTTCAAAACTTGATGTTAGACCAAGTGACCCAATTGGTATCCTAATTGCAGACTTGGTAACAAACTACATGCATATAAGCATTCCATGCAGTGCTCAGTATGTGACCCTGCAAAAATGGTCTAGATTTAGCATATGAATAAATTTGCTAATTTGATACTCTCCAGTGTGTTATGCTGAGAAAGGTTTGTTCACCATGTTAAGGTTTTTGCTTGCTATTTGTGAGCGCGAGCACTTAGGACTTAAACTGTGTCAAGGGGGGGATCTCCTTCCTTAGGGAAGCAGAAGAGACAAAGTATTGGAGAGAAAGGAACCTGCATTGTTTGTCAACAGCCCAAAAAAGGATCCATAATAAGATCATGAAAGCTGCCACTTTTTGGAGTCATTCATGGTGAAGATTTGTGAATTGTTTTGAGACGTCATGTTATTATGCTATGCAAGCTACAGAAACAATGGACTTTTTCCCAAAGTCCAAAAAACTCCAAATAAACCACAAACAAGCAAGCATGGGACCCAGCGGGCAGTTGCAAAATCCAAAATTGGTTGCTTGATTTTGTGCCCTTCCAGTGCAAAAAGGTTGCCAGGTTTCAAAAAGTGAGAAACCCAACAAATCTTAAGAATTCAAACATTGTTGAGCACATGGCATTAAAACTTAAAACCTAGTCCCTTACATCCTTGCCCATCTCAAAGAAACAAGCACCCACCAGTGAACCATGAAGGATGAATGGTAAGTGGTCAGTAAACAGTGCTAATCACATATAAAATTCAATATCTTAACAATCTTCAATCTTGTAAATTATGTAACGTTTACATGAAACCAGACCTAGTAAGCTACCTAGGCTCCTAACCTAGAAATTTTTTATTTAAGTTTTATGTAGCTTTTTAAATAATATTTATGTATCTTAATATTAGTTGTGTCCCCAGAGATGTCTCCCTAAATCGTCCATAAGTAGCCAACTAGGTAAGCCTTATGTAATCCCCTGTGTAGACTTTGATAACCTTAAGTTTTATGTAGTTTCATAAGTAGTCTTTAATTATCCCATAATCTAGGTGGGCCCCTTGGTAGTCCCTTGTTAGTATTAGTTGTTTAGTTAAGTTTTAATTAAGGTAGTCCTAAGTTAGGTTAGTGTTACTAAATGTGTGTTACTTCAGAATCAATTCAAGTGTGAACTAGGTTTGAAATATTTAGTGGGTGATATATAATTGCAAGTTGTGTGTTTTTAAATGACTTTTGGTAATCTGAGATTTCAAAACACATAAAATTGTTTATTATAATTTTATGTGTTTATGCATGTTTATGTTTGCACACGCTGTTGTGTGTTTGTTTTTTTTCGTGTTTTGGGTTTGGATTCCCACTTATTTACGTGTTCAAATGAGTCATATATTGACTCACCAAAATCAATCTAGTTTTGTTGGTGTTACGCTTAGGTTGGTGTTGTTTTTGAGCATTAGGTTTTAGTGTTTTGCATGAGTAGTGTTGTTTTTGGGAGCTTTGCTCAAACACCTATATCATGTCATTTCTTGTTTCCTTACATTTGCATTGTACAGTATCACTTCCTAAGGAATTGAACCCCAATTGGGCCTAGGTACTCAACATGTGAAGGAGGTGGAGGTTGTGAGTTGTAGGATGAAAAAAACCAACCACAACAAGGAGAAGGAAGGCCTTGCCTTTGTCATAGTTGCCCCCTCCCTTTTTATTTCTCTCGTTTTTTCTTTTATTCCTTGCTATCTTTCTCATTTTCTCTCTTAGCATCAGAGGCATTCAAGAAAAACATGTCAAGAAGCAATGGTAACAACGATATCACAACCACCAAAACCATCACCAATTGAAAGGAATTTCATTAGTTGTCATTCGATGCCTATGGCAAGGATGAAGTTGGGGTGTGAGGGTGGGTAAGGGAAGGGGGCCTTTCCTACTCCTTCACGGTGTTCATTAAAGAGTTGCACAATTGTAACAACCAAAATAATAATTGCTCTACCATTACTCTCTAACTTTGGAAGCTCCAAGTTTTGGATGTTAAGGAACTTGGTGTTTGATAACAACAATGCAAAGGGGAAACCCCACCTTTTCATCATTTTTTTTTTGTGTTCATTTATTGAGGTGCAAAATGTAATAGGCACCACACTTGCTCCACATACAATGTAGTAGGGAAAGGAGGTGGAGGTGGGAGGTGTGGCTGTGGATGGAACACAAAACTCCATCACCATCGTTAATCTAATTCCAAGGTTGCATGAACTTGGGCAAATCTACCAAGTTTAACAACCTTTGGGTGCTCACATGGTTCAAATTTCAACTTAAAATAAAAAGGAGGGGGGTTCCAATCTAAAACTCCCACTTTAACTTTTGTTTAGTCACAAAATTTTCAAGATGATTATGTTTAAAACCAATTCAAACTTACTATGTGTCAAACTTTTTTATAAGTCCAATTTTTTTTTAATTAAAAAAATCATCCACATGAACTTTTTTCATCCATAATCTAGATGTAGATCATTTTCATCCATCTGATTTTTCATTTTACCTAGTAATTGAATAGAGGTTTAGTGACCAAACATAAAATTTCTTCAAAAATAATTTTGAATATTTTGAGCCTTGTGATTAGCTAGTAAAAAATAATTTTCATTAATTTTCATTTTCATTTTGGAACTAATTGGGGTTTTTATTTGGAAATTCATATCCTTGGCATCCATGTCAAATTCCAATGAGTATTGTGTTGTTGGGTTCTCGGAAAGGAAACCTATGTGAGTGGGAGGTTTTAGTCCACTTGGGAACAAAAATGTTTACAAGGTTTCTACATGGTGTGGAAGGTAGTGTGCATGAATCAGTTTTCATCAAAATTTCAAAAACTCAATGCTTGTATAAGCATGAATACCCATAACCCACATGTGGTGGAGTGCTATGCCATTAACATCATGGAATGCTATGTCATTGACTTTTGATCTTTCACGTCTGTGTTTGTCACAAGTTTTGAATAAAATTTATAAAAATGAGAATTTATGTTGTATGAAAAAATTCATTCTCACTTTGTGTTGTATTAGGGAAGGCTTGTTTCCCTTCTTTTTTTTGACACATTCATTAATGTATATGTGTCAAGTATGCAACTATTGGTTGGGCTTATAATTTTGTAATGAATTTATGAAACAAAATTTTGAGATATTGGGTGTATACCTTGTTCAATTTCATAATGAGTTTGTAGGACACAAGTGATACCACATTGGTGTTAACCAAATGAACCCAACATGTGCGTTTTCTTCATTAAATCACAAGACCCTAAAAATGCAAAAATAAAGTTGAAAATTAGTGGGAAATGTTTGTTTCTAATTAATTTTCGTGTTGTTGGAAACATTTTTGGATTTGATCACCAAAATGTTCCATTGATTATTGTTGTGGTGAAATTGAATTGATGGCACATAGACCACAATTGTTATGTCCACAATGAACCCACATTTGTTTGGTTATGTGGAATGTTTTTGGTGAGTGCATGTGCCCTAAATTAAGGTTAGGTTTAGCCCATAGGTTCAAGATCCCTTATAAATTAAGGTTTAAAACCTAGGATTTAATGATAGAAGTCACCATGAAGGTGCCATGAAATTTGAAAACAAGGAACATTTTGGGTACAAGTGACACTAGTGAGTTTATAAGGCAAGGCATCCAATTTAGATCATTGACAATGTTATCATCACCTTCATCAAGAGGGGAATCCTCATATTCATATTTTGTTACCAAGAAATTATAAATTCTTACATAATTTGTTGATGTTCAACATGGATGAGTTATATGGAACCATCAAGGGGCCTTGCCAATATTCACAGATGGTTAGCACCATTGAATTGTATGATTTCATTCAAAGAATTGACAATTGGGGTGTTATGTAATAAATGTGTACTCCACAATTCTTCACATTTTTTAGGACATGGAACATTGGGTTGTTTCAACATCTTGAAGGGCCACCAATGGATGATTATCATGAATTTAAGTGTGACCATGAAACTGAATTTGAGGAGTGGTGATTGTATTGGTTATTCAATTATGTTTCCATCACCAAAGCTACTATGGCCCCAAATGTTGTTGTGATTTTAAATATGGTTACAACAATTCCTAGTAGCAATTTTGCAAGTGGGAATGAAAGTGCCAACGTTGCATCTTCCTAGAATCATGTTGTTAACCCTTCCTCTAGTGGACAAGATCTTTTTGCTTGCCTTTGACATTGTTGTGAATTTTTTAAAAATGTCATGCGAAAAATGGGCAAGATCTTTTGCTTGCATTTAATATTGTTGTGAATTTTCTTAAAATGTTGTGCAACAATTACCAAGGGTCATGGATGAAATTTTTTTGGAATTTTCAATTGAAGTTTTGGTGTAAACCTAATTATGAGAGGTTATTGATAAGCATATGCATAGATGAAGAAATTGATCATTGTGACACGATTGGTCACAGAAACATAAATTGTCCAATTTTGGTGTGGGATTTTAAATGAAGTTAGGTGATGGGTGCAACATGTTACATTACTTGAACTTATGTAACTCACATTGGTGAATGTGTTTTAATTGAAATGAACATGGTGGAAGAATGTGTGATGATTCTTAAATGAAATAAAAACAACTTTAAAAACTTTCTAGCACCATTAATTCAATAACAACACATTGATTAACCAAATAAAGTTGCATCACAAAAGACCAAAAGGGTTAAATTGAAACAAAATCATACCTCTACACCATGTTTCATTACATAAAAAAGAGAGGAAAAATGTTAAATGTGATGAGCCTCATCACTAACAAAAAATCAGGTACAATTCATTAGCCTAAATCACTATAAAACCTTCAAAAGATAAATAAGTTCACCCCACACTAATCATTTAAACTTGTTTAAAATTATATCATTTGAAAATCAATTATGTAATCATCATGTTTTAGTACTAATTGACATAATTTATTAATAATTGAAATGATTCATTATAATAAATAAGTTACTTTTATGTTGTTTTAAATACCCTAAGTGATACGTTGAATTATTTTCAATTATTATACCTTATGCTATTCTCAATTATTTCACTCTAAATTATTTTAGGCTATTTGACTCTAAGCTATTGTTAATAAAAAAATTTAAACCCTATACTTAATGTACATTCATTTAATGTGTTCCATTGATTGAATAAAATAACATGAGAGAAAAAAATGTTGAGACTTTATTAATGACTAGTTCTAATAACTTAACACCAACAATAATATGACAAATAAACTATTTCAATTCCAAATATAAAATAGCTAATAAACTAATTCAAATACCATTTACAAAAGGGATGATCCAAGTTTTAAAGCCTTCATAAACATATCATTTAAATTGAAAACTTAATCTCACAAATTCATGATAAATTTTTTAATGAGTTATTCTTTATAATTACAACCATTTTGTAGATCTAAATTTAGGTTAGACTGATCTTCAGCATCTAAAATCTCCAATTCATACAACATTAGGCTCATAACTCAAATGGGTCGGATTATGGTCACGTTGTTAAAGGGTTGTGGGGATCACGATTCACTACTCATGTTGTCATTAAGCAACCATGGGTGAGGGTTAGGCAGCCTCCTTGCCACTTGGCACGTTGAAAGTAAGATGTATAAAAAGGGAGTAGGTAGTAGCCTTAATGGGTGCCTTGTGAGATTGAAGGAGCACTATGTCACCCTTAGTTGGCAAACCAATAAGAGTCTTCCTTTTTCACAACTTGATCATGATTTTGTTGGATATTTGCTATCTTTGTTATAGATCTGAAATAGCTTTGAGTTATAATCTACCATAGTCACATTCTAGACAAGGGATGATTTATACCATTTCCAATATTAGGGTCCAATTCAATGTGATAGTAGTTCAAGTACGGTGGTTTCGCAATTCCCAAAATGGAGAGGGGAAGAAAAAGAAAGGATTGGTGCAACAAAGCATCCGATTGATTACATGAACATACTACACTTGGAACTTGGTATAGTTTAGGATATAATAACCTAAGGTTTGAAGGTTTCGTTCGATTCATGAAATGTTCACCTATACCTAAACAAAACAGAAGAAAGGTGGTGGACATTTGGAATCCTCATTTTGACAATTTAGTACAATGAACTCACTCCACTTGGGTTCATAGTGACCTTAGGGTCAAAAAAAAATCTACCCGAATTCAAGAATTAATATACCAGTGTTGTCCAAGTATTTGTTGTAAATTTATTAAATTTTTGAAGGAACTTGACATAACACAAATGAAAGGTAGTTTCCAGGGTTTTATTTTCCTATTTTTTGTTGTATTGTCATTTGGGAGCACTCCAAGAGAGCATTAAATGGTGACACAACACTAGAACATGTCCACTTTTTGAGGTTTCTTGTTATTTTCTAGTGACCTTCTTTAGAACCCAAGCCTAAAACTGGCAAATGTTTTGAATTCTTTGCCAAAAAATTCAAAAAATGGGCAAATTTGTTTTGGAATATGCTCTCGCATATATATGTATATTGATAAATTTTTTAAAAAAGTAGCCAAAAATTTAAAAGCACTTGTTTTATTGTACTATTTGTACAAACAATCAAAAGTGGCCATCACTTGGAAAGGAAGACTTACTTTCTGGCTTTTTCAAAAGGTGAGAACTGCTTGTTTAGAGAACCTTGACTACCTAGGGCCTTCAGCCTGGATCAAGATCTAATTCCAATTGCATTTCTAGCATGAGACCCATTTCACACTTCCATTGCAAACAGGGTTCCAACAGAATTTTGATGATCTAGGTACTACCAGGGACCTTGCTGGAGAATCACCCAATGCCCTGAACTGGCCAACAATGGTATAAAACTTAGAAAGACCTTAAGTAAGCAAAGGGTCCTTATTACAGGGTTTAGGGCTTAAGAGAAACTTGGTTAAGTCCCCTTCTCCACAGGGAAATTGCAATCCCCATTTTACAAGGGAGACTTGTTTCAGGAAGTTGGCTATGGATTACATCCTCCCAAGTATTCCATCTTCTTTTCTCTCTATGGGAGAAAATGAAATTGTGAGAAAAGAATTGAAACTTGGACCTTTGGGATGAGGTGTGATCCTAATCACTACACCACAATTTTTTTCATGAAATGATGAGACAAAAAAGACATGTAACAATATATAAAAAACTTGAAAATAGTTTTTGTGTTGGGCAACGTCTTACAATATGTTGAGCATGGTGTTGCATCTAATTTCTTGCTCCTTTCCAGTGCTTGCCACTAATTTAGTAATTACAATTTTTTCACTTTTTAATTCTTTGCAATATATGCAACCTTATGTGTGAAAAGAAAACCCAAGTATGGAGGCATTCCCATAATAAGGAGCCTCCAAGGTGGTCCTAGCTTTGAGTTCGACCTCATCTTTTGGGAATGTCCTCCAGCCTAGGCTTTAACAATTGTCAAGCAAAAGGTAAACATTTCATGACCAGAAACCTTCAAAGATTGCAAGGTGTAAGATCACTCTGTTCTTAAAGAGTACACATAATGTAAGGTGACCTCTACATATCTTTAGAAAACTTTTCGACAAAGAGGATTGATTGGCAAAGAGAAAAGAGGGCAGAAATTTGTTTTTGATTGGCTATATAATAGTAGTAATCGATTATATAAGGTTTGCATGAAACTTTTGAACTCAGTTGTGGATACCTATTAGTCTAACCAGTGACAAATCTTGTTTTTTTATTCTTGTCAATATTTGGGTCATGTATGATGGGCCTCTCTTATGAGTCAAGAAATGAGGGTACCTAGAATCTGAACCTTCTAGCCAACTATTCCCAAATAGGAGCATGCAAAGCTACAACCCACAATGAGGATCCCAACAATCCAATTAAAGGAAGGAAACAAGATCATGGGTGCAAGAAGGTTTAAAAGATCTGTTTGTCAAAACATGAACTGCTAAATTATAATGGAATAGTGGGTGATTTAAAGCTGAAGGGGATGATGGGTTTTTAAGATTCACATTTCAAGCTTTTACATACTAATTGTGATGCTTTATCATACCACTTAAGTTGCATTGGTGTTGAAGGCCCAATTTGCTTCAATTGTTGAGACATCATGTAAGAACTAATAATTTTGGCTGAAATTACAGTTGAAAATTGGGGGAAACTCATCAAGCGCAATGTTGATGGGGGATGTTTCTATTATTTCCTTGTGGCAGGAGCTCTTTTGTTTGGATGGAACCTTGACCATTCCTTTGAATGTGTCTTAGTTGTGAACATGATGGAGCTCTGTGGTTGTTATCAATGTTGTGAGGGTACCCATATCACAATGTTAAAATTGATGGTTTTGATTACAAGTATCAAGATCTCGATTTCAAATCCATGTCAAAAACCTTAAAAATGCCTTAGAAACCATACCCAACAACCCATTTGGAGTCCAGAACTAGTTTCAAATGGGAATTTTTTACTTGGGGATTCCAGGTTCAAACTGGAATTGTCTACTTGGGAATTCTAGGTTCAACCCATAATTGTCTACTCAAGGATTCATTGGATTGATCTGATGTGGAACCACCTCAAGGTTTAGGTTGTTAGATGGGTTTGGATATTTTAGGGGTTGAGTTCTTTTTCACCCCTTAGCTTTCTCTAAACTTTCTACTCTATAGCTTTTGGAGTTTTCCTCCTCTCCCTACTAGTCTTGTTCTTTCTTTGTTGAATGATTGTCTTTTGATGTCATACTTCAATTGTTAACATCACCTTCCTCATCTTTTTAAGACAACAACAAAATTTGACAAAACAAGCGTCATTTGTTTCAAAACAAATATTTCAATTTGTTACCTTTTTCTATAATTTTTGAAACATTTTTGACATGAATGAACACCCCTTTCCTAAGAGGGTGGGCACCTGGTGTGTGATGAATAGGAAAACTCTAGTACCACATGTTCTCACAAAAACAAGACTAGTTATTACATTCAATAAGGACTTGTTGAGGCAACAAATGTTCATTATGTCTTGGAACAAGGGCATAATGCCCAATTAGCAGGCCATAAAGCACTGCTCCAAATTTCTCATTGCTCCAGAAACCAGTTACGGTTGGTTGGTAACTCATGAGAGGACCCAGATTATCAAAATAGTCTAGACGAATTCACACCTTGACTATATTTGATAATCTGGCTCCTTTCACCGGTGACCTAATACAGAATGCCCACCCAAATGAGAGGCAAGCATTACTCTTTCCGAAAGGCCTGGTGATATCGCTTTGTAAAGTGCCTTGCATGTAGGGTAGAACGGCCAGCGAGTGAACACTTAAGTGCTTAGGACAGGCCAGATCCAAGGGGAGAAGTTTTTTTGAGGTGCCTTCGATGATGCCCAGCACATAATGCTTAAGAGATTTTTAAGGCCATGGAACTGCAGTCACTCACTTATAGAGATGGTTTTACACTAATTATCCATTTACTAATTAGGGTATCTACTTGGATTAGGGTTGAGATTGTGTCCATTCAGTTGTTCTCATCCATCCCTCAACTCATTTTCTCTTGTTGAATTAGGCTTTAGAATGCTCTTAGGCTGTGCACATCAGAAAATGCTTCTGAGTGCATTAGGCCATGTTAATGGCACTCACTTATAGGTGGGTTTTATGCTAATTATCCATAGCTAAATTAGGGTTCCCACTTGGTTTAGGTTTGGAATGTAGCGTATTGTCCTTTTAGTTGTTTTTCATCCATCCCTTGGCTCGTTTGTTTTTCTTTTTTTTTCCCCCCTATTATTGAAATAATCTTTAAACATACTATTCTTGGTCCATTCATCCTTTACAGCTTTATCAACTCACTTTTTATTTAGATCAGTGTTATTAATTCTTAGTTTGCATTAATTGTGTACCATGTTGCCCCCATGTGGATTTTCTCATGCAGGTGCTGGCAGCCAAAGTCCTATTAAACCTTTTTTTAAAGAGAATTAATTAATAATAATGCCATAGAAATACTGAACTAAAATTAGTTTAATTTGATATAGTTAATTAAAGTTAAATAAATACTCAAAAAGCAAATTTTACTAGGGAGGACCTGATCTGATCTAATTGGGCCATTCTGACCAATCATGAGTAAGTAGTAAATAGTAAATAAATAGAATCTTAGAATGGCTCTTTTTTTTAATTAAAGATTATTTACTTTTACCAGCCTGCAAAGATAGCTACAGAAAAGTAACTTTTAAAAGTAAATAATGGTGTAGGTAGCAAGGTAACTTTTCTTTCTTTAGAGAAAGAGAATACTAGGCTAGTAAAAGTAAATTTTGTTACATTAACTGAAGTGTTATCCAATGGATGGCCTGAGCCTGTGGGGCCTTCTTTCTTGTTTTTTCTTAGGACCTCAACAGCCAATCATATTCCGGAATTGAAGATAACGCATTCCCATTGACCAACCTGAAGTGTCAATGAGATGCTTGATATTTTGAGCCCCTCTTGTGTGTGCATTCTTTTTTCCTCCTTTCTTTTTAGGGTTTTAGGGTTTAGTAGAGTTGGGTTCTTTTCAGCTTAATATTTTAGGACCATGGTGTTTGCAATTTTATCAAGTTAAAAACATGAGGACTTTTTCTAATTTGGGAATTCAATAAAACCTAATTTGGGCCCACTTTTTTTCTTTTTTTGTTTCTCTCTTTCATGATTCGAAAAGGGAGGCCTTATTCCCAACTTTGGGTTCTTTGGGTTGTTGTTTTGGACGTTTGCCCTTCATTATTTTGGTCTTTTCTTCAGTTAAACTGTCTCGGTGTTGGTAGTGTGTTATAGCTTTTGCTCGTTTGTTTTGTGCATATGGATGTTTGTGTTTGAGCATAATATAATGTGATATATTTACATGGATGGTGACCCAATTGAATTGTTTCTATTCCACATAGAGCTGGTGGTACATGTATACCAAATGGAATTTTTCTTGGGAATTGTTCTTATTTTTGTTCTATGGTTCTAGAGTGGCAGTTAATGTTAGTTGGTCACAAATTGTCATATAGTACCTTTTTTCTACTTTGTTCTTGTTGGATTTGTTGAATTTCCATGTTAATGTAGCTGGAAACCATCCAAATGAAGATCATACAAAATTCACATAGAATGGATTATATTCATGAGTCTCTAAGTTAAAGTCTCTAGTACTTGTTTGGGGAACGAAATGAGGCATTTCAAAAGAATGGCAAGTGATGTTGGAATGCAACTTTTTGCACAACTTTCAATGGCAAGACATTCTGAAATATTGCTTTCCAAAAGGGAAGTATTTTCATTTCTTTTTCCAACATGATTCCCATAACCATAGAGATGAAACAAACAAACCAGAGAGGAGACCAGGAGTTTGATAAAGTAGTTAAAAGTTAAGGACCATTGAAGCACCACAATGGAATGAGAAACAAAAACAAAAGAAAAAATCCCAATAGATTTACTTCCACAGTAGCAAAAGGGAGGTTGGAAGGGGGTGTTGTAAGCAAAGTTCAAAATTCATGGAGTATTTACAAGATACCAATGGTTAAATCATACCTCAAACCATTGACAAAATGCAAATCAAAGACGATTGAACATAGGCCACTGCATCCGTGCCCCCCTTATTGATAGTATATAAGACACTAAGTGCCTTCAATTAGGGAATCATTGGGTTTTAAAAAAACACCAAATTCTTCTTCTTCTTCTTCATGCATGGTTTGCTTTCCTTCTTCTTTTTTTCCTCATGTTTTTCTTTTGGGAGAGGGGGCCTGGTTAGTTAAATGTCAAAAAAAAAAAGTTTCACCTTCTTCATACTATTTATATTTCCCTATTGGCTCCTTCTTAGGGAGTGTGTGGTTTTAAACAAGACACCGAATTCTTCTTCTTCTTCTTCTTCATTGGGGGAGGGGTGGGGAGATACCTTTTTCTTCTTTTTTTTTCCCCCTCATTGCTTGTCTTTTGGGACTTTGGGGGGGGGAGGGTTGCTAGTTTTGTAAAAATATCTCATCCTCTCCATACTATATACCCAATTGCCTCCATTTCAGGCAATAAATGGTTTAAATATTTAAAGACCCAAATTATTCTTCTTGATTATGCTTCATGGGTGGTATGGTTAATTAATTAGAATGTTGTGCCATCATTTGAATTTATAAACAACCACCAGCCCCAGTTATTTCCAAAGCCTGAAGGGAAAAGCTAGTTTGCACAAAAGAACTGCCAATGAATTGGCTATTTTATGCCCAGTTATGTGATTTTGTGCCCACAAAAAAAAATCATAATAATAAATTTAAAAATAGAACCGTGGTAACCTATGTACCAAAAAACTGGGTCTTGGAATTTTTGTTTATAAACCATGGCTATCAAATTTCCTAAGAACCGCTCTGATAACCGTGGGGGGGTCTGTTTCAGTGTTGGGCTGTGCTTTACTGGTGGTAGGAGGAACCGCAAGTTTCGGTTCTATAGAAATAAATTAGAAGTACATATATCTCGGTTCTGGGGTCCAATAACCGCGCAACACTACCTAATTTGCTTTTCTGTGTAATTCTTTGGATAAGGGCAAAGTTGTCTTCTTCTTCCTCTTCATCTTCTTCTGCTGCTCCTACAACTTCTGTTCAGCAGAGTTTTGCTTCAATGTCCAGGTCTAAGCCTTTTGAAATGTGCAAACTTGATTCCTCTTTGTTTTGAGCTTTGATCACCATTTATCATTCATGTGTGATTCTTCTTCAACAATTGTGTGGAAAAAAATAAAAATCTCTTTGTTTTGAGCTAAAAATCGTTCAAAAGTAGAGCTTTGTTTGTTTGTTTTGTTTTGTTTTGTTTTTTTTCCCCCCAGCCTCCCCAGTACATGAATCTTCCAATCTTGACGAACTTTGCAGCTTGTTGCAGCAGCCTGCCTGATCTAGTAATTCTACTACCTGTACTCCCTGATCTCAGGTAGCTGCAAAGAAGCTGTGAAAGCTGCTCCAGAACGGACGTTGTTTTGTAACTCTAAAGCCCGCAGCAAGCGAATCTTCTCATTTTTCGATGATGAAGATCATGCCTGAGGTGGTGTTGTTGTTGTTGTTGTTGCAGATTCACCTGGAAGTCTAGTAGTAAGTCTAGTTTGTGCATGCACGAATCAGCTGGAGTGCAGCAGCAAGAAGTTACACGTACTTGATCCTCACTTCGTGTACAGTTCCTACAGTGCTTTCCAAAGAAGTCTGCTAAAACTTTTCCTGGAAGTTCTTCAATTTTATTTTTTTTCCTTCTTCTTTTTCTTGGCTCTCGAGTCTCCCTGTTGCTTTGCGCTTTGTCAACTTTCCTACTGAGAACATCAATCCGTCGACATTTCAAAATCTAGACTCCAGGCAACCGTCAGCGACTTGAGCCAACAGACACAGTAAGCGAGAGAGAAAGAGAGATAGAGGCAGAGAGAGCGAGAAAGAAGGAGCAAAAGACTTTTTAGTGTTGGAGTTCTCGATCCAAGAAAAGACTGTACATATTTAGCTCTAAACTGTGGTGCTGGAGTCGAAGAAAACTCTCGACTCCTTGTTTGTATAGATAGTTGTATGATCCTGTCAGGTTCCGTTGGAGATTAATAACACTGGAATATTTTGCAGCAAGCTCATGTGTCGAGGTGCAGTATATATAACTGTGATAGAAAAGAGTTTTCGTGTGCACCGCGATCACGAGTGATTTCAGTGCACCTGGTTTTTTGTATATAGACTGTCAGTCATTGAACGCTCGAGGACGGCGGTGCCCATCGATCAAGTTTCCACAGAGAAGAAGCGAAGGGCACTAAAGGTGAAGATCTCTTCAGTGATCTACTAGAAGAAGATCATGCTGTGGGTAAAGTTTATCTGAACAGGCAGCTTGAGAGCTAGTTGCTGCTGGGCTTATCTGCAAAATAAAATGGCTTGAAAGCAGCTGGCGGAGGTGCACGACTCGTTCGGGAGTGCGCTGGGAAATAGCTGCTTCTTATTGTTCGGTAGTGAACTGAGAAGGATTAGTACAAGTGCGCGACATATCGGGAGATGGCGACCAAGTCGAAGAAGATGAGCAGCATGCCGAGCAGTGTGCAAGCTGCGACAGCTGCTATGGCGATAGCGGGAAGAGCGACGCGTGCTTGTGATGTGTGCGGCATACAGAGAGCCCGCTGGTACTGCGGAGCCGACGAAGCATACTTGTGTGCGAAATGCGACACTACGGTTCACGGCGCGAATGCTCTGGCGCTTCGACATGACAGGGTTCGTCTCGCACCACATGGAACACCCGTGCAAAAATCGTTCAAGCGATCCTCTTCTGTTCTGTCCAAGCATTCCAGCATCAATGGCGATGTCCGAGTACTCCCTAGTGCTGCTTCTCCCTCTGATCATGTCCTTACTGAGCGGAAGCAGCAAGTCTTGGAAGCTCTGCAAACTCCAGAAACAACACCACTCACGGTCTCTGACTTCTTGGATTGCAAAGCAGTCCTGCAAGTTCCGCAGCAATCGACTCGAGTACGTGAACAAGCTGGTGGCAGCTTCCCGGCACGGAAGAGGTCGAGAACGAGTCGACCCCATCCTCACCACTTGCGAAGAGCCCCGTGTCATGGTGGCGGAGAAGGAGCTCCTCGATACAAAATCCAGAAGAGTGGCAGCAGCAGCAGCAAGCAGGACGACGCGGGGATGGTGCAAGTGAAGATCGAGTCCGTGATGAGCGATTTCATGAATGGCGAATTGCAGGAGTTGATGACGCTCAGCAACGACGACGAGGATGAGGATGCGCAGCAGAAAAGAAGAAGGATGATTCACGGAGGAGCTCACGAAGTCCCCGCGTTCATCACCGTTGTGCAAGATGGGCATGAGTCGCCGGGGTTGAGTGCTCCTGCAGGATTTCTCGAAGGCCACTCACGGGTCTCTTCGGATTGCTTCTCACCCAACGCGATATTCAAGGGCAAAGCTGCACAAGCGCATGCGGCCCAAGAAGACCGTGACCTAACTTGCGACGACACGGACCAGTTCCTCGTCCCGGATTGCTTCGACAACTGCGCCCACTTCGTCGATTCCGGCGTCGATATCTGCTGCGACGTCGACGGCAAAATCTCGCTGATCGAAGACGACTCGACGAGAACAGTGAAAGAAGAAGAAGAAGGAAAGGACATAAAGAATTTCGGGACGGCGTTTTCCGGCTTGAAAAGTGATCAGCTCGGAGCTGATTCTGGAGCCTCGGCGGAATTCGAATCGACCGATTTCGGGTCCACTGATTTCGCGTCGCCGGATTTCGGGCCCAGGGATATAATGTGCGACGAGTTCGGTCTCGATTTTGATTTTCCAGGCTCGATCAGTTCAGAATCGGCTTTTGAGGGTGATTCTACTGCTGAAGATCAGTTCTTCCTGGATCAAGCTCATGGAACAGCAGCCACGAACGTCGCTGCGGCAACGGAATTCCAGAACTTATACGAACACTCGACGACCCCAGGGCAACAAATACTGATCTCCAGCAGCGGCGAACCCGGCGCCAGGTCGAGCCCGTTTGCGAAATTCTTGCCTGAGGTGTTAGTGAAGCTGGAAGGAGTATATTCAGGCACCGAGAGGAGCAAGAAGGAGGCGCAGGAGATCCTGAGATGCTCTTTGGAATCGTTGAGTGAGGAGGAATTACGGCAAGTACCATCTTTGAGGTTGGATTACGACGATGTGTTGAATGCATGGTCGGATCGAGGCGCCTTTTGGATGCCATTGGATTCCCAATACAATTCAGCCCAGCTTCTTCTTCTCAATCCGGACGTCGACTCCACTGCTGCTGTAATTCTCCTCAAGCTCAAAAAAGTACTTAATGCAAATCTAGTAATCACATCCTGCTAAAAAATCCTGATCAATAATGAGCACTAGGATATTATTAGCTCAGATCATCACGAAATTATGTTCTGGCAGTGCATAAATTGCTGTTTGGTTCGAGGGTGCGGTTGGATTTGACGCATGTACGTCTGTATGTGGAGCAGGGGCGGATGGAGGTTGCTGGGACGGGGGTGGAAGGCGGAGATCATCAGCGTCGTCATGACGGTTCCGAAGGAGGAGGAGCAGCAGCAGCAGAAGTAGGAAGACAAGCGCGTGTACTTCGATACAAAGAGAAGAGAAGAACCCGACTGTTTTCCAAGACGATCAGATACGAAGTTCGCAAACTGAATGCGGAGCGTCGACCTCGCATGAAGGTCAGCAGCAGCCACACCTGCCCCCAGAAAAAAACATCTTTGTTTCCTTCCTTCCTTCCTTCCAGACTTTATTACTGTCCGGGCACAAATCTGCAGTCCTTAATTTAACAGGAACAGCCTTCCTTCATCATTCAAGTCTGGGGTGGTAGATTATGTCATTTTTCTTGACCACATTATATGACATAATCTTCCATTCATGATCATAACACTTATAATAGTGATCAAATAAATGTGTTTGTTGAACATGAATTTTGTTTTTACATCTTTGAATCTGCCACTCCAGACCTTAATTTCACAGAAATGGTCTTGCCCCTTCCCACTGTGTGTAAGACACCAGGCAAGTTCATTTTCTTGTTACGTCATTGAATCTGCTGCCCCAGACCTTACTGTCATGGAAATGGTCTTGCCCTTGACCATCATGTTGTGTACAATGCTGGGCAAGTTTGTTTTCTTTTTACATCGTTGAATCTGCCACCCGAGACCCTAATGGTCTTGCCCTTGCCCATCATGTTGGGTAAGATGCTAGACAAGTTGTTGAACCTGCCACCCCAGACCTTAATGTCATGGAATTGTCTTGCCCTTGCCTTGCCCATTATGTTGTGCAAGATGCCAGTGAGTTCAATTTAATTTACGTCATTGAATCTGCTGCCCCAAACCCTAACATCATGGAATGGTCTTGCCCTTGTCCATTATGTTGGGTGTGCTGCCTAGCTCGACCATAACAAACAAACTCGCTCCCCTCGCATCTTACCCAACATAATGAATGGGCAGTGGCTTGACCATTCTGTGTAGTACCTACAACATCATAAACACAAGAAAATCACACACAGAATCCTTCAGAGAGTTTTTCCCAAATATTTCTCCAAACCTGAAAGGCTTACTGTGCAACATCTTGTTCAAAGAGTGCTTACTTATTGAAACACTAAGTACCTTTGAACAAGGTTTCTTCATTTCAAGGAAGCCTAAATTCACCCAGTTGTTTCATTCATATTTCATGAGGTTTGCAGCTTGGGGTTGAATACTTTGATGGCAGATTCAGATTCAACAGAATAAGACCCATCTGTGAGCAAACCATGGTTGCAATTTGTGAAGTTTTTGGAGAGGATTTCCATCTCTGAGTACAGAGTATTGCGATTCTTCTGTGCATTCAGAGTTTTGCAATCCTTCTTTGTATGAAGAGTCTTCACATTTCTTATTTCTCTGCATAGTTTTGCAATTCTTCTATGGCTGCATGCAGAGAGAGTTTTTTTGCTCCACAAAGTAATTAGATTTTTTAACACTTCTTTTCTGTTCTTTTTTGTTTGTTTTGTGACATATTTGCAGGGCCGATTTGTGAAGAGGACATCAGCAAACTCTTGACATCCAACAGATTTAAATCATTTGACAACCCCTCTCTCAACAAAACAAAAACAGTTTTGCAGTGTTTTATTTTGTGACGTTCTTAAGCTTAGTGTTTGCTCTAATTAATTTTCAGAAGAGATGATATGAAAATTGGGGGTCAAATAGGGGAAAAGGTGTTACCCAGTAATATCTAAATATACCCATGTGTGCATATGTGCATGCATAGGCACTGTAGGCAAAACTCTTCTGCAGCAATCCACATTGCAAGAGTTGAGTACTCTGCTTCTGGATTTGGCGATCTCTTGGACTTGGGGCATCACATTTTCTTCCAGATACTACAACCCTCTTTACATGCATGAAATGCAGCAACAGGACATGACGTGAGTTTTCTCAACTGTGCAGTGAACCTCCCTAATATCTTCAATCTGAAGCAAAAGAAGCCTCTCGTTTGTGAACAAAATATTAGACTGGTCATCAAAGCCCTGAGCAAAGACTTACAAAGGCATTCCCACCTTTGATGTCTCACATACTTGTTACAATAGTCATCATTTTTAACAATTTCATTGCATGGATTGAAACTCTTGAGTACAAGATGTCATGGTTTTCTGTAAGACTTTCTGTAGCTTGTTTCTAGACCTTGCAATCTCCCATGAACCTTATTCTGCTGAATCCAGATTGACAAGATGGGTATTTCTGTTGTGCTATCTTTTTTTGCAGTTTGTTCAGCTTGTTGGTAGTTCATTCCAATTTGCCATCCATGACCTTCACATCTAGAAGGCAGTTGCTACAATGATTCGAGAGTGTGTATTTCTAACGTATGTCAGCCAGTGAACATTGAGGTTTGTCTGCAGTCAGTTTTGCATAAGGACACTGTACATTTTAGGTTTCCACTCCAATGAGGTGCCCAGATGCTAATTTGGACTTGTTTCCACACCACCTTGGCTACTCCAGAGATGTAACCTCCTGAGAACATAGAAGTACTATGATCTATCAGTTTTATGATTCTTCCTGAATAGGGTGTTCTCTGTAAATTTTCTTACCATTGTCTGGTGGAAAGATGTTTGTGTCTATAAGTTTTATATCCTCCCTAGAATCCACCATCCCCTGGTTCATGCACATTCATGAATGCCCACAGAAGAGGGCTCTTAGTTTTAGTTAAGAGCTTGTGTGCTCTCCCCTATATCTTCCACAGTCCATGGTAAAAGCGGCGCTTTTGGGCAGGTGAATGGTACCTGACTTCTCTTGAGCTGACATGGTGCTCAAATCGTAACTGCAAATCATTCAGGTCACCATCAGTCTACTCCTATGTTCACCATGTTTCACAGGTATCTTTGTTTGAATGTATCTCAAGTACTTATAACCTTGAGTGGATGAGTTTCAGAAAGAAGACCCAGGGATGTGCTGATCCTGACAAGCACTAAATGCATCATATCACTATTTGACAAAATGTGCACTGCTTTAGATCAATCATTCTGTCTTGAAACCACATACCCTTTGAAGACAATAACTAGTACCTGTTCATTGTTCTTGATTCCCAGAGATTGCAAATGTGCAGAATCTTCAATGAGCTTGGCATCCTCATAGCACAGACAAAAACTGCCCCACACATGCTTCCTGCCACAGAAAAAGACACAGAATTCCCTCAGATGTATAACAAAGAAAATCATGACTGGAAGAACATGACATGTACAATAAATGGTGATTGGACACATGGTCTCTATATGGAAAAGACATCATGCAGATAGCAGCTGCATGTTTTCTCCTTTCTTAACCTCCCCATTGAGAGTCACTGCAACAGAATTCAAATACAACACAATTTTGTAAACTGTAAAATGGGGTGTTTATGCACCTGAAACCCCACATGAAGTATCCACAAGGTTTAGCTGGAGATGAAATTCTTGTTGCAAGAATGTTTAGCTTCCGGACAAGCCAAGCACAATTCTAGAAAAAAATAGGGTTGTAGAGATGAGTGAGAGAAGCATGCGTGAATTTTACCAGGAAATGTGCCCATCATCCGTCTTGTTTTGCTGGGACAAATTGACATACTTCATAACTGCTTGCTTCAAATCCCTCACTCTTGCATTCCTTGGCACAGTCACCTCTGAGCACCCAAACCATACTTTTCAACATGGTATCCACGGACTAAATTATACTACAGATGGGAAGATGACCTAAAACCATGAGCATGAAAGAAATCAATGGGTGGTGGACAGTTTGCACCAAGGATATCATTGCTCCAGAACACATACCCACATGCATTTATATGTGGACATCCTTGAGGAAATCTGATTTTGATACCTAATGCTTCCAAATGCATGTTTGGAACCCAATTTGCACAGAGGATATGGGGGGAAAGAGAGAGAGAGAGAAGATTGAGTACCAAAGCAACTGCCATCAAGTTTGAGGATGCATAGTTTAACATCCCCTGCTGTAGTCTCCATAACAAGACTTTCCAGCTCAGAATGATTGGGCACATTGTGCAGGAGAGGACCATCCATCAGTGTGGACGCCAGAGGCTCGAATTGGCTTCTTCTCTTGAAATGCGTCCTCAGATTCCCCTTTCTCAAGCCCATAATTCCGTTTGGTTTTTCCTCCTCAGATCAGCGGAACCAGAATTTATTTATTGTTCTTGTACCTTGGTTCTGTGCTTTGCACTTTGGAGATCAATCAGGCGCAGAAGGGAAATTACCCACAAACGCAAAACATCAGAGACTGCAGCTGACGACAGAAACAACCCCACAAGCTCTCTCTCTCTCTCTCGCAAGCATGCAATCACAAACCATCAAAATCAGAACATAGATATTCAGAAACTAGAGACAACCCAATGCCAGGAAACAAAAAACGCAAGTCTAAAAGCTTGTTATACACAAATGCAAAACACCCCAACAAAGAAATGTACAAACCTCATTGATGCATCCAAAACTGCAACACAAAAGACGAGTGTAAGCTGCTGCTCTGCGTAGAGAAGGAAAACACTCTCAAAGCATCCAATAATAATATCATCTAATGCCCAAGAAAAGCTTACACATAGTATTCTACTCTAGATCTTAGACACCAAAAAAAAAGAAAAAAGGTCTACACAACCGAAAACGACTGAGAGTTTTGAAGCAAAAGAAATCGTGTCAAGGAAAAACAACAACACAGAAAGGCAGTTAAAAACACATACACACGAAATAAAACTCAGAAAACAGTCACAAAATGTGCAGAGGATGGAGAACAGAGCGTCTAGAAAACTCTGTAAGGGAGAGGAGACCGCGAAACCGAGAGACAGCGAGAGACAAAAAAAAAAAAACAAACGCACGCAAAAGCGCGACGCAACAGAAGACGAAGACGATGAAGAAGAAGAAGACGAAGCGAGGAATTAGTGCGTAATAAAGAGTCTTTAAGAGTACTTAAGTACGTGGATTAGTAACTAACTGCATGGCTTATTAATTAATTAATTAATGCAGGCCATGAACTCAGGCAGTCATTTGGAAGTGCAATGAAGTTTCAGTAATTAAAAAGGGTCAGGTTACCTCAGGTAGTCTTGAAACGAGTGATTTAGTTTGGAACTAATTAGCTTATTTAGCTTAAGTAAGTTTACTTAATGTAGAGGTGACTAAAGAGACGCTAATTTTGTTGATGTTTCTTTTTGTGGCAGGCAGAGGGGAATCAGGCAACGGCTACTTCTTTCTTTTATCGAATTCATTTTGAAAAACAAAATAGTGGCCTACCCCTCCCCCACCCGTCCCCCAAAATATGTTGTAAGTTGTGACTATTTTGGGAACACGGATTGTGGCTTTTTTTCTAGTTTTTCAGCTGGCCTTGTGATAAGCCCTGCTCGTTCTTTTTGTAGTAATTTTTTTATTTTATTAAATTTTTATTATTATTATTAGATTATTAGTACATCTGAGAATACAGACTAATTTTTCATTTTTTAAAAAAATCTCCCAAATTTTTTATGTTAGGATTTTTTGTATTTCAAACTCAGAGTCTTTACATTTTGTATAACGAATTTAAATCTACATGAGGTAATAGTGAATACATATCACTTCAAAATTATAATTCTTTGTTTTTATTATCTATCAATTAAAGAGGGCAATTTTATTTGTTTTGTTTGTTTCTCAAGTTGACATCTCCCACACCATGGCATGCCCCATTCCTCTCTTTGTACCCTTGGAAAGCCCTCAGCAAGTGGGGAGTGTACCAAGATGGTTTTCTAATGTTTAGACTTACAATGCAAGAGTTATTGAAAGTTGGCCAATTTTATCATTGAAAATTCAATAAAATCAAATCTAATAGTTTAGATAAATTGGAGGCACTTTTGACATTGTTGGAAAAAAAATCCACAATGAGTAGAATTTTATGGAGGTGATTTTTTATTTTTAAGACCCAAGGTGTGGTAGATATTTGATTTTGAGTAGTATTAATGAATGGAAACTCAAATAAATTACAAAAATTAATTTTGAAACGAAAAAATAGTTTGGTAATGAGTTTACACATGGATCAATGACACAAGCTACATGAGTCTATTTATTAAAGAAGGTTGTTTGTTTGTTTGTTTTATATGTTTTGTTTATCACATTGTTCCCAAGCTCATACCCCACTCTTGGTACCTCTACAAAGCCCAGGGTGAGGATGGGTGTAGTGAGCTGGTTTTATAATGTTTAGACCTATGATACAAGACTTATTGACATATGAAAATGCAATAAAATCAAATTTTGAATGTTAAGCAAATTGAAGTGCTCTTGGTGATATTGACAAGCCTTTGATGAGTGGGGTCTTATGAAAGTGATTTTGTAATATTTAGACCTAAACTGTAAGAGATATTGAATTTTAAGTCATTTTGTCATTGAAATTCAACAACTCAACAAAGCTGAAGATAGTGTCACCCCAAAAGAAAGAGTCAACACAACACCTCAAGTCTTCTCATGAATCCACTCTGTCAGAATGTGAATGACTCCTCTTATATTAAGTAGACAGAATCACAGCAATCCTATTTGAAGTGCAGCTCTGCTAATTCCCAAAGAGATGCATAGATCAACTGATCCAAGGTGCACTCTAGTAGTGCCCCTTGATTAGTTCCAAAAACAAAAAAAAGACAGAAGATTCTGGCCCCGATTCGGATGTTAGGAGCTGCCCACTGAACAATCTAGACAAGGTCTCTTCCCCCGCCCAGAGCATCCACTGGTACAGCTTCTACCTACATTCCTACAACTCAGACCACCCTCAAGCTTCATTAGTCTTCAACATCGACCCCTCTTTAGTCCCACTCTCACCAGATCATGGAGCTTGCCATCTCCTAGTTACTGATGCAGCGGAAAAAAATCCAGCAACCAACTCTCCTCCAAGCCTCCTTATCTTCTCTCCCCAAAAACTTCTTCCCTTCTCCTGTTTTCCTCCACTTCAGCGTCCTTCCCAAGCCTCCTTCCAGAGGCTTCCCATGCACCGTTACTGTCCTCCTCCCGAAAACCATAAACCCCACCGCTTTCCTTCAGAAAGTTGACGGCGGGCTTAACTCTTAAACCCGTAAAAATGAAATTGGCGTCCACACTACAGCAGTAATCAAAGATCACATGTTCGGTTACTCCCTGTTCGGTCACATATGTCACCCCTCCTTTCCTGAAAAAGCTGAATCCCTTAGCTTCATTCAATCTGGTTGAACATGATAGATTTGAAGATCCCTACGAAATCTTTCCCACTGATGTCCATCCGCATCCTGGATGATGCATATCTTGCTGCTTTCTTCAAACTCAAAGTTTTCCTTTCCATCAACATGTCTAATGAATTGGTAAGGACTTTCCCAATTTATAGTCAAAGCCTTCTTCTTACCTGGTTTCCTCATTTTAACCATTGTCTCTCCTGCAACCAGACCTTCAAAAGTCTGCTTACTCTTTCTAGTGGCATAGGTTTTCCTTTTTTTCCTTTGCGCATGTTCCACATTGAGCAAGACATTCTCATGGATGCTTACTATAAACTTCACTTTCTGTAGGAATTGTGATGCGGCAACTTCAACATCAACATTATCATCAGTCACATCAGTCAAAGCATGCAGGTAATTGTCAGCCCTGAGACGTGGTGTGCAACCAGTCAAAATAATGAAGGGGGAAAACTTGGTACTAGCTTGGATCCCACATCTGTACCCAAACATGACCTTGGCCAGATGCTCGTCCCAACAGTCTACATTTTTTGGTGTTGCAGCAAGAATGGTGATGCCATGTTTGATGGTCTTGATCAAGCGCTCAGCCATCCTATTACATTGAGGCCATTGGGGTGCAGTGCGTTGATGTTGGATACCGTAATCCTTGCACATAACATCAAACTTGGGAACCCCATACCTACAAATAACATCATCCTCCAAGAATTTCGCTGTTGTCTTGGCACCATGGTCAGCCACAACCTTTGCCTTGCACCATTTTGAATAATGATCAACAACAACAAGGATGTATTTGTTCCCTGACTTGGTTTCAGGCAATGGCTTTGTAGTATCCAGAGCAATTCGATAAAACAGTTCACAAATAGGGATGTTTTTCATGTTTTCGTCTTCAAAGCGTATGCTACCCGTGCTTCTCACCAGTTGGCACTTCTGGCACATCTTAACAACTGTTTTGACATCATCGGTTCGATTGTGCCAAAGTATGTTCGACAAATCTCAACCAAGGTTCTTTGCTCCCGAAATGCCCTAAATCTTCATGCATTTGACTTACAAGTCTCATTCTTTCCTCTGGTTTCGGCACATATAGTCCTTTGAAGTAAAGCCTTTCTTCTTTCCAGCAATAATTGGTTATCTTTTTTTCTAACCCTCTTGCTTTCCTCAAGGTCAATTGTGTGTGGTAGTATGCCTCCTTTCAACAAGCCCAAACTGGTTGCATCCTTCCAGATGTCAATGCTCCTAGTATCCAATCCACAGGA
This sequence comes from Sphagnum tenellum, assembly GCA_963921925.1. NCBI lineage: Eukaryota > Viridiplantae > Streptophyta > Sphagnopsida > Sphagnales > Sphagnaceae > Sphagnum > Sphagnum tenellum. Next base: position 16,017,506 of record OY998145.1, read on the forward strand.
CTCTTCTTCACCAGATCCCGCATGACCTAACCCGTGTTCACCAAACTCTGACAATTCTTGAACAGACAACACTAACTCCAGTTGCTGCTGCCTATCATAGTACCTGGTCATTTCCTTTTTCAGAGATTGCCTCCCAACTGCAGGTCCCAAACTCTGACTTTCTTCATTTTCTACTGCCTCCACATCTTCCATAAGTGAATTAGCCTCCTCATTCTGGTTGATCTCAGTCACTACATCCAGCATAAACAATTGGTGATCCTTTGACCAACGCCAATGGTTGATGCCAAAGTAGCATCTGTGGTGTTCCGTCAATCCCTTTGAATGCCTCCTGAAACCAAACCAATCTGACTCTTTACCATATTGAACAGAGAGGATCCTGCCTGTTATGTCCATTGAGTCATCTTGCATAGTCCCAATGTCCTAGATTTCCTCACTGAAATCGTCATCATCTGTGGCTTGGCCCATTGGATTTCTGCTTAGAGCATCTACATTCATATGTTTCAAACCCGATCGGTGCAGTATCTTGAAACTGAAATCCTACAGCATATTAATCCACCGACCTCTCCTACCATGTGCATCTAACACTGTGGCTAGCCATTCAAATGGCTTGTGATTTGTTCTCAAAGTAAAATGATTCCTATGTAGATACTGTCTGAAATGCATGATGCCCCAAATCAGTGTGTAGCATTCCCCTTCCATAGGGTGGAATTTCCTCTATGCTGATGTCAAACCTTTGCTGGCATAAGCCACCACCCGCTTGAGTCTGCATTCCTTTTGAGACAAAATGGCACCAACACCTTTCGGTGACCAGTCTACATCAAGACAAAATGGTTTCCTGAAATCAAGGCGAACAAGCACTAGAGCTGCTACAAGTGCTCTTTTCAGAGCCTCAAATGCTTGATGACAGTCCAAATTCCACACAAAAGCAACATCTTTCTTCGTTAACTCAAACAATGGAGCAGCTAAGCGTAAATACCCTCGAACATAATTTTGGTAGTATCCAGTCAGTCCTAGGATAGACCTAATGTTGGTAACTGTTTTTGGTACTGGAAAGTGCGCTACTGCATCAACCTCACCAAGGTCTAGTTTGGTGCCCTCATCACTCACCACATGACCCAAAAACGTGACACTTCTCACAACAAAACAACATTTGCTTGGATTCAATTTCAAGTTCATTTCCCTGAGTTTGAAAAAGACAGCATCCAAGTGTTGAAGGTGCCCTTCCCAATTTTTGTTGTGTACATTGAGATTGTCAACAAGTATCTTCAAAAATTTGTCCCCAAGCTCCTTAAAAACTATTGACATTATCCGAATGAAAGTGCTGGTTGCATTCTGGAGACCAAATGGCATGAATGTCCAGTCATACAACCCTGTCTTAGTAATTAACGCCGTTTTCTTCATGTCTTCAAGCGCCATTCGAATTTGCCAAAAACCAGACTGCAAACCCAATGCAGTAAACCATGCTGATTTCCCCAGTTGGGAAATCACATTCTCAACTAGAGGCATCAGGAAAGAATCTCTGCGAGTTGCATATTGAGTGGTCGGTAATCTCCACAGAAGCGCCTACTCCCATCCCTTTTTATTGGCAAGGTAACACAACAAGCGTATTCAGAATCACTAGGCTTCATTTTGCCCAAATCAACCAGAACATCAAGTTGTCTCTTCACCTCTGCCTCTTCCCAGTATGACAATCGACCAAGAGACAGCTTGCAAGGTGGAAATCCTTGTGTGTCTATGGAATGCTCTCCAATGGTACAACAGCCCAGTTCCCCTTTGTTCTAAGCAAACACATCTTGGTAACACCTTAAGACTTTCCAGAGCTGCTGCCTCTTTTCCTCATCCAAGTCGTGATCAACCCGAATCTTTTGGCAGATTCCTTCCCACCTTGTGTTCAATTTCCGGTTGTCAGACAATGCCATCTGCTCCTTACAATTGTCGTGACAGTCACCTCTATTCATTTGATGGATATGTAGCAGCACAGGCACTTCTGCACGATTTGCGGTTTCAAAGATGGCTTACTTCCCCTTTTCCGCATCAGAAACCCACTTGATCCAATCAACATAGTCATCAACATCTGCAATTTCCTCTTCCATAAAGTCATCAGCTTGCTTCTGTAATATCAACTGCAGAATTTGCTATGGTCCTTCCACCAGCACCAGATTTTCAAGTTCAGTGTTCCCAAATTCAGGCTCATCATCAATTGGCTCGACCAGCTGATGCCCTCCTTCACAGTCATCAGCTGTGTCGATGTCTGAATTTAACACCATCGTATCCATTTGTCCAGTCATAATGGGATCACCCAACGACAGCTTCCCAAAGTCCACGTCCAAACCTCCATTGAGAGGTGTGTCTCCCAAAGCAATAGCAGCATCTCGCCCCAGAGTTTCTGAGTTCATTTTCTGCAGCATATTTACCATGGTTAATGGTAATACTTCCACATTAGCTCCTGGTCCGTGCTTCACTTGTATCAAACCCCGTTCCACATCCACGATTGCTCCAATTTTTATCAAGAAATCCAGTCTTAGCAACACATCATAACTGTCCATGTCCACTACCATGAAGGTCATGGTACACTGAACACCTCCAACCTTGACTGGTACCTCATCAACTCGACCTAGAGCCTGAGTAACAACTCCTGATGCGATTTTATAAGTCTCGGATCCAGTAACCAAGTGCATTATCCCCAACTCTCTAACCACTACAGCAGCCATGACAGACATGGATGCCCCAGTGTCTACAAGTCCTTCCACCACATACCTATTCATTTCCACCGGTAACTGGAGTGTCTTGCTTCTATGTGTTTTGTTGATGCAGATCCGCCTAATTGTCGAAGCTGTCGAAACCATAGACACCTGATCATTTACAGCCTCTCCATCCTTCTTCCTTCTAGCCAATTTCACTAGACTCTCCAGGTGTTCCAATTCCCCTGGTATTATCAAGATTGTTTCCATTGGCGTCAGTGAAATCTTTCCTTTAATGAAATGGGACAGAATTTTCGACCTAACATAGTTCTCCCTATTCACTCATGTGCCCTCTCCTACAACTTCTGGAGAAGGTACAGCACCTCCCAGCACCACTTCAACAGGCATTCTTCTCCTAGGTACTCGAGTGTATGAGAAGATGTTCTCATTTCCACACAACTTGTCAAGTTGCTACACGGTTACTTCCTCATCATTCAGCAATACTTCCAAAAAATTTGCTGCTCCAGAATGTGGTTTCCCATCCTTAGGTTTCTTCCAACACCTGTCCTCCGAGTGACCCAAACCTGAACATAATGAACATTTTATCCCACAATTCTCTGTCCTATGAAACATGTCACATTTGGCACATTTTGGTCGTGGTTCATTAAATCGTGGAATAGCAGTGGCTAAATGGTCTCTTCCCTTACAGATCTGGCACCCCTCAAACAAGGTGGAAGAGGATGATGCACCAGGATTGGGCACATTCCCCTTAAAGAAATTTATCAATGTGTTGTTCAAAGTAGTAACCTGCTTTTCCATCAGTGTCTCTGAATCTCCCTCTACTTGTTCCTCCTTTAGGGGTTCGAATGGAGTCTCTCCAAGCTCACCCAACACTCTCTCCAGCTTTGTTGCAGTACCCACCAACTCTTCAATGTCTGCAAACGCCCTTACCACACACAATTTTCGAATTTTGGGCCTCAATCTGGCCAAAAATCTCCTTCTTTGTTCTGCGTCTTGTATCTTGCCCTTTTGAAACAATTTATCGAGACATTCAAAATATTTTTGAACTCTCTCCTTAGGTTCTTGTTTGATGGCATCCAGCTTCATCCTGATGTCATCAGCGTCCACATCTCCATACTTCTCCACTATGAGAGTGCTCAATTCAGCCCAATCGGCTGGTGCAGGTTACAACCTCCTGAACCATTCCTTGGCTTTGCCTCTCAGATTGAGCTTCGCAATCTTGAACAATTTGTTTGCATTCAGATCTCGCACTTCAGCTGCCATGGTGAATCTCTCTGCCTAATCACTAACGTCTTCATAATCCCGTCCCCAAAACAGTTTGTCCATTCCCTGGGGGCTAGTCATCATGCAAATGTCCTACTCCAATCTAAAGCTTCAAGAAAAAGTCAGCTGTGATTCAATTTGAGAATTCAGGCTAATCACCTTCTGCTACAGGTCTTAAAGGTACAAAATCAGATGGAAAAGTGGAGAAACTTTGCTCATCTGTGGATTCTTGTTGGAACTGCCACCCTTCCTCCTAGTTGCGCCACATCCTCCAGCTTATGAGTCGAGATTTTGATCCACTGTGTTCCACCATGAGTAGGTGGTCCCCAGCCTGAAACAAGTCTTTCACACCAGGAATGTATAATATGACAAAGTGGTTAGGCGACACAAGAAGCCTGGGAATCCAGATATCTCCTATTCTAGGTACACTACGTTGCCTCTCAATAAATGAATGCGCAACTCTACGCAAGGTACGAGGTGTAGTAGTATTACGTATGGAGCTCTGAGATTGACACCCATCACCTTGATCTATCTCTCACCTTCAACCAAACTTTAGCGCGGGTATAAAAGCCACTATGAGCTACTTCTACTGCTACATCTCTAACTCTGGCTTCATCCGGGTCTATTCTTACAACTGTTACTACTCCAAAACCCAGGAACCGTAGGACTACCGCTCCTCTCTGTGGTCCATCCTGCCCTCTTGGATAATCCAACCTAATGACGATCCGTTGCTCACGAATTTCCTGCGTCAACTCTTCTATCCCAACCTCCTCTGCACTAGATGAAGACATGATACTTCAATTATCATTCTATCTAGACATCTACCGGTTCTACTGATGTTACCATATCTGAACCTGTTCTGATACCAAAAGAAAGAGTCAACACAACACCTCGACTCCTCTCATGAATCCACTCTGTCAGAATGTGAATGACTCCTCTTATATTAAGTAGACAGAATCACAGCAATCCTATTTGAAGTGCACAGCTCGTATCCTCCCAACTCTGCTAACTCCCAAAGAGATGCACAGATCAACTGATTCAAGGTGCACTCTGGTAGCGCCCCTTGATTAGTTCCAAAAACAAAAAAAGACAGAGGGTTTTGGCCCCGATTCAGATGTTATGAGTTACCCACTGAACAATCTAGACAAGGTCTCTTCCCCCACCCAAAGCATCCATAGGTACAGCTTCTAGCTGCATTCCTACAACTCAGACCACCCTCAAGCTTCATTAGTCTTCAGCATCGACCCCTCTTTAGTCCCACTCTCACCAGATCATGGAGCTTGTCATCTCCTAGTTATTGACGCAGCGGAAAAAAATCCAGCAACTAGCTTTTCTCCAAGCCTCCTTATCTTCTCTCCCCAAAAACTTCTTCCCTTTTCATGTTTTCTTCCACTTTAGCTTCCTTCCCAAGCCTCCTTCCAGAAGCTTCCCATGCACCGTTACTGTTCTCCTCCCGAAAATCATAAATTCCACCGCTTTGCTTCAGAAAGTTGACGACGGGCTTAACTCTTAAACCCATAAAAATGAAATTGGCGGCCACACTACAGCAGTAATCAAAGATCACCTATTTGGTTACTTCTTGTTCGGTCACAATAGTATCTAGTTCCAAATTATGAGTTTAGAGTTGGGTCAATGACATAAGACACATCAATATCTATTAAGGAAGGTGCTTTTTTTTGCTTTGTTCAGATCTCCCAAATCTCACTCCCCTTAGTGCACACTTCATATTGCTAGAAAGCCTTCAATGAGTAAGGTAAGGGTTCACCAAGACAGTGTGGTAACATACCTAGGGTGTGGGAGTTATTGATTTTTACATTTTATTTTTTAATTGAACAAAATCAATAGAATTTGAAGGAAATTGGGGTTGTGCATTCATGGTATTTTGAAAGACTTTTCATGAGTGGGATTTTTTGAAGGTAATTTTATAATTTTTAAATTTAAGGTGTGAGAGATATGAAACTTGAATACTTTCTTTTTATTGAAAAGCTTATTACAATTCAACAAAATAAAAATTAAAAAAATAAAATTTTCACTTGGGTCAACAGCATAGGTCATATTAATTTGTCTACTAATGTTTCTTTATTTGGTTTTTTACATGGAATTTACACAAACCATAAGGCCCACTAGCAAGCTTTTGCTACAATTGGGAAGTTTTTGATGATTACGGGTATAGAGGGGGATACATAATGTTTGCACTTTATAAACTTATTATGCAAGAGTATCTAACATTGAAAAATTTTGTCACTACAAATTTAGTAAAATCAAAATGAAACAATTTGGAAATATCAAGAATAATTCTTGGTATCATTGGAAAACTCTCAACAACTAGGATTTTACAGTGCTTATTCCATAATTTCAAGATCTGAGGTATGAGAGGTATTGAATTTTGTGTTCCTTTTGTAATTGAAAATGCAATAAATTTTTAACAAAATGAAATTTTAAAATGTTAAGGAAACTGGGGGCACATTGCTGGTAAGATTGTATACTAGTGTTTATTTGGTTATTCGATTTTTCTGTTTCACCTATGGTTCAAGTAGCTTAATGTTTATAATTGAAATATGTCAGAAGATTGTCTCCAAAATAGAGATTGTAGATATATGCAAACTTATGCCATATTTTGAGATGCACAAATGGAAAAAAAAACAAAAATTGTCATAAGAAAAAGCAGCCCAAATTCATCAGATTTTGAAGGAAAAAAACCCACCAGATTTTGCAGTAGGTAGCAAAGAATATAAAAGGGTATAGAATATATTATGTTTTTTCCTACTTTCATATGTAGTATGTACCAAAATTTGGCTAAATTATTTTCTAGACAGTTTACCACTTTGATTACACAAGACTAATTTGAATTGTAATAAGTCTAGAAATCCACGCAAGAAAATAGTTTAGCTCAACACATAACTCGTGTACTAATTGAGTTGGGAAGTTCAAAATAGCTCACTAAATTGTATCATCACTATGTGCAAAATGCCCACCCAATACGTGCAAAACCCTAAACCCTAAACATGTACAGGACCCAGGCCCTGTGTTCAGTTCACGGAGCCGCTTAGTCGATGTTCACCACTCGAACCTCGGGCTCTACTTTCTTGGCCTTAGGGACGGTGACCGTGAGCACACCGTTCTCCACTTTGGCATTCACTGATTCAACGTTGGCATTATCAGGTAAGCGGAAGCGGCGCAAGAACTTTCCGTGGGAGCGTTCGACGCGGTGCCATGTATATGTCTTTTTCTCCTGCTCTCGGGTGCGCTCGCCACTTATTTGCAGTGTACGATCTCCTTCCAATGTCACTTTAACATCCTCCTTTTGCAGCCCTGGAACCCATGAGCACAAAACTTCACAATCAGGGAAAGGACGTAGGGACACGCCGTATCTGTGGCGGGACATGCATCTCACAAGCTGCTGAAAGTTGCGAAATCCAATTGTAGGCTTTACTGAAGATGATATTGCATATCAGAGCTTTCACAAAAAATGTCAACACATTCGACCAGGAAATTCCTCAACTATGGGATCTGAAACGTGTTCAGCAAAGTGACTGCGATCTATGGATTAAGGCTAATATTTACTTACCAGGCAGATCGGCTTTGAAAACATGAGCTTCAGGCGTTTCGACCCAATCAACGCGGGTCCTCGCAACGGCTTGTACATCCCTCCCGACATTCCTCCCAAAGAAGTTAGATGGCCAGGAGTCCACTGGATCCCAGAACCCAAGATCGAAGGGATCGAAAACGCCGTTGCGTCCACTACTGACGAAAGGTGTCAATGCCATAGCAAATTCAGCGACTGTCGCTTATCGAAAGCACAAAAAAGCCACGATCTGAACTGCTGATTCACAAATGGGAGTGTAAATGGAATTCTCAATCAAGATCTGTATTCTGAGAGTTGGAGCAAATCTGCAGAGAGGTGATTGTTTTGATGGGAAGCGAGCGGCAGAGGCCCTGAATTTATAGAGCTCGGCAACGATGCTTCGGTCAAGAAAGAATGGTACTGGAACGCTTGCATCTGGACGTCTCCAGTGTCGTCCAGAATGCAGTGAACTCTCTTGAACTTTCCAGAGAGTCGTTCTTCCACTTCCCTTTTCCGTCGTGGAACCGACCGTCGAGGGAATGCCTTCTCTTGAACGTTCCAGAAAGCCGTCCTTTTCGTCCCTTTCCGTCGCGGAACTGACCGTCGACAGAATGCCTCCCAGGACGTAACTGTCTAGACCTAAGTCGTAAAATGTAGCTTAAGCAGGTCGTATTCAGGACAAGTAGGTAGGAAATGATAGAAACAGCCGACATGGGTCATTTTGTCAATTGATGGCCAATTCTGTGATTTGATAAGGCCGGAAAGCCGGCTGAATTGGCAAAGTACAGACAGTTATAGTTAATTGGGTATTTATTAAAGATTTCCAGACTCCTTTCGTTAGAAATCCTAGCTTGTCTTTTACGTAAGGGAAGGGAGGTCATAAACATTTATCCCCTAGGCGGTTCACGGCGCTAGGTGAAGGGAAAAGAGAGGGGGCTCTCTGGAACGTTCACGAGAGTTTAGCTTCTGTCCCGACCGCGCAAGAGACTTCCAGATACAAAAGTGTCAGCACCATTCTTTCTTGGCCAAACTATCGTTGCCAAGCTCTACAAATGGAGGATCTCTTCCACTCTCTTCGCAGAGATTATTCTTGAATATTGCTCTCAATTCGAATTGCCTTTTGTTATCCATCAGTTCTTTGCCTCAACTTGCATCACATCATCCCTCTGCCATGATTTTTTTTTATTTTTCCAGTGCCAAGAAATCCCCGACTTCTTTCCCAGATTCAATAAAAATTTCCTCATTTTTTTCGAAATCAAAGAATCTGCAGTTCCGGTTTTTCCAACGAACCGGTTAGTTTTTCCGAAATAAACAGTGTTGGTGTGGTATATAGATCAGACCTGGGTATCAATATTGGTATCAACATTAATATCAAATATTGTAACAGTCTGGTATCACATATCCTAATAATCCTCTTATACCCCCCATATGGAATTTTTATTTTTATTGCCCCAACCTAATGGACACGCATGTTTAGATTTTGGGTGCACCTATCCAATTGATGGGTTGTTTTGACGTCTACCCATCTACTTGTTGGCTTTCTTCTCAAAATATGAATGTTGGGTAATTGATTTAGCCATGCTTCTATATCATTTTATTTTTTTGAGTTGTCACTTGCCTTTTTCTATCACTATGAAATGTAAAAAATCCACATTGAAGTTATGCAACCAATTCTTTTTATGTTTATTTAATTTAGGGTCAATGTAAGGATTTTTTTGTTACATACAAAGGTTTTAACTTAACATTGTATAAGTTTGTTTAATTTTTCAAATTTAAACCTATGCATCCATTAGGTTGTAATGTCTACATAATTTATGGTTTATGCAAAAACATTTAACAATATTTGGTTTAAGGTTTTTTTAATGAAACTATTTAGTTTTTTTATGAAGGCAAAAGTTTTCAATTTGCATTGTCATAACCCTAGCTTTGAGCTCGTGATCAAGGCAAGGACTTGCAAAGGTGCAAGCCAAGAGTGAAGCTCGGAAGTCACATTTCATGCTCCCGGGAATGTAAGAGAATGTGAAGAAATGAACCCCCACACTCCCAAGAGAGATCCCACTTTGGGAATTGGAGTCTCGATGGACTTTTGAATCTTCAAAGGGCGATTGCAAGGATCAAAACCCATTGGACAAGCACATGCCCAAAGAGTACTATAAAGGGAAAGGTGGTGACTTCCCCCAAGTCTAAAATGTAGTCTAAGGTGTGGTGACTCTTGTGTTGTGTTTGCCCTTGGCTCGTCCATGCACCAAAAGTGTTCAAACTACACACTAACCAACTTATGGTTTGGTTTATGTAGGTCCGTGTGAGTAATTGATTTGCTTGTCATTCTTCCTAGTCCCATCTTAAAGCTCCAGCACGCCATTCTACCTTCAAAGTGCTGCAAACCAAGGAGCATACCCCAACTCCTCTTCCTTTCATTATCTTCACTTTTAGACTCACAATCGAATCCATAAAGGAGCTTAGGGTGCGTCAACAATATTGTAACCTTATTACCTTATGTCAAATCCCAAATGCATGCCCCAACCCAAATTATAATATCTATGTAAATTTATGTTATGTAACCCTTCTTGATTCAATAATGCAAAAATTTGTTCCTTCACATTGAAGGTTATGTAAGTACATCTTATCTACCAAATGCAATACCTAAATCTAATGGATTGAATGTAATAAGAAATATCCAAATGATATTTATAAATAAAGCAAATTTGTTAAAGCAAATCATCATTCTTATGAGAATAAGTAAGAGAATGTTTACATCAAGTGGTCAAATCCTTCATTGGAAAGAGTAAGGAATGTGCAATACTTTCATCTAACGTACTAATATATAATTGATACCCATGAAATATATGAAATTATATGCAATATTTGTATTAATGCATGTTAACCTTTAATTATAATATACTTTAAACCTTGCAATACTTGCATGCAAGACCAATTACATGCCACAAGAAATTATATGGGTGAACATTACCCACCTATTGACCTAATGATTATTGTATAATTGATTTGTAATACCCACATTGTATACGGTGGTAGATTAGTTGTACATGATGCAAGTATGTAGTACCCACCTTTATATGACATTTAAATGAAATATTCCTATTTGGGAATTTTAGAAGATATGTGTTATATAGACTTAGCAATGTAACTTTGATTTTCAAGTGCTATATGTTCATTGATATAAAAATCAATGCATTCATAGGTAAATAATCTATTCTTCGACATAATGGTAATATCATGCGCATTTGAATAATGGAAAATTAAAATGGGGGATAAATACAAACAAGTTCATGTTGATTTTTTATATTCATGAACCCTCTTCTTACAAATATTTCCATGCTCTAACATTGTCTCATGCCAATCTTGCATCTGGTGCATTAAATTATTAAGTCCATCATTAACATAATGAAATACCATGTTGAGATGCATGACTTCATTCGCATTGGAAAGGTGAATACTTTGTACATCTATTGTAATAACATGCAACAATGATGTGGTGTGGTTTACGAATTGAACCCCACCTTCTTTGATTTTGTTGATAATTTCTTAAATTATTTCACCCATTCGAACAAATGTTTTTTATAGTGGGGGTGGATGAACTTGAAGGTTGGTTGTGATCCTTCATTTTCCCACATTGGGGGAGGTATCATCTAATGTCATAAGCTTACACATATCAATAACCCATGGTTTTACAAAGTGATTTTCATCAGTCTTTTCATCATGAAATTCAATACTATAGATGTGTAAATAGGTAGGGTCCACAAACATGGTAGCAAAACCCCCATGATCAAATCCATACCATGTCCCACAATATTGAATAGTATTTTTTTTGTGAGATCGGTACATATAAGAAAAATGGCAACTCAATGTTTGCATAAGTTTCCACATAACGCCCATTCACATGTGTAACAAACATATTTGGTGAAAGGAAATGGGACCTTGTATGTCATATTTGAATGTTGTTGGCTCATACCATCCATGCATGGCTAATTTCATTCGAATCATTTAACCCATGGGTGACATGGCTATGAGGGATCAATGTGCCTTTTTCAACGCTCGCTTTCACAATGTGTTCCGCACCCTTATTTTCGATAAACCCATGTTTCTTCATTTCAATCATGTGCATGTAATGTCCTACAACCATTGTTGTGAGTCTCCACATTACTCAATCAATTCATTAACCTTGAAGCCCCTTTGTTTCCAAAAAAAACCAAAATTTCGATGCCCCATGGTAAGATTCAATTGATGTTTATATGTCGTGGTTTGAATGTGGCACTCGTCAAAACCCACCATCCACAAATTAACAACAAAATACATAGTGCTCACATGGGATTGCCTAATCCATCATTGGTGTTTCTACCTTAATTCAAGGAGTGAATATTTTGGGATATGCACAACATGGTGGAACAACAATAATGGATTGAGAGTTAATTCACATATCAACTTGGACATAATAAGTCCAAAAGTATTGAGTCCATGAATCATCAAATAAATTTTGGGTGAAGCTTTAAATGATTTTGTTTTTCCCATGAGTCATGAAAGTTTCAATGTTTTCACCTTGTTCAATGGGCATGTACATGATAATGTAAAGGTCATTCAATATTACATGTTGTACCCCATTGTCTTTGATTTTTTCCATCAAACATAAATGCTAAGCTTTTAAAACATGTCATGCACAAAGGTAAATGAACATTTGATCTTCATCCCGCACAATCTTAACCATGCATAAAATGCCAATTTATTATCATTTTAATTAATAACATTATTTACAATGGAGAATGTGGGATGAAATTTTGAAATGGTTGCATGTACATAAAAGCTCAAAAAAAGGTAAAATGAAAATAAACCTTATTGCAATGTTCATGATGTTTTTGAAACATCATTAACAATGAAACATAAATGTTTCCACTTAGGGTTCTTCTTTAAAAGCTTTATTTTCAAAGGAGTTAACCATTCCACCAAATCATTGTTTGGCAACTTATAATGATCCATGCAACTAACATTTTGGTGTGATGTGCATCAAACATCATCAATGTGAACAAATGAAATTTCACATCATTAGTATTATAGGTGACATCCATTGAGATTACCCCATTATCACCTGATGAAACCATGACTTACAATTGAAATGAGATTTATATCCCTATTGTGAATGGGACATGAATCTCATATCCTCACTTGCATCTTGAAAATAAAACACATCATTTAGAATACTAAATGCCTATGGTTGAATTTTTGTGTAAATGCCAATTCTTTCTTTTGTGTTTACGATCTAAGTAAACAATGTTTTGACACCTAATGTAATCATCCCTTGTTATCATTTCTCCTACATTGATTCTAAGCCACCATATTACCTTATGCTTGTCATATATTTGTTTGACAATGTATCCTAAACCCAATTGAATCCAAATGTGATCCTTGAGGGCTTGTGACATTCATAGGGCAATGCCATTAAATCAAGGTCATGTTTGTCATGCACGTGTTCATTATTGGCCCATGTGTGGCATTGATGGTAGAAGATTATCTTCACCACTTTGAGTCGCACTAGTAGAAATTAGCCAAAATGTAATCACTCCAATTATAACTACATGTGACTTGTATTCATTTGCAACTAAAGTTGAAAATATTTGCAACTACAACAAATTTCAACTATTTTGGTGATTTTCATAACTATGATGCAACCATTAAAAATTTCATCCTATTGGTTGGATCGATTTTACATTTATTTTCATCCATTAATAGGTTGATATGTCTTATTAATTGGAATAGTCACCAAATTAGTTGCATCCTAAAAGTATTTTACAATGACATAAAGGTGTATTTAATATAGGTATGCATGCAATTAAATTTTAAATAATCATTTGGTTATTGATACTTCTAGTTTGAAACTTATCAATTGAGTTTAAAAATGGACATTTCAATTTTGAATATTGTTATTTGAATATGAAAATCCACATTTCAATTCTAGAAATTATCATTTAAATTCAAAAAAATTATTTGATCTAAAAACTGATATTTGAATTCTAAATTATTATTTTTGAATCTGAAGGTTAATATTTCAATTAAAAAATTTTATTGAGCCTAAAAAACTGACATTTTATTTTTAAATATATTTATTTGAACTTGAAATTTGATATTTGAATTTTGAAGTTCTAAATTTTATTTTAAGAAATATTTGACTTGAAAGTTGAAATTTGAATTCCAAATTATTATTTTGAATTCTTGAAATTAATATTTGAATTCAGAAAATTACTAATTGACTATTAAAATGGAAATTTTAATTTTGAATATTATTATTTGAATCTGAAAATTGACATTTCAATTTTAAATTTTTTTATTTAACTTCAAAAAACTTATTTGAGCTAAAAATTGATATTTGAATTTTAACTATTTTGGAAACGTAAATTTATATTTTAATTCAAAAAATTATTGATTGAGTTTTAAAGGTATTTTTTACTAATGTTATCCATAATAAATTACTATTGTAAATAATTATAAATGACTATGTTTATTAAGTCTAAGTTACACTAAATAATTACTGTTGTAACATAGCTTTGTATATTTTTGTAATTTGTATTTTTATATTATAAGAAATTAATTAATGTAATTAATGTGACATTACTTTAAAATCATTGCAATTACTTCAGATAAGAATTAATTAGTATGTGCATAATTATTCACACTCTGTAATTTATAACTACAAACCTGAATTAAGAATTTGGAAAATTTGTAATGTAGTTCAAATAATTATTTTACTGATTTTAGCTTCATGAATTAATATATATTATTAATATTATTATTTAAAAATCTATGACTAATCATTTATGATAAATATTCTATGGTAATTTTACAATAATTATGAATTAATGTTATGTTTAGCAAATTATTATATTATAGTTAATAATTACCAAGAAAAAAAATCACTTGACCTATAATAATTTTTACAACAATAAATGTAATTATACAATAAGTAATGTAATTAGTTGAATAATAATTTTTTAAAAATTCGTGTAAGAGTTTACATTCTAATAATAATTTTTAATTCATTATTTATAATTTTAACATAAATATTTAAAATAGTTAAAATTTAAATTATAATCATTAAGTTAGTTTTACATTAATTTATTTTTTATATATCAATTAAATTATAAAAATTAATAAGTTTTTTTTAAAAATTTAATTATTTAATTCTTTATTAATTATGTAATAATAACTTGTGAATAATTAGATAATTAATTTGTTAAATATTTAAAAATTATTATTTATTTAAATAATTGATAATGAATACTGAATATTTGTAGTGTATAATCTACAATTTAAAAATATTAAATTTAATCATTACTAATTAAATGATTATTTAATTATTTAGTACTTAAATTATTGAAAAATTAAAAAGTAAGAAAGTAAAGCATGAAGAAAGTTTTGGCATTACAATTTAGTTTGTAAAGAAGTTGCAACTTTAAAACTTATCCCATACTAGTGGGTGCCCGTGAAAGAATCTCAATTAGCTCCAATCAAGATCTCTCTTCTCTTCTCTTCTCTTCTTCTTTTCTCTCCTCTGTCCTCCTCCTCCTTTTCTCTTACGTGTAGTAGCGCAGCGCTCCTCCCCCAGGCCACGCTCCACCAGTGTTGAGAACCAGAAAACGACCGTGCCCGTTCCACCCGTGCAAGGGACCAGAGAGCCGGCTAGCCTTCTATGACGGACCCGACCCGGCACCCCCCACGGCGAGCCCGGCCAGTGGAAATCCGGGAATCTGGGAATGTCGGGCCGGGCCAAATCGGCCTTCTCTGACAGACCCGAGCTCCGTCAGAGACAGACAAGAGAATTAATATATAAAATTATTTATTTTTCATTCCTATTTTGAACATTATATAAACAAGGGGGTGTGGTCATTTAATTTCACATTAAAAAATTTGAATACATGGGATGAACAAATCAAAAGGCTCAACACAAAATTAAAAAACAAATTGTGCACATTTTTAAAATACTTACTTTTCCAACCTATTTATCTATCTAGCTAAGTGGATACCTATTTTGACCTACCCACCTAGGTTGTCCTGTGTGACTATCTATCTAAGTACCTACCTATATGAGTAGGTATTTAACTTAGGAAGGTAAAACCTACTTAACTATTTTTAACCTAAGTAAGTAGGTTGGTATGTAGCCTAAGTTTGTAGGCACTTATTTATGTACCTACCAACCTGTTTTTTAAATGTCACATGACATATTTACATTGAGCCTTATGTCATAATATAAAACATCAAAGTATTTAAATTGAACATCCTAGATTATTTCAAAATAATAATAATAATAATAATAATTTAAATAATCAAATATTAAAACACATGGTGACACATCATTTGCCCCCAATTGTGACCAAAATAGTTGCATTTTAGTTGCATGTGACAATATGTATACAATGGAGTCAAAGGATGAACTATATTTGTTGATTTTTTTTTTCATATAATACCCTTTGTCATTTGCGAGTAATTTATCACATGCGACTTGTTTTAAGCACCTAAAGGGATTTTAATTACAAAATGTTTCATGTAACTAAAATTTAATCACAAAGACTAGTAAAAACTACATGTTTTTTTTTCTAATGTTGTGTATATAATTGTCGAATTAAAAATTGAACAACTTCATTTAATGGAACAATGGCAGTTTGGGTTTCCATAATTGTCTTCTGATCCATATCCACATGCATACCTACAAAATGTGAAATCAATTTATGACCTAAAATTTGGTACAATATGAAATTTAAAAACAAATTCCATATAATAAGAGTCAACAATAGAACATTATACCAAATATGGCCAAGGTGGTTTTGGATTTTTTGTATGTTTACATTTTTTTATAAAGGTACCCATTTATAAATGTTCCACTCCATTGGGGAATCTTCATGGCTTCATTCAATGTTTAAACTTTTTGAGACTTATGCATGTAGGATGTATGCACACTCAAGCTTGATATATATATGCATTTCCATGTCAAACATCATTTCTCCACACCAAATCCATGTTGTTAAAGGGTGACCTCCTTGAGTTTTGGATTACAATAGATTAAGATTTTGAAGCATGACCCATGTTTGAAACTATGCTTTGAGTTGATTATACAAAAAAATAAAATAAATTGATGTTAATGTCCAAAATGTTATAGTTTGCAATATGTTGAATTACATGTTCATTATCATATTCAATATTAATGCAAATGTACATATTCTAAGTACTTGATTTGTATCCCTCATCTAAACCCCATACAATATACACATAATACCCTGAATGCTAAGTATGGAAAACATATGATATGGTCTATGATTAAAAATTGTAAATTGTAATATTCACAAGTTTATTTTAAATCCATATTATCTATGCATAATTTAAATACCCACATAATAATCAACAAACTACATTATTTATGGAAGAGGGAAATGCAATACTTGCATGACAATTTAAATATGCACATTATATGTGGATGCAAAGTGTAATATTCACATTATGACCCTAATCCACATTATATATGGTAGAGGGAAATGTAAAACCTACATGATAATTTAAGGATGCATATTGTATGGGGCAAAATGCAATTACTCACATTATGACCCTAATACACATTATATATGGGAGAAGCAACTGCAATACTTGCATGAAAATTTGAAGATGCAAATTATATGTGGTTGCAAAATGCAATAATCACATTATGACCCTAATCAACACTATCTATGGGAGGCCAAAACGTTAAATCCATATATCAAACATGGAATATTTTTAGTGGAATTTGATAATTGTATCAAAACTATTCAAGGAAATTGATTCTTTGAATGAGGAACAAAACAATAAAAAAAACATAAAAAGTATCATACCGTTGATGTTAAAGGATGATGTCACGTTTAAAGGAATTGTATCTTGATTTGAAAACACAACCTAAATAGATCAACGCACATTTCATTAAACCTTAAACTTAAAACCTTAAATAATCCTAATGGTAAATGTTCTCAGCTTAATGTCTATACAAATAGTTATAAATGTATACAAAAAAGATTTATAACTATGTTTTGAATTTTAAAGCTAATCAACTAAAAATTATTTGAATGGAAAGATTAGCCTTAGAGTTTAAAACTAATTACCACAAAATATTTATATATAAACCTAAAAGAATTTAATGATAAATTTCATGAAAATTAATAACTATATAAACATATACAAATGTCATACAACATAATCTTTTAAAAATGAATGATGAATTAAAATTGAAACACAATGAAAAGAAAAAACTAAATGAATGAAATAAAAGTTTATTCTTTTACATTTAATGTGGTCACTTCAACTTGAAGGCCCAACTTGAAACCTTTTTCATTCACCTTGTAAAGAAATAAATGAATCTTGTTGCAAGTATTTGTATGTGAAGATTTGACCAAATATCCCCCCAAAATCCAACTTAGGATTGATTTTCGTTGGTATTAAAAATTGTGTAAATATTCATAAACATTTGATGTTTTTTTAACTTTGAATTCATCAAGCCTATTCCTTAATTAAATTAAGTATATCTTGCATTAAATGGTCCAAAGTGGAGGGAGAAAAACATTGCCAAAAGAATTACCATAATTGCAATGCCCACATTTGAGGATAGTGGTTTCTTATCATCACAAGTTTGAATCAAGCTACAAGTAGATGTTTTGTTAATAATTTAAATGACATTCCCAAAAATGTATCTACTTTATTAATTAATTTCTAGAGTAGGAATTAGGTAGAAGTTTAAATAGAAAGATATATAAACTTTGTGTCAAGAAATATAGGTTTAATCAAGATATACAAATTTAACCAAGAAGAAGTATAAGTTTAATTAAGAAAAATAAGTTTAACTAAAAAGAAATATAGGTTTAGCCGAGGGATAAAAATTTAACTAAGAAATATAAGTTTAATCAAGAAAAAATATAAATTTAGCCAAGAAGAAATATAGAAATTTTCAAAAAGAGAAGTTTAGCTAGTAAGATATATAGGTTTAGCCAAGAGATAGAAGTTTACACAAGAAGAAATATAGGTTTACCCAAGAAATAGAAGTTTAACCAATAAGATATATAAGTTTTGTCAAGAAGAACTATAAGTTTAGCCAAAAAGAGATATAAGTTTAGCCAAGAGGAAATAAGAGTTTTGCCAAGGGAAGTAAGGAATTAATTGTTAGTTCATAGACAAGGCTAAGATTTAAGCTAGTATGGTAACTAGGTGGGTGGGTAGTATAGCCGTCAGGGTTGGGAAAAAAAATGGTCAAAGGTCAGCAGCCAAAAAGGATTGACTGTGGTAGAATGTTGGTTACTGTAAGGTAAAGGGGCAAATGAAAAAGAGGCAAATCATCCAGCCCATCCTATGGACAGAACAGCCAACTGGTGCAGTCATGGGGGGCTGGTTCACTCTGGCCCCCACCAGAGCACACCATGAATGGCAAGTGGTCAGGAAACACAGTTCTGTTGGGTTCCTGTTCCCTATCTAACCATGGTGGTTAGCTCAGTTTCTTTTTTTTCACTACCTACTAACAACCCACAAGCAGGTTTTAGTAGGCAGGTAGTTAAAAACAGCCCTTACCTATGTATAAACCATCTACTTACCTAGTAATTGCCTCTTTTTCCTACCTATCTCCCTATATGAGAGACAAAGAGAATTGGTTACCAACGTGAAACAGAATATTAACCCAGTTGAGGTTCATCCACAACTGAGTACTAATGGGCATCCAGTGGACGGTGCACTGGTGGGTGCTGGTTCACTGTGGCCATATAAGACAGGGTTGTTCAGTTCCTGGTTGGATTTAGGGAAAAGCCTTCAGTTCCAAATCCAGCAAATGTTATAATTTTGAATCAGGAACACATAACAAGCCTGTGTTGATTAGGAGACCTCTCTCTCATAACAAACCACATAGCAGCAGACCCGTGTTGAGGGAGACCACACTTCCATGCTTCACATTCGCTTCAAATTGTTAGACAGGTATAGTTCACCATCTAAATTGACTTCCAATAGATGCAAAATTGTTTGTGAATTTAATGAATGTCCTATAGAGGGTGTTAGTTGCTGAACATGACTAGGGTTGAAGTATCAGAGAACACCAATGTGACAGGCTTAGCTTAATACAAAGCAGAGAGCAAATTTCAATATAAACTCAATGACATTCCGAAATATATTTTCGCAACCCCATCTACCTTGAATTGAGGAGAGAGTGAAAAAACCTCTGTACTAGAGAGGTGCAGGATCGAGAAAATATTCTCAAAAACAAGGACTAGTATCTGTGTAGTAGGTAGCAGGGATCTCACATTCTGCTGGCAAGCTTGGTCAATGAATCAAGGATGACATCCAGCCTGAGTGAACTCAAGATCCAGCAATCCCCAGGCTCTCATTCTGAAAACTTGCAACTGGTATTTACTTGGCAAGCTCAGTCCACAGCTGCTTGGCAGCATTTACCATGTTGGTCAAAGCAGCAGCAACCTCTGTATACTTCCTGGTCTTCAGCCCGCAGTCAGGGTTGATCCACAGGACCTTTGATTCTAGCACAGCAAGCATCTGCACCATGCATTTTCTAGTTTTTCAGAATGATACTTGTAAGCTATTTTGTTACCCAAATTATTCATTACATACAGCAGATGGACAGCTAGATTGGAAACTAACTGGTGACTTGAACTTGACCATGCGAGAAAATGCTGGGCATCCATCCCTTTCAAATGATCACTTCAGGAATTCACACATGTACCAGCAGGTGGCTCAACAATACTGATTAACAGATATGTTTACCTTGCAAGCATGCTCAGCCATTTCTTCAGTGGATGGAATACGTGGGGAGTGAATGTCATAAACACCTGGGCCAATACCAGCACCATACTGAACTCCCTCACAAAAGACAGATAGAAGCTTTTCATCAGATCAGGAATTCTCAATTGTGATGACATCAGCATTCATGTCAATAATGGAATGTATTATATCATTGAAATTTGAGTAGCACATGTGGGTGTGAATCTGCAACCGAAAGTATGATTCTGGACATTCACATGAAAGATTGCAGTTTCTATAACTGACCACAAAATCTCTATAGATGCTCTTCCAGTCTTCAAACTGTGTGGTTTATGAAGAGAGTTACAAACCTGAGTGGTGTCCATCACACCAGATGTGGTGATGCGGAAGCCATGCAGAGCCCAGTTTTGATGGTCAGCTTGCTCTGACTTGCACAAGGGCAGACCCTCCTGGAGAGCAGCTTCATCAATTTGAGTGACCTGTACTTGCCACATCTCAGTCAGAGAGGTACAACATATATTTGAGCAAACAGTCAAAGGAGGAGTAAATCTGCAATGGAGAGGTCACCAACAAATCTTACATTTATCCCTCCAGCCTGAAGATCCTCCACCTCATCCTTTATAGCCAGAGCAATCTGGTAGCATGTCTCCGACCTGCAATTATCAAGCAGAGCTGTTAGTTTCAACAGGAAATTTTGTACTGCTTACCAAGTGCTACAAAAAGTCAAAAAATCACACTTTGGACCTAAATTTCTTTATGCTCAGACCAACCAAATATGCATTGCATCAAACCTCCATAGAACTTGATCACAGCTAAACATGATCAGATTGGGTATGATCTTGCAAGACATATAACTGGTGTCATATAGCATAAGGATAATAGAGAGAATTGTAAGTACCTGGTCTGGTCATTCCTAACAAAAGACCAATTGAGAATGGTGACAGGTCCAGTCAGCATGCCCTTCATGGGACGCTTTGTAACACTTTGAGCATACTGTGACCAGAAGACAGTCATGGCCTTAGGCCAGCTCACATCACCAAAGATGATTGGTGGCTTCACACATCAGGAGCCATAAGATTGCACCCACCCATTAGCAGAGAAGCAGAAACCCTCAAGTTGCTCGCCAAAATACTCCACCATGTCATTTCTCTGCAACAGGCAAAGGAAATAGACATCAGCATAGGGAGTCTTCAGTTTGCACATCTGCACACCAACCAAGTAGTGTCTTGACAGGGCAGACTGCCACCTGAGAAAACAGAAGTGGAAGTTGCAGATATCATTACCATCAGAAGCTAGTACTCTTGTAACACAATAAGTGCAAGAACAGAAGGTTAAGCATCCACCTCAGGTTCTCCATGTACAAGAACATCAACGTCAAGTTCCTCCTGCAGCTTCACCACACTGTCAATTTCTGCGTTGATTGCCTTTTCATAATCCTGCTCAGTGATCCTGTGGAAATAGAAAGCAAGGAACACAGATTAGTGAAGAGTGTGAAAACAAATCGAATGCCCAGATTTTGCAAACATGTAGGTGTAAAGATCATCTCTGCACTGGAAATGAAAGACAGGTGAAGAGGCCCACAAAATGAAACCAGGATATGGTCTAACGTAGACTTACTTCTTTGCTCTTCACCTCCCGGCAAACCCTGCGGAGCTCAGCTGTTTGTGGGAATGACCCAATGGTGGTGGGGGGGAGAATGGGCAAGTTCAAATGCTTTTGCTGTTCCTCCAAGTGAGTTCCAACAGCAGTAGCTCTACGATGGTCTGAGGTCTTTAATGCTTTTGCTGTTCCTCCATCTGAGTTCCAACAGGAGTAGCTCCACGATGGTCTGAGGTTTTTAATGCTTTTGCTGTTCCTCCATCTGAGTTCCAACAGGAGTAGCTCTACGATGGTCTGAGGTCTTTAATGCTTTTGCTGTTCCTCCAAGTGAGTTCCAACAGGAGTAGCTCTACGATGTTCTGAGGTCTTTAATGCTGCAGACTGCATGCAAAACAATTTTATAAGAGACAGTGAGATTTCCAAGATTTACAGACAATCAGTTTCCTTTTGAATGTACTTACAGCCTCTTGAACAGCCCAGTTGTGCACCCTTGGAGAAGACCTCCTGGAAGCATGTGCAGAAGCATTGGCAGCAAAGAAATCCTGCTCCATCCAACAACATACACAAGCAGTCAGCATATGTGGACATCTTATTGAGAGTGTGATCCACAGGCATGGACCACCGATCCATGACATAGTTGACAAGAGAGAACACAAAGGCAATACTGATCACCGTGACAACAAGTTCTTGATTTGAACCCTGCCACACAGGGTTTACTGAGTCAATGGCAAGACCCGAACCTAAAAGAGGTAATGTACCCATTCTAGACTCAGTGCACAATGTTGATCCAAACAATTGAGAATCCATCCAAAATTCACCATCTACTTGTTGATGAACTTATTTGGTAGGTTGTAGGTCAAGATGAACAGTGAGGCCAGGTGCATAACAAGCAGATATGCAATAGCATAGGAAGTTAAGAGAAAGTATGAATTGCCTCATCCTTCTTGCCAGCTGTGGCATTTGCAAGTGCAACAACTTCCAACAACTTCTGGGCAGTAAATGCTAGCCATGACTTGAGATCAGCATCCAATTTGGTCTCATTCTTCAAATCAACTGCAGTATGGAGCAGAGAGCATGATGTTGACACCACATTTTCTGCACAAACTCAATGTTTTCTGATGAGATCCAATTGTCATGCTGGACAATAAGAGTGACATGCTGCTACAACTTTTGACCTTGTACTCTATCATGTCTGTTTCTTGACATGAGTAGGATATAATACTGACATTATGGAGCTAACATCTTAGAAAACAAGTAATTTAATTATCTTCCCTGATGAGGAATGGCTTGATCAATCTGGTTCTTTTGTTGCAGACAAAAAAGAAACTCTAGAAGACAATTCTACATAACAGTTTCCTACACAACACAGGATTTTTCAGTGATTCGCAACAGCATTGTAAGGAACACAGACAGAATGACCATGTGTCATCATGGTAAAACTACCAGTGAAACTAGGGGGAGGAGGAGAATTGTCACATGTTGAAACTTGAAACCCAAGACTAACTGCATCAATAAGACTTACCTGTAAAATTCAGTCATTCTTCCATTCTACACTATCTAACATCATCAGAGAAAGGGGTACATCAAGAATTTACCTTTACCAAGAGCATGCTGCATCTCTTCAATGACAGTGACAGAGGCAGCCAAGTCATTGGCCCAGATGTTATGGCCATCTACAACTCCAGCAAAGAGAATCCTGACATTACAAGAACTGGTTAGCAAACCAGGCATCACTGCTACGTGATGTTACCTTTGTAAGTAATTTAAACTTCCCCATACTTATAATGCAAGCCAACCTCAACAGAATTGAACGACAACCTGATGATATGGTGATAGAGATTTCAAATCTGATGACATATCAGTGATCAGGAAAAAGACAGAAATAAACAAAAGACAAAAAGAAGACCCAACCTACAGACATCAAGAATGAAGTGCAGTTTGGAAAACAGCAACAGGCATGCACATGTTCAGTGACCAGCAATATCAACATGTATGGTACTGACCAGATAGCAGCACATCCATAGCATCACTGGTAAGTTATGCGCACAATACAGAAGGTGCTACCAAAAGTAGAAAAAGAAGTAGATAGAAAGCAAGGTCAATTAGCATAGCCAGTTCCACTTTTAAATGTCCTGATTATTATAATGAACCATGACATGACGTTCTTCATAGTGAACTACTAGCAGTTGTGAATTGAACTGTGTGCAATACAATATCAACACTCAAGCACTGATTCCTGTAGGACCTAAGAAACCTACAGGAATTGCTAGAAAGCTCACAGGAGCTGCACATAAAAAGCTCATTGAACAGCATTCGCACATTGAAAGAACTCATTTGTATGCAGCAGCAGGGATGTCAGAAAAGTAGGTCTCCAAAAGTAGCTTCAGGCCACCAAGGTCTGCTCCAAGGAATGAATAAGCCTTCTTGAATGCCTCAAGCTGGGAGGCCTCAAGATCCAAAACAAGGGAAGGCTCATCCAGCTGAACCCACTTTGCACCAGCTTCCGTCAGTTCTCCAATCACTTCGCTGTTGCATGCATTACCATAATCTATGAGACAAGACTTAAAAGAATACTTCCATCAGAAATTTATTTGAATTATAGAAATAAATTTCTAGCATGACCTATGCTCCCAGCGTCTACTCTACCACCATAGAGTCTTTCAAAGATGGAAGGGTCAGAGGGAGTTGAGACTTACTTGTAGACTGGTAGAATTGAGTCAGGAAGTGACAAAAGATCAAAGTCTTTGGGGGCACTCTTTTCAGCCTTAGCAAGAAGCAGGTATGTAACAGGGCCACAAGCACTGGGACAGTCTCAATTCCAAGCTGTCATAAACAAGCATGTGACATTAGAAGCTATATCACCAGGAAGACTTCACCTGCATTAAGAACAACCAAGTTTGAGGCCAACAACAGGTACACAAATTGTCACAGCAAGTCCACAACAAAAGAGTATTATAACTGAATACTGGGAAAAGTACAATCTTTACCTCCTTGCCTTCCTTGTATTCATTCACAGCCTTCCGAGATGAGTATGAAAACCTGGTTGCAGGGCCAAGCTCTGGGACAATAAAGTGGCTGCATTTCACCAAATGCATAAGTTCTACCCAGAGAAAAGACAGTGTGAATATCTACTTTAAACTGAGGCTCCACTTGTGTGCTAGTCTGTTCTTACACTGTTCCTACATTCATGTGTTCCCATCACTTGGAGACTACCTTACATGGTACAAACTTTGAAACTTTCAGAGCTTCAATTCCAGATGGTTAGGGTGGCAGCTATGCTGCAATCAACAAACTAAATTCCTTCACTCAAGAAACTACTAAATGCACTTTTTCATGAATGATAGCATGCGGACTTACTAGTTTGTGTCAAACCACTTCGTCATTTCCATAGCAGGCTTGGTGGCACTACCACAGGCCATAGAGAAGTAGAGACATCAAGCCCAATGTCACCCCCGGTCCATCCATAAAGGGGGGCACAGCTCCAACAAGTGCTGTGGTGTCCAAGACCTGATCATAGTAGGAAAATGTGTTGCTGGGAATCAGTGTGATTCCAGCATCTGCCATCTGCTTCCAGATTGAAGCTCTCAAGTCCTTGGCAAGAGCCTCAAGGTCAGCATCAGAGGACTTTCCCTCCCAGAATGACTCCAATGCAAACTTGAGCTCTCTTGGGGCCCATACAAGGGTAGCCAACAACGTGGGAAGCCATGGTGACAGCTGCTGAGCAAACCTGCTACAGGATCCAACCAGACAACATCAATTCAAGACCAAGAAGAAGGAATGCACAAATGGCAGGTCATTCAGCAGCAAACCCAGACCCTCAAGAGCATTAAACTCCACTCTTCATTGCAACAGTGTTGTTCATCTCATGACCTGATAATCAGACAACAAAATCAACTGAAATACATCACAAAGAAAACAAACATAGATTAAGATCCAATTTGAAGGACAAAATGGAATGGGTTCACAACAAAGTATAGTGTGCTTCCATCTCAAATAAGAATGTTGGTGCCAGTGCTATGAATTGTACAGATGAACTCTGGATCAGTACATGAGGATCAAGGCATCACAGAAGATCCCATTTTGTTCCCTGTACATTTGAAGATAGAAGAGAACAATTGTGCTGGATACCAAGGACTGCAGGGTACTGGTACATTGTTTGGTGCAGTTGCAAAGATTTCCCTTAGGATTTCAGATACATAACAGATGGTTTACCATGATCCTCAATACATCCACATTTCATGTTGGTAAGTGGCCTAACAGCTGCAGTCATTTCTTCTTAAAGGAAAGACCACTCAATCTGGAATAGGACTCCAGACCTCTTGCAAGACCTTCAAGATTGTGTGAAGAAAAATGGTACCAGAATGATTTGGAACATGTAGTTAGGATGGGCATGTAGAATTCCAAATCACACTGCATTTTCCTGAGTGATGTCTAGAGAAATAAGAAGAATGGATGGGTGGTTTGCTGTTGAGTTGTTAGGTATGTAGTGGGCTTGGGGGTTCTGTTTTTTTATGTTTGAAGTAGTTTAGTAGAGCCTTACATATTGCATTACATTGTAGGGATGGGAATAGCAGTTCAAAAGACCAAAGGAACATGGAGCGGTCTGATATCTGGTTAGACTCCAAGAAAGTTTGTTTGAGAGATATTCTGAGGGCTGATCAATTTCGCAGGATACTGCCAAAATTGCAATATTTATTGAGTAGAGATGAATATGCAGAATCTGTGGTTTGGCTAAAACTATTGTTCTGATTTCTTTGGTGGCTCAAGAGAAGAGACTTGGTTCCAGTGTTGAAATTTCGTATTTTCGTGATTTGTATGTCAATTAGTAGGACAACAAGTTAGGTTTATCAAATTCAATATATATGTTGTGTGTGGACATGGAATGTGGCACTTTTATTTTTGGTTACATTACTACCAAAATGTCACTACTTGAAAATGAAAAAAATTTGTACATATGCCTTTGATCAACTTATTCTTTCCTTTCACAGATTCAACATAAAGATCCAAAGATCAATAACTACCATTCTCCCAACAAGTTACATTAAAACACACCAAAAATTGCACACCTCACACAACCTATGTCTTCTATGTGTTAAACAAGATGACCACCACCAACAAGGTTCACCCCAAACTCAAATGCTTATTCTCCTTACAACATCTTTCCAACACAACCACTCAATTTTAACTTACACACTAACAAACTACTACATTGTGACCAACTTGGCATCAAAGTCATACCAACTCTAAAAAAAACCAACTATAGACTATTAACTTCTTTCATATGGTCATCCTTCTTCAGCCATGGTTCCATATTGCTTCTTTCATAAATCTTCCTTCAGACCATTAGCTAGAAACTTGTTTGCAAGCTTCCTCAACAAGCTTCATATTGCAACAATTGCATGTCACCTAGCATGCAATTCAGCCACCAAAAAGTCTCGAAAATAGTCTCAAAAAAGAAAAGCACATCTATATGGCAACCTTAACTTTAAGTTAAAAATTTAATCCCAACCTATTTAGTTCATTACAATTATATCATCCAGTCAATATACGTAAAAGACATGGATGATCGGAAATAAATTCCTGCTCAAGTTTTTGCACAGGAAGAACCCTCCTCTTTCTGGATTTTCAACTTTGATGATAACCAAGCCTTAAAGGCAGGAAAGCTTTGTGGATATGGCCTCCACCTATATAACAAATCAATACCTTTGGGGTTCTTGGGGGTACCAAAGTGAAGTAAAAGGCGCCATTACAAGAGATGGATGGTGGGCGGACAGGAAACATTTTTCCATTGGGTTCAAATACCCTATCTAACCACACTGATTAGCTCAGTTTCTCTTTTCACTAACTACCTACGAATAACCCAATGTCCTCACCTACATAATAATCCTCTACATGCATCTATTTATTTAATAACTTGTGACCTAAAACAATGTCCAACATTTTATGTGGATGAGCATGAATGAAAGTAGGAACCCTAAGTCAGATATGTGGAAAATCATGCCAAAGTTGTTGTGCTTCAAGGACATCGAAAGGCCAATTTTATTTTTTTTGTTTTTGGCTTTGTTTTGTTGTTTTGCAAATTATTGTGTTTAATGTTATTTTTCAATGGAGTGGCTTTGGTGAGCTAGTTCTAGCAATGGAGCAAAATCCTTGCTGCTCAATTGAAAATATTTACAAGGAGTGCAAATCACAATTCTTGGAAATGATTGGTGTTGAGCTTTCAAAGGAGTGGAAGGATGTGGACAAGGAAAAACTATATGAAGTTGGCCGAGGAGGAGGAAGGCATGCAATTTTCTTTTGGGAGTGTGGAAGAAGTTAAGTTCCAATTCTTCAAGTTGTGAAGCGTGGAGATTTTTTGAATTTTGATAGTAATTAGTTGGGGACAAATGCCCCTCTAGACTTCTTCTTTTCTTGAACCCAACACCTATTTTTCTGTTGTGCCATGAGTGTCAAGAAGGGAGTAGGAGATCTAGAGTATATATTTTTATGGACCAAATCAAGGGAAGTGATGAAAGAGTCTAGCACTTTCAAGAACTATTGTGGTGGTAATCATTATCTATGTTAGGTTTTGGGGAATTCAATGTGAATGTTTAATGTGGTTTATTCTAAAAAGAAAGTATTTATGATATAGTGGGAGCTCTGGGGATTTTGGAACAAGAGGAAATTGCGAGGTTTAGATTGTCACAACCACCTGCTCTAGTTTTAGTCTTTATCAAACTTTTGAATGGAACTACATGATGATGTTGGGGTAGCAATTGTGGCATTTTTGTTGTTGAATGATGAGCTACCAGATTCATCAACAACTAGTTGGCTCCTTGAGAGGAAATCAAGAGAGGTTTGATTCATTGAGGTCCATAGTGTTAAAATTGTAAAGTTTGTTTGGCTAGAAGGACTTTTGGTTTAGGAATAATATTTGTTGTAACATCCTTTCTGCTCCTTGGAAATTTCTAGTAAACCTTGATGAACTTACATTCAAAATGATAAATATTACCATCTCAAAATCACCTCCCCTTCTCTTTTAATGACAAACCACCTAATATCCTACTTGCTTACCTACAAGACCTATCCTCTCCAAGATAGGTTACCAAGGTGAAACCTAATATCAATTCAGTTGGGTTCACCAAGAATTGAGTCTTAACGAGCTTCCAATGGTCGGTGACACTAATAGGAGATGTGGTCCTAACCACTAAACAATCCCTTCATTTTTTAGTGGATTAGATCAATTCCACTATAATGACATTATAATGACATTTGGCTTAACATAATGGAATGGGCTAGTGATTGAAATTGCATGGCAATGACCAGTGAAACCCTAGTGGGTTGGTCTAGTGATACTATCTAACATAATCATAGAAAACCATCCAATGGGCCAAATTGGGCCTTTTTATGCCATTGGATCAAATGATTAATTTAAAATATAGTAAATCTTTCTCCATTTAAATGATGCCATTTGGTAAACATTAAACATCCAATGAGTTGTTGCCATGTGGCAAGGCTAAACTAAAGCACTTATCCATTAAGTACCTAAGTAACTAGACCTATGCACCTGAACACCTAGGCCTAGGTTTAAAAACCTAACATTTGAGGAGGCCTAGCATGGCTACTGAAACTTATAAACCTAACCTAGGTTCGTTTTGCCAACTAAGTTACAAGATTCAAAACTTAAACCCCTCACCTCCACTTTGAAGGGTCAAGTCTTCAACCATTGCACCATTTTATTTTTATGTGAAATAACATGTCAAAAAAAATTCATATCACGTTCTTTCAACCTACTTAAATTGATTCTAGTTAAAATATACTAGACTTGCTTGATTTAGGCTAACTTAAAATAGGTACCTTAACAAACATAAGCTATTTAAGCTAAGCACCTAAGGTAACTAAGGTTATATTGTAGGCTCACCTTAGGTTATATAAGCTACATCTAGGCTATGTAGGTTGCTTTAGGCTATGTAGGTTGCCTTAGGCTATGTAGGTTATATTTAGGCTATAATTAGGGTATGTACCTACACTTATGTTATGTTGGTTATACATATGTTGGTTATTCTAATTATGTTGGTTATACAAATGTTGGCTATTCTTATGTTGGCTATACCTAAGTTGGCTATACCTAAGTTGGCTAAACCTATATTATTTATACCTATGTTGATTATGCCTATGTTGGCTATACCTAGGTTGGCTAAACCTATGTTGCTTATTTTAATGTTGGATATACTTAAGTTGACTACACCTATGTTGGCTATACCTAGGTTGGCTAAACCTATGTTGGTTATACCTATGTTAACTATACATAGGTTGGGTATACTTATGTTGGTGATAACTATGTTGGCTATACATAGGTTAATTATATGTATGTTAACTATACTTATGTTGGTTTTACCATCACTAAAAAATACTAATAAACTTGAAGTTTTGTTGTTTACCAATGCATTAGGTAAATAGGCTAATGTCCAAACACATAAGAAGTTAGAGTTCAACAAAATTCAAAGGATGGCACCTTTGTTTATGGTGTCCAAAAAACAGTTGAAGATCTTCTCTTGGCGCATTCAAAGCACTAAAAATTGTCAAAAATGGATAAAAAATTAAAAAGATATGGCCCTTCAAAGTGTGCATGGTCAAAAAGTCAAAAAAGTGCCACACCCAACATTGAAAACCGTTCTGAAAAGACCCAAACATTCCTTGTATGTTGTTATGCCGCCTTTAGAGTTCAAAGATGAATTATGAAGCTTAAGATGGCACTCTCATAGCACTTTAAATCACTCAATTTGAATAGGAATTGAGAAAGTTATGAACTTCGGAAATAGGAGGGGTCTAAAAGAAGAAAAATGTGTTTTTTAGCGTTTTGAACTAGATTTGGGTGGACTAATCCACTACATCCAATTTATGGTGGAAGGAAATTAATTAAATTCCATTGAAATTGGATTTGGGTGGACCAATCCACTACATCCAATGTATAATGGTATGGACTAGTCCCATTGCACTAAAATTGGATTTGAATGGAATTGTGTATGTACTAAGTTTTCTAGTAATGTGAATTGATTGGAACTTGTTTATTCTAGAATTTGGACTTCAAGGAGATGACTCTTATAATTCACTTGAATAGTGGATCTATTTTAATGGAAGCCACATTCCACTACTAATTATGACTTATCATTCTCCATTCATGTGTTCATTTCATTTCCAAACTTCCAAGTGCCCCAAATTAATTAATGGTCAGTGCAAGACTCAAGTGGATGGTCTTTTTCCAAGGGTTAATGGCCAGGCCATAGATTTGATAGGGATACACCTACTTTGTTGTGTTCATGGGGGAGAGTGAATGGCCACACATGATGTAGTTTAAAAGTTTTTAGTCACCATTGCTAGGGATGTTGGGTTCCATGTTTTGCACGAACAAACACATGTTCTCCTGATGCATCTTTCTAATCATCATGAAAAAAAATGGATATTGTGCTTACAGCAGATGGTAGTTACATTTTGGTAAACATGGCCATTACTAATTTGACTTTTGCGGATCTTATTTCACAAGTTGTTTTTTCTTAGGGGATGGTTACAACAATTGCAACTCAAGAAAAGGTTGTACCTTATTCCAGCCAACACATTAAGGATGATTTCATCCTATTAACAAAATAGATATTTGGATGTTTATTCCAACAGGTGGAGGACTTCCTTCATTGATGTGCCAACATGGCATGGTTAACAAAGGGTTTTAAAAGTCCTCCTCTTTCAAATATACGCTATTATATATATATATATATATATATATATATATATAGGTTGTCAATGGCTCTTCAAATAATTAAAACCATCGTTATCTTGCATCATGCAATTATGGCAATAAGAGAGCCTTATTCTAGGCTTAGTGTCTTTTTAGGATTTTCACCCATCTTCTTACATAACTTGCTTCATGCTATTAATGATGGGTTTAGGTCATGGGTTTCACGTTTTTTCCTCTTAAGGTTCCCCATTATGTGTTTTACTGTCACAACCCCACTTTGAGGCAAATGTGAAGATGAGACTCGCACTCCCAAAAGTGGAAACTTGCAGTCCTCCGGGACTCCCGCAATTTCAGAGTTCGATTGCAAGGGTCAAAACACCTTGCCTTGATGTGTTCTTTATATCGTTGGAAAAGCCTTGAAATGTAAAGTCGAAAATGGCCTTGCATGAGCCATTCGGACATCTGCAGCATAAGTTATGGTCGAAAGAAGGGCCGGGAGTCAAACTAGCAGTTTGACTCCTGACCACAAAAAGTCGGGAATCGACCCGACCCTGATGTGTGCAGATGGAGTGTGACACACCATTGAAAGATCTTGAGCAAAGCTACAAGATTGCTTTAGACCTCATCCCAATCCAAGGTCTGAGCCGGGAGTTATGAGCTCCCAAAGTCCTGGGAGTCCAAACCGGAACAGTTTCGGGACTCCTCCTTGAAGTCCAAGGAATAAAAGCCATTTGGATGCGGGTGCGACGGAGCAATGTAGAGAATACTATATGGGGGAAGGTGGTGGCTTCCCCCGAATCCGAGCCGTGGTGAGTCAAATGAGTTCAAGGTTGCCCGTGGCTTGTCCCAACACCAAAAGTGTGCAGAATGATTTTTAACCAACTTGTTGGTTGGTTTTGGATGCAGGACCGAATAACTAAGTAGCTTGTCCTTCTTCCTAGTCTAATTCTAGAGCTTTCAACACACCCCTCTCACCCCCCTTTGGTGCTGGAAGCTAGGAGCGGCACCAAGTTCCGACTACTTCCGCTTTTTGACATAGTTAGACTCTTTTGAGTCTAACAAGGAACTTGGGGCTGCGTCATCTACATTTTCAAGTGTGGTTTTTTATTTGGACTTCGATCTGCTCTTTTTTATTTTCGTATTCCCTTGCAAGGTTTTTTCCTTTATTTATTTATTCATTTATAACTAGTTGCTTGTATTTGATGCAATGCATTATGTTGCAACAGTTTTTGGGTGAATTTTTT
Source organism: Sphagnum tenellum (assembly GCA_963921925.1). Classification (NCBI taxonomy): domain Eukaryota; kingdom Viridiplantae; phylum Streptophyta; class Sphagnopsida; order Sphagnales; family Sphagnaceae; genus Sphagnum; species Sphagnum tenellum. The sequence continues at coordinate 16,050,362 of OY998145.1, forward strand.
TCATTTGGAGACAAAAATTTTTTTAATGCAAATCATTAAACAAATTTCAATGAAAAAAAGTTCCAAAATTGCAAAAATTTGTGGAATTTCTAACCTGAAATTGCCATATTTAAATAATACGTCAAACAAGCTACCAAAATGTTGTAAAATAATTAAAATTATTTCCTTTCTTTTTAACATGTAGCCAAATTTGACTAATTTTCTTGTGGATGTTTGTTAATGTGGTTCAATCACAAAATGAAAGAATGATCATGGGTGCATAGTGAACTTGTTTGATCTACCAAAGTCAAAACATTAGTTTAAATTCTAGATTATAACAATTAACTTTATCTATTCTTGAGTTGGTCACCCCTTTATTTTGAATTGCAGGGTTAACACAACTATGGTACAACACTTAATGTCTTAGTGGTCCTCAAAATGCAAGGGAGTGCTCCTTTCATTTTGGTGACTAAAACAAAATGTGCCCCAACTATGGCACACCCATTACATGTTAAATCATCAAAAAGACAATAATTATGAATGAGATTTGGTAATTTGAAAAGAGAGGAATCAAAAGTCAAAAATTAAAAAGTTTAGAACTTATATTAACCTATGGGTGACAACTTTTTCGCCCATGTACAAACAATATCCAATGTATGATAGTTCGCTACTTACTATTTTTAGTTCATAAATGAAAAGTGTCCAAACACTTTTTCATCCTTTAAAGGGTCATTTTACAACCCATGGTCAAGATCCTCCCAAGAAAAGTGCAAAAATCTAATGGCCATAGGCATAATCAAGTTCAATTTAGGGTTTACGATTGCATGCACTTGGGAGTGGCACAAAATTATGCATGGCAATGTCTTTTTAATTCAATTTTGTCATGTAACCAAAGGTGGCAATCATTTGAAAAAATTTATTTTATACTTTTAACAACTTACTAGGCATTAATGTAGCAATTAATGACATTATATATATATAATTACTATTTGACATTTGGCAATTTCTCAAAAAAATAAATCACCAATGGATAGTCTTCATGAAGCTTGATGTTTTTAGCCTACTTTTGGAAAACAAATTCTCCCCACAACCTCCTTTCTAATATCTATGATGATCTCTTCCAACAAAGCCATGAGGTCCTCCTCTTTCAAGCTTTGGGATGATGCTCCTCTTGCTCCAAGTTGGTGATGTTCTTGTTCCTCTTGCTCATGCTTTCTTGAGAAATAATCAAAGCCATGATAGATCTCTTGCTTGTGCTTCCTAGTAATGTAGTTGTTTCAAGTTGTGATGTTTTTCTTACTAGTGTGCCCAGTAATCCAATTGCTCCAAAGCCATGATGCTCCTCTTGCTCCTCTTTCTTGGTAGTCTAGTTGTTCTAAAACCATGTTCAAATTTCTCATGCTTTTCAACACACTCCTCTTGCTCATGTTTTCGTTAATGCTCTTATTGCTTGTGGTTTTTGTCATGCCCCCCCCTCTTGTTTTTGCTTTTATGTGATGCTCCTACTCTTATTACTAATCTAATGGCTCCAAGCCATGATGCTCCTCTTGCTTGTGCTACCTAGTAGCTTAGTTGTTCTAAGTTGTGATGTTTTTCTTGTTTGTGCTTCTTGGAAGCCTAGTTGCTTTAAGTTGTGATGTTCTTCTTGCTTGTGATTTTTGTCACATTCCTCTTGCTTTTGCTTTTATGTGATATTCATGGCAATCTAATGGCTCCAAGCCATGATGTTCCTTTTGCTTATGGTTCATGGTCACCCAATTGCTCTAAGTTGCGATGTTTTGTTTGCTTTTGTTTTTACATGATTATCTTGCTCCTCTTATTGGCAATTTAGTGGTTCCAAGCCATGATGTTCTTCTTGCTTATGCTTTTTGGTAGCCTAGTTGCTTTAAGTTGTGATGTTCCTTTTGCTTTTGCTTTTGCTTTTATGTGATGTTCCAGCTCCTCGTATAGTCTAGTGGCTCCAAGCCATGATGCTCCTTTTGGTTGTGTTTTTTAGTTACCTAATTGTTTTAAATTGTGATGCTCCTTTTGCTCGTTTTTCTTAATAGCCTAGTTGTTTTACATTGTGGTGCTCCTCTTCCATGTGATTTTTTTCATGCCCTTCTTTTTAACAATCTACTAGCTCCAAGTCGTGATGCTCCTCTTGTTCATGCTTCTTGGTGGTTTAGTTTCTCCAAGCTATGATGTTCCTTTTGCTCATGCCTCCTAATGGTCTATTGCTCCAAGCCATGATGTTCCTTTTGTTATTATTTCAAAGCAATCCAGTTGTTATAATCTCATGATATTTTTAAATTTTTTTCCATGACGTTCTTCTTTTTCATGTTTTTCCTACATTGTTCTTAAGCTTGTGTTTTCCTGCCTAGCAAAATCACAACAATTGTGATCCTCTCTTGCTTCCCCCCACTTCATGTTCATTCAATTATGAACTTGATGGGTGTAACTATGTTAGTACATGCCCATTTGCTTGTTATCTTGCCATTGCTGCATGTCTAGCAACCCATTGTACCTTTGTTGTGAATCCAAGGTACACACCTAGCATCTCAATGGGTGTGCATGCTAGCCCATTTGGAATTTTTAGCATTTTTTATTGTTGTTGAAATCCAAGTTGCATCAAATTGGGCCTTTACAAGCCAATTGGCTACTTATATACGGCTTGTTGTGTTATAACCATTGCCTTTGTTGTTTTTTAATTTTATTTTCCTCCCTCTCCCTTTGTTTTTTTTTGGTGCTCTTTTGTTGTTGCTTTGTTAATTGTTTTTTTGCAAGACCCCCAAATACTCAATAGAGTTCAAGGCATTTACATTAATCCATTAACAGTTCCTTACCTTATGTAAGTCTTCCAAGTAGATGAGGTAAGGCTAGTAGGTTATGCAATTGCATTGCCTCTTGAGTGAGGTTCATTGAGGTGGGAACATTTTCCTCTTGAGATGTTTCAATTATGTTGAATGCTTCCATTATTTTTTTACTATGAACCCCAAATAACCCTTTAACCAAACACAAAATTCCTTGTGGTGGTTCATAATTGAAACCCCAAAAACCACACCCTTTCCCATGCATAAACATTATTTAAAAAAAGGGCACAAATAATACCCATATCGAACACAACAACAAAATTTCTGAACACAAAAGAAAAACATATGGACCAAAAAGTTCATTTTGTGCATGCAAGGTGTAATTGTCTAAACACAAAAGTTTTTGGGCAAATGTTCGGTCATAGAAAAAAAATTAAACACTGAAAGGATTAGGGTTCCATTATTCATGGGTTGTTTTAAAACATAATGGGCATTCGCTTATAGGTGTGTGTTCACCCATAGGTGTGTTTACCCTAATCAATGTTGGGAGTAGTGTTTTTTTTTGGTCAAGTTCTTCAAGTAGGTCCAATCAATGTTTTTTTATTGGCAAATTTTTGCCAAAAATCAACTTGAAATAATGTGATTTTGACTAATACAAATGATTTTTCATGCAAAAAATGGTCCAAATTCACCAAATTTTGAAAAGAAAGAAATTCAAATCACTAGATTTCTACAATAAGTTCTAATAGGTAGCCAAAAATGTAGAAGGATCATGGTTTTTCTCTACTTTCATATTTGACATGTAGCCAGAATTGGCTAAAATAGAATCTAGATGGTGGCCACCTTGGCTACATCACAAAATTCATTAAGAAAACCCAAGGTCCACTTGTGAGGATCCCTAGCACAAATTAGCATTAAATGGCATTTGTCTTAGGTGGGTTGTAGCATTTTTACAAAATGTTGCTACAAGTGGTGACCTAGGAAATGTCTAGGTCTTGATGTGGTTAATAAGTCATTTTATTTTTGAACATGGAAAAAAATTCATTAGAATATCTTATTTTTTTTTTTTTCCCAATCACCGCCCCCTTCCCCCCCATCATTTTTTTGCCAAGTTGTGAAAATTTTCCACAAAAAAAACATTAGTTGGGAGGTTCCCTCATTTTGAAACTTGGAACTAGTGAGGTTGGGTATATGTATACCCTTCATTGATGGTTTTCAAAGATCAACGAACTAGTTCATATTGCTTGACTGGTGGTTCTAAAAATTCATAGTCCCGACTTATGCACTTAACATGGATTTTGAAAATTCAAAGAACCTATGTTAAACAATGGTTTTTTGTCAGTTCTTTCATGTGGAACCTTTTGGTTGTATCAAAATTTTCACAACGTCTAGCATTGCCAGTTCTTTGATTCTAAAAATATCAAAAACTATAGGTTATTGATTCTAATAGTTTAAAAACAATGGAATCGAAGTTTATTAATAAAATCAAAGAATAACACAACATTGGTTGTGATCAATATAGTTCAAGTTAGCTCAAGATATTTCATTTGTCATAAATTTTCCCATGATGATTTCAATTGTTCTCTACATGGCTTTCATGAGTTTGTATACTACCCCTTGTGTAGGAAAACAAAAATCATTGTTTTGGTATATTACCTTTCGATTTTTGGTCCCTCCTCAAAGCTTTGTTTGTGGTGACTTTGTGGTGTTTTAAATCAGGAGATTGACAACTACCATTGTTGGTTGGTTCTTTATTTCCTTTCAATATCCGCCTAACTACATGGTGTCGTAACTCTAGCTTTGCGCTCGCAACCAAGGTAAAGGGCTTGCAAGGCTGCGGGCCAAAAGGAAGCCCGGAGTCACATCACATACTCATGGGAGTGTAAGAAAGTGTGAGGGAGTGAACCCTCACACTCCCAAGGCAACTCCCACTTTGGGAAATGGAGTCCCGATGGAGTCCCAAAACTTTAGAGAACTATTTGAAGGGTCAAAACTCAATGTCTTATGACGTTCTTTATATCATTGGAGAGCTCTTGAATTTTAGATGTGTAAAATGGGCTCGCATTGCTTATTTGGACATCTAAAACACAAGTTATGGCCAAAAGAAGGGTCGGGAGTCAAACTGCCAGTTTGACTCTCGACCAGAAAAATCAAGAATCGACCCGATTTACTTGTTTATAGACGACATGCAATATACCATTGGAAAGATCTCGATGAAAGCTACAACTTTTCTTGAGACTGCACCTCGATCTGAAGTCTGCTTGCAAAGTTATGGGGCTCCAAAGTCGCAAAAGTCCTCGTTGGCGCAATTTTGAGAGTCCCGGGAGAGAAAAGCCATTTGGATGTGGGCCTCATGGAGAGGTGCATAGTATACTATACGGGGGAAGGTGGTGGCTTCCCCCAAGTCCAGGCTGTGGTGAATCTTATGTGTCTGTGTTGCCCATGGTTCGTTTTAGCACCAAAGGTGCTCCAACTATGCACTAACCACCTTATGTGGCTTGTGTGCAAGCCCGTGTGAGTGAATGAAGCTTGTCAACTCTTCCTAGTCTCATCCCAGAACTCTAACACACCCCTTTTACCCCTCAAAGTGTTGTGAGCTAGGGAGCGTGCCCTGACTCCCCTCCCTTCTGCTATCTTTCACTTGGATTCACATTTGAGTCCTTCAAGGATTTGGGAGTGCGTCACATGGAGGTCATATATGAAATGAAATATTCCCTTGCATAGAGGGTATTAAATAATCAGATTTTCCCAATGTGTTGAGACCTGCTTGGTATCAATTTATTGGTATGGATAGTTAATCTAGTTCCCCATAAATTCATTTATTAATTTGTGATAACTGCCTAATATCATGAGGGTTGATTTTTGCAATAACTTGTTTGAAAACCATTCAATGTAATGTCCAAGTAGATTTTTAATAAAAAATTTCTACATAATTGTATTATTTTGATGTGTGCAAATTCAACCACATATTTGATTCACATTTGCACAACTTACCAAACAATCAAACATAGAGCTCTATTGAAACATTCCTAAAATTTTGAAATGCCTTGCATGGAAGAAAAGTAGCATAAATCAATAAAATGAAATGCCATGTGCTCTATGCACCCCTTATGAACCATAACCAAAGCCAAGGGTGCTTCAACTCTATACTTGAATCTTGTAAGCTACTATTAAATTGTAACCATCAAAAACCAATACATTGTATTCTATGAACTATTGAATGAACATTCAAGTTGGGAAGTATGTAAAACATAAAACAAATTTATTGTAAACTATAAATGGCCAATTCATTTTGATTTGCATTACAATGAAACCATTTTTTTGAGCAAAGTGTAGCCATCACAAATGACTGTTTGATATCACTAGATCCATCTATAGCTTGCCATTTCATTTGCCAATCCACAAACAACCCATGAGTTTATTAGTTACAAAGTGACTTGGGACAACAACTTCATGAATACATTCATCCCAACTACAAGGAGGTTAGATAGTAAAATTGCAATGCATTCTTTACTTGTGGATTCAATGCTTTCTCCAATAGCAATGGCAAGGTCATGCCTTCAAGGTAATCTAGAAATTTTTAACTTTTAGGGCTTGCAAAATGTTGTCAATCAAAACTTGGAAGGCAATTTATCCAACTTGGATGGCAAACTTAGTTTGGACCCCTAACAAATCTTTTTTTAAAAATGTTTCCATCACACCTACATATATTTCAAAAGATTTCAATTGGAGTATATTGATATCAAGTACTTCTTTAAGAAAAAAATATCATTAGAAGTAAGCATGACATGACCACCATAGTGCCTATAACTTCACCTCTACACTCCCAAATAAAAAAAAGACTACATATTCAAGAGTATGCCTACCTTGTTGCCACAAGACTACGTTGTACAAATTAAACAAAAGTTGCCATTGGAGCATAATTTGATAGCACCAAATGCAACTACAACTTTTCTTGCCAAGTGTTAAATCACACAACACATCAAAATTCCAAAACCAATTCAAACTATCAAAATGCATTCAAAGGTCAATGAGTAAAATTCTTTGAGCAAAGTAACACCATTAAATGCCATTAGAAACTTCAAGGAAAAAATAAGAAAATTAAATAAAAGGGCCATGGATTACCAAAAACATTGCCCATTCATCCATTCCTTAGTGAATTTTAAAAGTTGTAAATAGGGTTTGCCATTTCTTAACAAGTAGATAATTCAATTGATGAATACATTACAACTTTAATGAACAAACATACATTCCTACTCAATATTCATGGCCTATTACTTGGCTTCAAAAAACACATTATGTTCTTGAAAGTATTTATGGGTGTAGTCATTCAAAAGCCACAACAAGTGTAACACATGCTTAGTTTTTCACATTTAAAAGCAACAATTTAATTTGGTGTTGAAAGTATAATATTTTTAATATGGTAATGAACATGTATTCAATTCATTTTGGACTTTTCTAGCTCAATGGTTAGGATTTTATTGAATTTGAAGCAAAACATAAAAAAATAATTTATTGAATCATATGATGAAACAAAACATTATTAATATCTATTGTTGCATCACATGGTGGCCCCCAAATCAAAGTTTTTTTTTTCAAATTTCCAAATTCCAAAATGGTCATCTGTTAATTCTGGACTTTTCAAAAATCCAAAACTAACTAAATACATGATAAGGTTCATAATATATCATTAGAACATGTGAATTCATTTTTAAAACATTTGATGAATAATTTTTTTTCAAAAACACTCATTAAGCATTATAATGCGTGTTTTTTAACACTAAAAGGACTTATAAATAGACTTCAAAACTTTTGAAAATTACATATATTTTGAGATTTTTTACTTTTAAAAATTAATTTGAAGAATTTTTGGAAGAATTTTAAAGAATATTCTTCCAAAAATAGTCCCTTAAGTAGACAGGTGTGACTCATGTTATCCCAGTTGCACCTTTATCCATTATTCCAATTCATCATCATTGAAAAACCTTTTCGAATACAACACAATATTATTACTATCTACAATTAGTTAGTATATTTGCTCTATGAATTTCCATTATTTTGTGCATTCCACCCTTACTACCCACAACTAGTTAATTCTTCATAATCATGATAAATTTGTCAAGATTATAATTCCTAGCCTATAATGGCATAAGCTTGTCAACAATCTAGCCATACTAAAATTTATTTGTTTTGTTTCAATATAAAATTTAGGAATATCAAGAATCTATTGTGAAACAAAAGAAAAAATTGGAAACCTCTTTTCAAAGGTCTTCTTGCAAGTGAAGGGTTGGCAATTTGTAGTCTTTGAGCTTGACATGAATGTGATAGGATAAAAACAAGTTGTGTCTTAATATCACATGTACAGTATCCTTTGTTTTGAAAATTGAATCCACTTTAGTAAAGGTTGGAATTTGAACATGGCCAATAATACCAAGATTGAGGGATTAAAAAATAACCAACAAAAAGGGCATCAAAGTTGTGTTAGACATCATGTTTTGCTATCATCTTTATTGCCTTCACTTTTCCCACTAATGCCTTCATGTAATCAAAGCTTTTAGAGCAAAGGTCTAATATTAGCACAAACATATTATTATGAACCTTCTTAACATTGTAAATAGATGCAAAGGAAAAAAATGGAGATAAAACTTTTGCATTATGTGCATATATGCACAATGCTTGCACTTCATTTTCAAAATATGATTTTAAAAACATGATGCAACCAATTTCAAATGTTACAATTTCACTTTGCATGCAAAAACACATAAATGTTTTATATGGAATCCATTAAAAAGTAACCAAATGGTGTCAAATTTGATTTAGGATACGTTTCTTCACAATAGGAAACATGGTTTTAATACTTTCATTTTGCACATTGCTATGTATGCATATGGTACATGTCTTTATAGCTATTAGGTTTCTTGTTTTTATAACAAAGATTAATGGCATATTGATATCCAACACATTTTTTGGAACAAAATTACTTTATTAACAAACTTAATTTTCATTAGGGTTTTTATGTTCTTATGATAGAGCCTTGCATCAAGATATGGCCATTTTTGGTTAATATGTTCCTTGTTCAATTTCTTGGTCTACATAATTGGGTGAATTCATGATTGGGTTACCCAAAAAGAATGACTTATTTTTAGAAAATTGCAATGGATTACTTTGATCTTTGTTTCTTTTACATTATTATGGTTGTGGTGTATTGTTGTATGCCAAAAGATAAAACGAAGTCTTGTTAAATTAATAAAAATATTTTTTTAAAATATAAAATATTTAAAAATAAATAATGTACTATATAAATGTCATTTTGAGTCTTTTAAACTAATTATATCAAATGTCTAAACTCCGTTTATTTCTCAAAGTGATAAAAAAGAATGTATAAAGTCATATAATTGATTTCAAACTTTTTGTACAACAAAAACATATCCCCTTCTATGAAAATACATGTTCATTGGGTGAATTTGATGAAAAACCAAATTATACAAAAATTTTAAATATTTAAAATTTTAAAGGAAAGCGTTCCAAGGCAAAGGATTTGTTTTTTTAACCATTTAACAAAAACATTCACTACTACAAACCTAGGGTGCAATTTACTAGCCTAAATCACTATGGGACCCTAAAAGTGAAATAAGTTTATTACATTTTATTGATTTCACCTTGTTGAAAGTTATTTCACTGTAATATCACTACGTAGACATCATGTTTCATTATTATAATTTACTATAATAAATATGTTTATTTCTATGTTTTTAAAAATAATTTATTTATGTTACTTTATGACATATCCTATATTATTTTAAGTTAGTTTAATTATTTTAACTTATACTTTATGTTATTATAAGCTATTGTAAATTATTTTATCCTAAGTATAATATTTAAAAATAATTTCATATAAAATATAACGACCTAAGGTAAAAATAACTTAAAATATAAAATAATAAACCATGAAAAATAATTTTAAATATCCTATAATATAATAACTACTAATAGCCTATGATATTATAACATATAATATCCAACAATAATTTATAATACAATAATCACCAATAGTTGTAATATAACATATAATAACCATCAATAACCACCAATAAAATAACCACCAATAACCATTAATATAATAATTATTAATAAACACCAATATCCACCAATAGAATATCCATCAATAACCATTAATAGATTAACCACTAATAGTCATTAATAGAATAACCACCAATAGTGATTTATAAAATAACGACCAATAGCCGTTAATAGAATAATCATCAATAGGCACTAATAGAATAAACACCAATAACCATTAATAGAATAAGCACCAATAATCATTAATAGAATAAACACCAATAACGATTAATAAAATAAGCGCTAATAACCATTAATAAAATAAACATCAATAACCATTAATATAATAGTCATTAATATAATAGCCACCAATAACTATTAATATGATAGCCACTAATAGCCATTAATATAATAAATAATAATAAACACCAATATCCACCAATATAATAACCACTAATAACCATTAATAAAATAGTTACCAATATAATTACCACTAATAACCATTAATAAAATAACCACCAATATAATAATCACCAATAGCCTTTAATAGAATAACCACCAATAACAACTAATAATTATTAATAAAATGAACACTAATAAACATTAATAATCACCAATATAATAAGTACCAATAGCCATTAATAACCACCAATAGCCCTAATAAAATAACAACCAATTGCCATATATTAAAATTGCTTAAGATTGCTAAAAATAAACCAGGGTGAATTAATTTCTAATAGACAAAAGTAATTTAAAGTGAAATAGCCTATAATAACCAAAAATTCCAATAATAACATAAGGTGAAATAAGTTTTTGAAAAACTTAAAATAACCAAAAAATTTGAAAATAACCATAAATAACCATAAATAATGCAGGGTGAAATAATTTAAATTTATGAAAAATATTCATATGATAATTGAAAGTAACTTACCATAGGTAGTAGTATTATATTAACAAAAAAAAATCCATTATTAAATGTTTGTTTTTTCAAAAGAATGGTCATTGAAATGTTATTGAATAATGATATTCAAATTTTTTTTGTTCAAATGATTTTAAATTTTCAAAAAGGAAATAAATGTAATCATGTAAATTATTGAATTAAAAAAAAGTAAACTCAAATCATTTCATTTGAACAAAATTTCAATAAAATATGAATTTTTAAAGTTTATGTTTTTGTAATGTTTAAAATGAAATATTTGATAAATAGAATGTAATGTAACTATTACCACAACAAGTGAGGTGGCTTGATGGTAAGGGTGTTTACCCTCATTCCAAAGGTCAAAGGATCAAACCTCATGAGTGGTGTTGTGTGCGGCCAACAATGGTATGTTGATTAAATATTTTTTTATTGAATTCTTAAATTAAATGCCTAGGTCGATTATGTGGCCTACCTACGTAAGCTATGTTTTTAACCTAGCCTAGGTAGTGACACGTGTCAATAAATCATATGTAAAAAAATAATGAAATTGTTGATATTATTATATATTAATAATTAAATATTAAGTGATTTCATGTTGATTAATTAATTAACTAGTAAGTGAATGGTTTAATGAATTTGTATTTTACTCGAAAGTAATCTTGTTTCACTAAAAACTAGTGAAAAAATTCATTGTCCATAGCAATTGGACCCTGTTCACTAAGGGGTTAAACAATTTCATTAAGTAAAAATGTTGATATTCATTCAAAATCTATTGGAACCCAGAGTGAATTAAGATGCATTTTGTAGTCGTGATTGTGTTGAATGGGTTCAAACTTTTTAACTTTAAGTGCATTTCACATGTGTAAAAAATAATCTTGCCAAAAAAATGTTTGGTTGTCCATTGAAACTCATTTTGGGATTTTGTGATGTTTTACATTCTTAGCTATAAACCAAATATTGATATGCAATTAGGTTTACATGTGAAAAATCACCATTGTCACATGAATAATCTTAAATTGGACTATTCAATTTTTTCCCACTTAAATTTGTTTTGAGTAAATGTTATTTGCAAAACATAACCCTGCAAACGTCATGGAATCCTTTTTCCTTTTTTTGGAACCCCAACCTTAAATAGGCTCACTAATTTATCTAACTTTTAGGGATGGTAAGTAAGAAGTCAACCACCTACCTTTTAAAAAGGTGGTTAACTAGTTGCTTAAAAGGTAAGAGGTAACTTGGAAAAAATCGAAGAGGATTAACAAATTTAATGCAACTTCTAGTGGTGTTCTTTTTTGGGTATGGATTTGGGAAGGATTTAGGGGTGGGAAGGCTCTTTATTTTATCTTTCTATTTCTTTCTCTCACTTAGTTCTTTAGTTTTGAAGTGTTGAAATTTTGCACAACTCTTGAAAAAAATTCACACTTCATAACCAAAGAGCTAAAAAGAGATAGAGAGATACAAGAAAAGGCCTTCCCACTCCTGAATCCTTCACAAATCCATACCCAATAAAACAACCACTAGAAGTCCCATTAAACTAACTAGTATTTTTTTAAAGATTCCAAGTTACTTCTTACATTTTAAGAAACTAGTTAGCCACCTTTTAGAAAATAGGTGGTTGACATCTTATTTAGCATCTTTAGAAGTTAGTTAAATTAGTGGGCCTAATTTCCCAAAAGTGGAGATAACAATTATGGGCAATAAAAATTATCGATAGATCACAATTTAACATGAAACAAATTAGTAATGAAAATCATGTAAAGCTCATTTATTCATAGATTCGTACATTTTACACACAAATATCATGCATTGAAAACATGATTGACATTTGAATGAATGTGTTGATGGATGAAATATAAACCTCTGAATGAACAAATGTCACAAATTTTGCATCTTCCTATAAATGTATCTATCAAATGTGTTTTCAATGCATGACATCAGTGTGTGAAACATATGAATGAATGAATTTTGCATGATTTCCATTACTAAATTGTGAGATGATAAGTTTGTGATATATGCCCCTTAAGTAATTAACCTCTTAAATAAAAGTAAAAGACTAACTCAAAGTTAATCGATCATAACTACAATTGAAAATTCAATAACCTGAAATGCATGAAACATTCGTAATGTTCATTTCAAAACTTAAGATAACAATAGTGCAATAATATGTTTTAAAGCCTAAATTGTAACAATACCTAAACATTGCAAATAAAAAAATAGCTCTTATTGCATGCAATTGAATAAGAGAAGAGAGTTGCCAAATGCAAATCAAACAAAAGAAGAAAATAACCACACTTAAGATTTAAAGTAGTACAAGGGAGTTTTCAATTCTCACATCCCCATTTGCCTACAAAGATTTATTGTTGCAAATCCACATTAGAAATAAAATGTTGTTAGTTGGGGGTGAAAGCACATTAAGCCCCCCCAAAATTGTAATAAGATGTATAATCTTTTTGCAATTAAATTTTTCGGTAATGTATGGACATCATACATCTTGGATTTTTTTGGTTTTTTTAAGTATATTTGATTAGCTTTAGATTTAATCTAATCAATTATTTTGAAAAATTCAACAAACATTGAAGAATTTGAACGTACGGAATATATTCGTGATAAAATAATATCCGTCACAAAGTTTGAAAATTTGAATATATACTTCAAAACAAGGGTTGTGGATGGAATTCTTGGGTGAGTCTTTTTATGGTGTATGGTATTGATTTAAATCAATTAAATCTAAGAAAATTTTAAATTTAAAAGTTTTTGGATCAAATTCCATTCAAAAAATGTATTTTTTTGCATTTTTAAGTAATGAATGCATAATAATATTTTGTTTTCAAGAAAAACCACTACCATATCAAAGAGGAGGAGATTTTATAAATGGGCATTGCATGATTTTTTCAGTTTTCTTTTGTCTAGTAATGTTTCATGAATCATAAACATGAGGTTGTATGGCCATTGAAAAACTATAAGTTATATACTCTATGTACATTGATTTTATCCAATCCTCTTCATTTAGTCATTGGATCAAAATCAATTTCGACTCAAAATGAACTTTGAATTCAAAAATGTTGTGCAAATTTTAAGGTTTTTAATTTGTGTTGAAGATAACTTTAAAATGCCATCAAGATTTTAGCTTACTACATATTATAATACTTGTTATAGATCACATTTTTGAACAAAAGTGGTTCACCTTTAGTGTGCTTTCACCTTTGGTACCATTCTAGTTCTAGACTTTAAATTTGTCTTCGTAAATGTGAATTAATCTTGGACAATCCCACATTCCAATCATAGTTAAAAACTTGCATTGAAGTTGATTTGCAATGGCAATAGATCTCCCATTCCAAATGGTGGCCATTCAAGACAAAAACCTTTCAAAGGATTTATCTAGGCACAAAAGACATCACCAAAAGAAAATTACAAATAACATCTAGTTGGAATCAACAATTGACCTCAAGAGGATTGGTTTCATTACCAAAAGCAAATACCTAAGTAGATGAAAACAATTTGGTCTTAGGGGGATGACAAATAATCTATTTGGATGGATTATGGATGCAAAAAAAAGGTATAAGCAAGGTATTTTGTTGTCTCAAAGTAGTACCTCACAAATTAGGTATTACCAAATATTCAATAAAATAATATAAGTAAGATTGGTTTCTATAAGAACTGACAAGGTATTGCATATCCTACCAAAAACTAGGTTGATATTTGACACATGTCAAAATCTAACCAACATTGGAAATTACCAGTGTTGGGTGGGTATCATTTAAAAACATATTTGCCATTTCGGATATTGAAAATAAAATAAATAAATATATGGTGATTCTTTTAATTTAATTTTAATTTTTTTTAAAAGGCTAGGCTTCAGTTTCAAATTAGGAATTTTTTTCTTTCAACTGGTTCTTAAGTTTCCAATTCTTATGTATGTGAGAACAATTAGTTATTTACATTGATTTTCATTAATCAATTATGAAAATAAAATCATATATAAAATTTTCATTTAAAGAAAATGTCATATTTCAAGTCTTTTTTCAAACCAACAAATTTTTAAAGTCATTTTCCAATGAAAAAACATTTATCCAATTTTTTTTTAACTAATAAATATTTATTTCTAGCAACATAAATCCACAATTTCATCCCACTCAAAGAACCTTCAAATTATTTTAGTTCTCTTCTATATCTCCATCCATATCAATGAACTTTATTAAAATAAAAGGTGATTTGCAACCAATTCTAGGATCATTATGCCAATTTTTGCTAACAAATATCAACTTCTCCTTTTTTATTATTATAATCTACATCTTTTTAAATTTTTAAGGATTGCAACTAAAGAGAAAATTCTTTCAATTTTAATCTAAAATCCAACAATGCCCAAGATTTGCCAAAAAAAACCACATTGTTGGAAACATTGATTCATGTTTATGTTACCATTGCAAAACACATTTTATTTCCTTCACATCCACTTGGTATCTTTTAAAAATGAAGAGCTTTCTATTCACAAGTTCTTTCACTAGTTCACTTATATCGTAAGTCTGTTCAAAATGTATATCCAAACTAGAGTCCTCAACAACCAATAACTAATTTATCCATCAAGTTGTTGATTGATTAATTATTATTATTTAATTATCAATTTCATCTAATTTTTTGGCTAATACTTGATAATAATTTATAATAATTAATAGTAATCAATATATATTAATTCATAATAATTAATCAATAACGAGTATTTAATATTAAATAACCAATAATAACCAATTAATTAAAATAATCAATAATTAATAGGAAATAATAAATTATTAAAATTTCAATTATATTAAAATATTTATGTATAATTTATAGTAATTAATCTATCATTTTTATTTTTATTTATTAATTAATTGAATTAATAGCATGTAGTAGCCTACTAGGTGTAAGTACCTACATGTTATCTAGGTAGATACTTGGTATTAAGTGCAACATTAGTGGGCGACTAACAAATGACAAATGATGAGTGGGTGAACAAGCTCAAGTGAACAACAAAAAATCTTTATAGCGAATTCCATGCCACATCATCAAATATTTTCCGAATATTTTCATGCCATGTGGATTCACTTTCTGTGACATGGTAGAAGATTCCTTGTTGACAAATTAATTCATTGACACAAATGTAATGCTAATAGTTTGAACCAAACATTTTCAACAAATTGAATTAGTAAATTATTTTTTACAACTAAGAAACTAAGGTGTTCATCAAATCCTTTTTGTTACATGTCACTTTTTTTGAATGAATCCTTCACAACAATTTTTTTTGATATGAATAATTTAGATGGATGAAGGCATTTTTTTGCTAGTTGTTTTTCCACTTTTCTTTCATTAAGTTATTTATTTCTTTTTCAAATAAATATAAATAAAAAATGATGAACATCCACATGTTTTTTTATGGTTGTTATTCCATTTGTTTTGTAATATGAAATTAATCCTTTCCTAGCTTGTGTTCTTGGATTAATTACATTCATAGGTACACTATAACATTAAAAAAATCTCATCAGTTGTGGATCATCCAAGTTCACAGGTTGGTTATCATTTATATAAAAAAACAATTAACACAATGCATATTTTCTTTCTAGTTTCCACATTTTCTTTCACTATGAAGTTTCTTCCACAACTTTTTGATTATGAAGTTTCTTCAAATTTTGGTTCATTAGTTTTTCATTTCGGTTTCTAAATAATTTTTAGTTTCAAATTATAAACTAAGATTTATTGCAAACTTTTCTTCCACATTGTGGTGCGCCCCCAAGTTCCTTGTTAAACTCCAAAGTGTCCAACTATGTTAACAAAAACGGAAGTAAATGGAACTTAGTGCCGCTCCCAACTTCCAACCCTAAGGGGGGGTGAGAGGGGGGTGTTGAAAGCTTCGGGATTAGACTAGGAAGAGGGACAACTATTTAGTTACTCGGTTTCGCATCAAAACCAACCACAAGTGGGTTAGTTCACCTTCAGAAACACCCTTGGTGTTGGGACAAACCATGGGCAACACGGACTCACTTGACTCACCACGGCCCGGACTCGAGGGAAGCCACCACCTTCCCTCATATAGTATTCTCTGCATTGCTCCGCTGCACCGGCATCCAAATGACTTTTATTCCTAGGACTCCCAAGGAGGAGTCCCGAAATTGTCTCGGTTTGGACTCCTAAGACTTTGGGAGCTCATAACTCCCAGCTCAGACCTTGGATTGGGATGAGGTTTGAAACAAACTTGTAGCTCTTCTCAAGATTTTTTCAATGGTGTACTGCACTCCATCTTCACACGCCGAGATTGGGTCGATTCCTGACTTTTTGTGGTCGGGAGTCAAATTGTCAGTTTGACTCCCGACTTTTCTTTTGACCATAAGTTGTGCTGCAGATGTCCGAATGGCTCATGCGAGGCCATTTTCGACATTTACACTTCAAGGCCTTTTCAACGGTATAAAGAACACCTCAAGGCAAGGTATTTTGACCCTTGCAATCGAACTCTGAAGTTGCGAGAGTCCCGGAGGACTCCAAGTTCCCACTTTTGGGAGTGCGAGTCTCATCTTCACACTTGCCTCAAAGTGGGGTTGCGACAATTCTCTTCCATAATAATTTCATTCATGACAATATCACAAGTTTCACTTATTCTATTTTCATTTTTTAGTGATTATTCCATTTTGTAATTTTCACAAGAGATTTAGTAGAAGAAAAGTTTTCAAGTTTGCTCAACCAGAACTATCTTCAAGAATGAATACAATTGCAAAATAAACAAAAGACTATCCAATAACTTTGAAGGCTCATGAAAAAAAAATTACAAGCTTTTGCAAAGCAAAATAAAATAAGGTTTGAAGGTCAAGAAAACAATTACAAAATTTTACAAAGCGAAGGGGTTAAGGGTAAAAAAATGAAAAATAGTATAGGAAATGAATGATAAAAATGTAATGTAAGGTTCAAATCAATGTTTAAGGAAATTTAGAAGCATGTCCAAATGTAAAAAAAACTTGCAAAACAATGACCCAAAAATTAACTAGAAAAAAAACGGAAAACCAAACAAATAAACAAAAAAAAGAAGAAAAAAACACAATTGCGAAAAATAAAATAGAAATCTAATTAGAATGAAGGTTGTGTACACCTCCTATGTTTTAGCTCCTACACAAACAAGTGGGGGAAAGTACGAAGCAAGAGGGCAAACTTGAAGTTCAAAGCAAGTAAACAAGAAGGTAGGCAAGAAGGTAGGCAAATAGGTAGCGAAAAAACCGTTTGGTACTTAAAACGAGGTTATTGGCAATAGTGGAAAGAGGTGGAAGTAGGGAAGCAAATAGGAGCAAACACACAAGGTGACAATGGTGGAGCATGCGAGAATGATACGGATAGCTTGTTAGCAGGTGAAAGTAAGCACACATGGCAATGATGGTGAGTAAATGCAAACAAGGTGGACATGGAACAAATAAGTGGAAATAAGCACATGGGCAAAAGGAGTCACACAAGGTGGTAATGTTGAAATAGGTGCGAACAAAGTGGACATGTAGCAAGAAGGTGGAAGTAAGCATGCAAGGCGATGATGGTGGAGGAGGTGCAAATGAGGTGGACAAGAATAAGTAAGTGGAAGTAGGCACATAAGCAAAAGCAAGCACACACGGTAATGATGACAAAACAAACATAAACAAGGCGAACATGTAACAAGCAGGTGAAAACAAGTACACAAGGTGGTGATGGTAGAGCAGGTGCGAACAAAGCGGACATGCAATAAGTAGATCGAAATAGGCAATGGAGGTGCTTCAACTCAAAAGAAAAAAAATTAATACTTGGAACTTTGAATGACACAAAAACACAACAGATAGCCAAAAAACAAAAAACACTTTTGCAAAACTTGGAATTGAAATTTGAGAGGGAGTCTGAGTGCGAAAAGAAGAGGGAGTGAAGGTGGAAGTTTTAGAGGAGAGGAAAGCACCTGTTAGGTGCTTCCAAACCCTAAACCATGATTGTGTCAGCTTCTTCTTCCTTAGTTTCATCCCTAGTTTTTGATTTGCATTACATAGCCCACCTTTCTTGTTGCTCACACCCTTCATTAAATCAAGTCTTGCTAAAATAAGATCCTATAGTTTCTTTGAACCAATGTTGTCAGGTACCGTTTAAACGTTTAAATGAAAAAACATTCTTTTGTCGTTTAAACGGTGTTAAAACGTTCTCCTTCGGAACTAAAAAAATGCCCATATAAAAAAACGGTGCAATGCCCTACTGTAGTGCTAGTTGCACTGCAGAGTGCGGTTTGTCGATGTCGCCCCAAATGTCGTCGCACATATAAAAAAATGGTGGAATGCCCTGATGTAGTGCTAGTTGCACTCAACACTACAGTTCATCGCGCCAAACGACGTGTCGCTCGTTTGTGTCGTTTGTTGATGAGTGCGAACACCAGTAAACATGGAACCGGGTGCAAGCTTTGCGATGTGTGTCAGCACTTTATCCAAACTGATCGCATGGCCAACAAGACGCAATGTTTCATTCATTGCGTCCATTGCACTAATGTGTTCGAGAAGGGTGTTCTTGGTGCTCGTGAGGCCGTTGATGTGCGAAGGGAAAAGAACGCCATGGAGTCACACTTGTGTCAGTGCAAGTTCTATGAAATGCAAGACATGCAAATGTTTGATTCGGAGCACAACACTTCTCAAGCCCAACATCCTGGGGTTGGGCCGCCGACTTCATTGTGGATGTCAACCAACCACAACAGCTCCAAGCGAGCACGCCAGTAGCCAATCCTCAAGTATTGTCCTGCTCCTATTCTGAACGAGGAGAAGATCGAATTTCATAGCCTTTTTCTAGAGTTCTAGGCCAAAGCCAACCTTCCTAAGTCGTTTGTCAACCGGCAGAGCTTTCAGTGCTTCGTCAACTTTTGCAATGCGGAAGTCGCAAAAGCGCTACCTACCCGCCAACTTTTGGGAGGCCCAATATTGAACAAGTATGCGGACAAGGTGGACTCAGATGATCATGCAATGTTGAAGGCGGCGACACCACCTGGTTTGGGAAAGCGCATCAACTTCATGTCCGATGCCTAGGAAAATATTGCAAAGATGCACATTCTTGGTGTCATTTTGTCATTGGCGGGCTTTTGCGTCATGTTCAGCACATTCACTTGTGGAAGTTGACATGAAGGCCTGGCCATCGCCGAACATCTTGCTATCGATGATCGCCCAGGGTTAGGATGTTGGCGTTGTCGTCACTGACAACGCCAGCAATTGTGCTTGAACTCGACACATCCTGGCATTGCGTTGGCCCAAGATTGTATTCTTGTTCTGCTATGCGCACCAAATCAATCTGTTGGTTAAGGATGTCATTGCCACCAGCTGGCAAATTACGATCTTTCAAGCGCACGCCATTGTCTCAACATTGAACAAGTCGATTGCAAAGTGGCTGCCTCATTTACATGACGTCATGAAGGCAATGTACGGGTACACTTGGGCTCTTGTCCAAATGGCCGACACGCAATGGAACTCAATTCAAGGGATGCTAGTGTCGTTGCTGCGGGTGAGATCAGCTTGCAAGATGTTCGTCCTGTGCTGGAGCTCACACGCTGACTTCCCTGATGATCTGTATGCATTCGGTAGCGACACATTTTGGAAAGAGTGCGAGGACGCCGAGGCCTTGATCAAGCCATTGACGGTAGTGTCTTTCCGTATACAGCGTGATTAGAACACTATGGTAGATGTCGTGATGAACTATGGCGCCATCTTCTTGGCCTAGAAAACACTTTGTTCGTGCTGTGTATTGAAAATTGTTGGCATGATTTTGAACAACTTTTGTTCATTTTGGCGCTCTTCCTGCACCCACAACATCGCTCAACGTTCAAGAAGATTGCTGACGAAACACCCCTGACCTCGCTCGGTCAGTTGTGCAAGTTTGCGATCTTTTATTACACGCGTTTCATCAACGAGGACATCGGCCAGCTCCGCGACGAGGTGCTGCAGTGGTGGGAGATGGGCTCACTGGCCCATGGCGTTGCGGATCCGGAGGAGCTGACAAGTCCCCTTCATTTCTAGGACTTCTTCAAGTTCACATTCAAAAGGCTCGCGTTTAGCTCACTTGGCTCTGGTCATTCTGTCCATCGTCACCAATACGGCAACCTATGAGCGTTTATTCTCCGAATTAACGCAGATTCACACCGCAAGGCACAACTGCCTCAAGCTAGACAAGGTCAAGAAATTGAGCATCGTCTATTAGGCTGTCTGGAAAAAAAATGCGATCAAGTTGCAGAGTCAAGAAGTGAGTGCGAGTATGCCTGAACGCATCATCGAGTTCAAGGAACGCAAAATTGTGGGTGCTGTTGACGACGCTGACCAGGAGAATGCGGTGGACGTCCGGATGGAGGAGGAGCGCGTTGAGAAAAAGGAGGATGATCAGGAGCAGGAGGGTGAGGAGGAGAAGGAAGAAAAACCTGTGGAAGAGCCGATCGACCGTGTCTTGTTCGAGTGGAGTAGCATCCTGGAGCTGTGTATGGGTGAAGCGGACGTGAATGACGATGAAGGGCTTGAGGTTGTTGAGGAAGGACAAGTACGTCCACCGTGGCCGACGGGAAACATCCCAAATTGGCCACAAGAGCCCACCCCCACTAAGCTCACTGGCTTGCACGGCATGAAAGTGCCTTTGGGGGTCCTATTTAAAGGTGTAGACCTTCCTCACTCTTACTAAATGGAAAAAATTGTGTTTAAACGTAAAGAAACCTTTTAAACGTCGTTTAAACGTTTACTAAATCTGTGACGATCATTTTGAACAACACAGTCTGAACTGACATCCAGTTTCATGAAATAACACTTGATTTGGCTCAATTTATCAATAAAATCAAATTGGGGATGAAACAAAATTTAGAGGGTCAAAATAGGACCCAAAGACAAGATGACTCTATGGATAACTCCAATGTACAGAATATGCAAAAGGACTAGGCTTTAGGCTGGTCTTCCCCCTTTGTGTAAAGAAGTGGTGGTTGGTCTCTTTCAGTGTCCAGGTCCAATTCCCCACTCTAAAGGCATTTGACCACACCATTTTTCTCTGAGGACAGGAGAGGCCCAAGGGCTCTTTAACTTTCACTTTCCTCACGTTGTTGATTCTGTTGAAGTTTTGTGGTTGAAGTCTCGGGATATTTTGTGACTGAAATAATCACATGTGTCCTTGATCAGTTGTACTTAAGGACACTTTATCACTGTATGGAACTGTGATCAAAGCAACCCAAAGGAAACAGACCTTTAGGACTGCAGAGTATGGGCAGGGACCAAAACACTTTCTTTCACATCCCCCCTCCCCATACTCCCAAAATGTGTTTTGACTCGGTTTTGGAATCTAAGAAACTCCCTGTACCCTTCACTTTACCACCATGTCAGTTGGCCAAACTACACTTTTGCTTAGTCCAATTTCTCTTTCACTGTTGGACACAGCTGGAGTTCTGACGTCATGTCAAAACTTCAAAAGACCATGCAGATAGGGATGCATTAGACAGTCCAGTCTCTAGTCTTGCGAGGATCTATCGTCTGGATCCAATGTATCTCTTTTCTCTCTTTCTTTCTTTCTTTCTGTTGTGCTCCAGATATGAAATTTTCTGAAGAGATCATGTGCATTTGACCCATAAAATTCTGGTACACATTTCTTACATATTTCTTTCCGGCAAATATGTGCACAAAGTTGCATGGGGGTTTTTGTGATATGGCCAATTTGTGATCATCTATAAGAAAATTTAGCCAAATTTGGCAATAAGAAAATATGAAACTAAAAAAAATCTAGCATCTTTCTATATTTTTGGCTACTTGTTGCAACTTAGGATAGAATCTGGGGGTTTTTTTAAATTTTAGTTTTTCTTCTCAAAATTTAGAAAACTATAAAACTCAGAAAACACAAAACTTTCATCAATTTTTGACCACTTGGCCAAAGTTTGCCAAAAATAAAAACCCTGGCACAAAACCCATCATTAAACTACTGATATTTGAGCCTGGGTAAACATGCCTATGGGTCATGACAAAATTGTGTATTGTTCTCCCAATTGTCGCATGAATGGCTTCTTATCACTAAAGAGGGACCACCTGCAAGCCCATGACAATGGCAGAAAGCTAGATTCACTTCCAAATGTGCTGCAAAATCTGCCATTCATGTAAATATGTGGTGCTCACGATAGTGCAGGCAGCCTAATATGTCAAACCTAGCTTATAAGCTGCTTATGGTGACATTGGGAAACTTATTTTATTTATGTGGGTAGTGTGCACAGACCTGCAATTTTATCTTTATGTACCACCACAGTAGGGGTTGAATTCAAAGGACTCCATGTGCCCTTCACACATGAAAGATGGCTCAAGAACCTACCCTTCACAGTTGAGGAAAGTGTCCTTCACAATTGGACGACACTTTCAAAAATATTTACATTCACAAAAACACAGAAAAAGGCATGGCGTTGTACTGGAAATAAATTAAAGGTTCAGCAAAATTCACATACATTCTTAAGCCCTTTTTGCTGTAAATATGAATACATTCAAGAAAAGGTAATCTACCTTTCATGCATAGAAAATGCTTACCAACAGTTACATACCTTCAAGGACCCTCATCCTGCTTTTCACATATTTTAATTCAATGTATATTTTCTCCTTGTCCACTAAGTGATATGCACATTACATAATCATGTGTATCCGTGTATTTGTTCCCAGTCCTTGCTAAAATTCAATTTACGAAAGAATTTCTCATTCTGGTTCTGGCTAATTTTTAAAAATTGTCTAGTGCGTATTTGAAGTATATTCTTTAGACTACAAAACCCCTGGTTTTGGCGTTTTTCAAAAGAATTTCAAATGCAGGCTGGTTTGGAACTGGGCATAATTCCATCTATTATATATACAATCCAAGAATTGTGACCATGCCCAAGGTCCAAAATGAACATGTGAGGTAATTCCCAACATAAAAGATAGGTGCTAGTTGTGATTGACGACGATATTGGTCCAATTTGTTGTATTTAATTGGCATGGTTTCTGCATGAAACAAAAGGTGACCATGTACATAAAGTGATTTCACTAGATTTTGACTGTTCCCAGATAATGGGATCTAATGGGTATGCAATGAATTCACTAATTTACTGGAATAGTGAAATGGACCCACATTTTGTAATAATGTCCCTACTTGTATGTAGCATAAATCGATTGCAGAAATGCAACTTTCATGAACTACATACATTTCTTGGTGTACAACTTCAATGAAATTGAACAAACACTGTTCATGCATACTGATATATTGCTGATGTGAAAATTTGTTCAATATGCCATGTGTCCAACCTATTCGTAAAAGAAGGATTTTGAGACACCCAAATGGACGGCCAGCTGGGTTCTCGTCAGAATGCACATGTATCACAGAAAGAACACTGTTGTGAATTGTTTGCAGAGGTAATTTTCCGTGCAGTGGTGTGACTTTTATTGTGGAGCTGCCAAAAGAAAGTGATTCAAGAAGCTTTATAGTTGAGCTGGAGAAAGAAGTAAAGAGTCAGCACACGATGAACTTTTTGGGCATGGGAAATCTTTTGGCTCGACGGTCCAACAGATTTGTTGCTCTTGACATGGCAATTTCTGCCAGCATTGTTCTTCAATTTCTTTGACTTGCACACACAGCTAGCTCTGCCTTTCCTGCTTTTTTCCATACAGTGAAAATGGACTTTTTCTGTTGTGTCAATACTGCATGATAGGCATTCATGGAATGCACTATTTCTATTATTCAATTTCAAAAGGAAAAAGACATTGTGCCCAAAGTTGATTCATACCAGAGGGGTCATTGCAATGCCTAATTTGCATTCCTACTAAACCATTCACAATTTAACAACTGAAGGGAAAACTGGAGTAATCTCTGTTGGAAGATTTATGACAAACAACTGCTGTAGCAACTAAATTAAGCTAGTACAAAATTGGAACCATGATTACTTGAGAGCAACTTTCTATGGCCATTCCAACTACAAATGTTTTTTACATGCACACATTGTGGTTTCTGACTGTACAAAACTGGGTATTTAACAACAATTTTGGCACCTTGATAAATGTAGTGTTCA
Organism: Sphagnum tenellum; assembly: GCA_963921925.1. Classification (NCBI taxonomy): domain Eukaryota; kingdom Viridiplantae; phylum Streptophyta; class Sphagnopsida; order Sphagnales; family Sphagnaceae; genus Sphagnum; species Sphagnum tenellum. The sequence continues at coordinate 16,075,143 of OY998145.1, forward strand.
ATCTTGTAAGAATCAAGCAAACACCATTTGTTTCATGGAAGAGACTGGAGAGCTGGAAGCAACATATGAGTGAATTAAGTATGATGTAAGCACCAAATCATACCTTGGCCACTTTGACACATGTTTGTTGAATAGTTAAATTATTATTGAGAATTCCATTTGGACAAATGCAATCAGTTTCAAATATTTCATCAGACTCTTTATTTTCCTTCAAAAGATTATTTCTGAATTATTTCCATTGATATTGATTCTTTTAAATTTGAGAACAGTTGATTATCATTTGACGATTCTCACCAACCATTTATTATTATTTTTTCATTTCAAAAAAATCATAATTATCTGTAAAGTGAGGAAAACACAGCACCCGAACCCTGAGTTTCGTCAAACATCGAATGAGATTTTAAAACAAAATTGCAAAAAAAGTACATTAGCATAAAAGAGGGGGGGGGGGTCGGGGGGTTTGAAACTCACAAAACTGAGTCTCACCCTATCTTTCCATTTTCCTGAGCGCCTCCAACTGGTGAGACATATATTTTCACTGCTCCTACCTGTACAACTATCATAATTGTTCGAACCTTGTGCATTAAATGCACAACCTTGTTTAATGGTTGTGCATTAGACCTTGTACACTGTACCGTGAGAACCTGACCAGAGTAAGGGGCGGTCTCAGTATTTTATTTTTTATCCGGTTCCCATTATTCGGTTCTCATACAAATCAGAACCGGTAATCAAGGTTTCAGTCAGGGTATCACTGATGATATACTCTGAGGGGATGAAGTAGGATAACCGGTTTATACCTGAGCGCATTTTTGATACCCGCCCAACACTGGTAAAACCTCTAAGTGCATAAACTAAAATAGTTTCTGCGTCCTCCTGAGCTGGTTGTGTTCTGTTTCTCTTTGCAATGGATTTCTTGGTTTGTGTAGAAAAAAAAGGAGGGAGAAAAAAAAAAGTTTCTGCAAACCCATGCTTCATGTAACTAGTCATCTGGGAAATGCCCATCATAAATTAATTTCCTGGTATGATTCAGCCTGTTCGTGAAAGCTGACAGAGCAATGCCCAGCACCTACTCACACTAATAATCTCCCCCTAAGTCATCGACTTGAAATGGTCACCCAAAGTGGAACTTGAAACTTTCAGACTACGAATGTTCATATTTCATTAACATTCCTTTTGCAAACCCAATAGGTATGTTAGCTTGGGGGACATCTGGGCAAAAGTTCACAAATACAAGAATTGACAAGCCTGAGACTTGTACACAAGTGTTCCTATATCATCAGGGTCAATTAATCACAAGTGTTAAACTGGCCCAGAAACATTTCATGTTCAAAGAGAAGATGAAAACAAGCCCTAAATATGTGAATGCCTAGTACTGTAGTAGCCTAGCAGGTTCAGCACTTTGATGTTGAATATTAAATAAATAAATAAATATATTACAAATATTTTGGCATAACCATTAAGATGTACTTTTTACTTGTTAGGTGCACCTTAATAAAATTTCAAAAGTCCTGATTTTTTTTTCCTCATAATTATTTAGTGCTGGATCTCCTAGGTTATTAGGACAAATTCAACATTGGTACCCATAAACTAATCTTGGTTCATTGTCATTGCTGTTTAGCTTGCAAATGAGTCACAAAAGTTTACTACAGCTGCATGGATTGGATCTGCAACTTTTGCACACACAATGGATATACTAATCATTTGTATTGTTGGAAGTTAGCTACATTATTTGTTGCGTACCTAGTTTATTCACAATGGGATATAAGGGCATGAATATATTTGCCTACACAATGTGAAATGATTCACTACAAGAGAATGTAGTTTTTCTCACACAAAAAGCCATGGCTCATGGGATGTGTGAGGTAAACCTTGAGGTTTTATCCATTACAATGTACAATATGTGATATTTATTGTGACATATATTGTATTAAGATGGCAATTGGACATTGGGTAATGGTCAGGTTGGGTGCATTGCTTTCACAAAATCATCATTACAAAATATTCTCAATGGCCCAAAAACGAGAAGTCATAGACTTGTATACAAGTTTGCATTCTATAACAAAATAGAATTGCACAATACTCTAAACACATCATGTCATTTGTAACCTTTAAACATGCACCATAAAATATTAAAGCCCATATCCATTGATTAGTTTAGGATTTTGGTTTTATTTCTTAGGAATCAAATTAGTACTCCATATCACATTGAACTGTAAGGTTTGTGGGGTTATAGTTAATGGTACTAGAGTCTAGTTGCACACCATTTTCTTGTCCTATTTTATAAGATTAAGATAAGATGGAAACTATTACACTACTTGAGTTTGATGTTAAATGTTTTTTGGAAAAAACCTATTCCACACTTGCTACTTTTCATCCTATTATATTAAATTAATCTTGTGGATGATTTGAAATGTACGTTTGAAGTTTATTTTCATGATTTCAAGGTTTTCCCATTCTTTTAAGTATTGTGTTACAAATCTATTTGAAAGTGGAAAAAAATACATTTATGAAAGGAAATATTTTAGTTTCATATCGGATTGTTATAAATGGATTGCATAAATTCCTTGTCACTATGAAACTGGCATAATTTATATTCTTTTGCTTCAGCAAATATATTCAATATTTATTTGGGCAATATCCTCATTTAGTCAAAAGAATTCTTCATTGTGAGAGAAGAAGGTACATGAGGCCATTGGTGATAAATGTGGATTAGACACCATAAACAAGACTTTACATTTCAATCATTCATTAATGCTGTTCTAGGTCATTCATGGATTGAAAGGATATTTGAAGCAATGTTATTCTAGTGGCAAGTAAGGATTCTAGTCAAATTTGATTTTCATCCATTATGATTTTGGAGTTTTTTTTCAAGATCACCCTCTCTTTACTTTCATTTGTCACAGACCTAAAACATATTTATTAGGATGAACCTACTCACAATCATCACATTAAATCTCAATTCCAAATCCTAAGTTCATTAGATTTAGTTAATCCAAGGATGCAAACATATCTTGCATTCACTCTTGTTCTAGTCGAATTCCTATGCGATATCATCACATAATTTCCATTAAGATATCTTGGCAACAACAACAAATCAAATGGCATTCATTTGCCTCTTGAATTGTTAACATTTGTTTTGGTAAATCTGCTTCACATTATTGAGATCTATATATTGTAATGCATGATAGCCATTCAATTTACCCATGCCAATGTCAATGCACACTATGATTGGTACAATCACTCCTCACTAGGGTTGTACTGAAGTCCATCACCAAGTACCACATACTGATTTGAGACGAGCATGTTGTCATCACTAGCTCACCAGTATCTTTTCCTTCAATTTTGTGATGTTGCCACACTATAAATCACCCACAAGGAGATTTACCCAAGTTTGGCTGTAGACCAGCTATGAAAGCAGAAATTTATCAAAATCCTTTTATATACTGGCTATTTGCTCGAACAATGTGTTTAGAAAGATGGCAATTTGAAAAAGAAACTTCTCCATTTTTGGCTCTTTTCTTTTTAAAAGGGAATATTAAACAGAATATTATTCTTTTGAATTTCTCCCCTCCAAATGGGGGAAATTCGCCACCATGGAAACGTGCTGCTCACGCACTTGGTATACTTTAACTTTCTAGTAAGTAGATTAGCCAATTTGTTCATGGACTTGTTAAACATCCCCCTTTGATTACTTTGGTTTAGAATCCTTCAACTTGACATCCTTTGGTTTATGATGGCATTTGATTTTGTTATCCATCATGCCTGTCAGTTTTCTTTCTTGTTTTGAAATGGTTGAAACAAAAAATGAAACATTACTATGGATACTTGTATACAATAACTTCCTTTTACATGTGGTAATGGGCATTAAATTGAAGGCATAGAGGAATGCATGTAAATGGCTTTAGCTATCCTAGACATTTGAATGTTCAAACATGACTGTATCTTTTAAAATTGTAGTGTAGAATGCAATAGGTGGTGTTGCATTAGCAATTGGATATAAACTTGAATCTAAGCGTTTATAAATATTTTATTGTATGCTATTCCAATATTCATGCATAAGGCAAATCAAGTAGAATATCGTAACAATATTCCTTCTTAGACATGCTTGTTGCTTGCAAAAATGTACACTTATGCAGATTTCTAACATACAATTAGCTACATATGATATAGTTGGTGAACTTATTCCTAAGGTAAGCCTATGACAAGCTCATGTACAATTTGCCTTCTTCCTGTATTGAATAAATATGTGTGTTGTAATTTTTGTCACTAGCTAGCACAACTAGCTCATGGTGAAGGTTCTTAACAAGGTCCTTGCTTAGAAGCTGAAAAATATAGGTCACTTGAGCGGTCGATGATGAGACACAAAAATGATTTTGCTAGCAATAAGATTCATGTAATTGCTCAAACTTGTAAATTTGAGTTTTGATTCCACTTGTTAAAGGCTGACAATGTCCTGAACTATTTATATGTTCTAGCTATGTGATGTTGATGAGCTTAAGTCTAGCAATGTGTGCGACAGCATGTATATAGTAAGCTTTTTTCCCTCACCCACATTCTATTGGATAGACCTTAGAGCATAGGTTATACATATTTGTTCCTTCTATTAACCACAGTTCAGGGGTGTGTTTTCCATAGTCTTTTTTCCTTACATGAAAGTTTGAACTGTGGCCAAAGCATGTGGGATAAATCTGAGGTGTTATTGGGAACGTCTTGGGGACACTTTGGGAAGCCAATGGGAACCCTTTGGGAACTTCAATGGAACACATTGAGAACAGAAGAAAAATCCCTCTCCCCCAACTCATTGGGTCAAGGATATGAGATAATATGTGGTGCTATTAAGAAAATTCGTGGAAACACATTGCGAACCTGTTAGTGAACATTTTTGGGAACTTGGTGGGAACAGACTGGCAAAATCAAAATTCAGAAAAATCTTTCCCCCCAAAACAGAAACATATGACTTCATTGCTATGATAGCACATTGTGACAACATTCAAGAATGAGTGGGCTTTCTTCCACCGTCTTTCTTTGTAGGGTCCCTGCTTTTCCACATCATTGCAAATTATTTAAAACTTGCTTTTTTTTACTCCCCTTGAATCTAGTTCAAGTGATATGTTCCAATTAGAATAATCAAGAAGTTTCATAAGTCATTACATTATATAACAAGAGATTAGAATCCTAAGAGCATGTCTCGTGAACTAGAGTCTGACAACGATGTTAAAATGTTTGACTATGAAAGAATGCAACTTTGTAATCTTGTTGGTGACAAAGGAAGGTGAAGGTGGAGCTTAGTGTTGTCAAGACTAAGTAGGATGTGCACTTCAGATATAGCTCTTTGACGATGTCAACATCATGGCTAATGGTAGCTAGTGGTGACAAGTGTCATTTTTCAGTCATAGAGTGGCTATTGCCATCAACATGATAGAGCTGATCTGGTTTTCTTTGCCTTTTTCCAACAATTTTTTTCCTTCATATGTTTCTAGCTCAACTGTTTCTCCTCTAGCAATTAGGCTACATACCTAGATCCTGTAAAAAGAAAGAGAGCTGCTGCCTCTGTATCATTGGCTGCTATTTTTGCCTACACTAATACTCCCTCTCCATGAACATATTCATTTTTGTTTTTATTGTTTTTTCAAAGTTTTTGGTAAGCAAATGGAAAGAATCCAATGCCTTTCACATGCACTAAACTTACTAGCTCATCTTTTACTGTTTGGAATTTTGTGTATGCAATTCCAGGAAACTTGAAAAGGCCAAGAACTGTCACAAAAAAACAGTCCAATTCTGTGTGCCAGTTGACCATTACCCAGTGCTCTCCTGCTGATGGATACGATTTGGAAATGATTCTGATAAGGGCATTACATGGTTGGAAGCAACTGGTGTCAGCTGAGTGTGGAACGCCCCTTTCTTTAGGAAACATCCAGTCTTCTTCATAAGTGCATGTTTCCACATTTCGACACCCAGAGTGGACCAGCAGGCACCAGCGCATCATCCACTGGATGCCGGATGATGCCCCTTGTGACTCAGTTGTGGATGACCATCAACCCAGTTGATACAGTGTTTCAGCTTGGTAACCCATTCTCTAAGAAATACGTGATCACAAGGTATGCAAATAGTAAGGGCGGTTTTTAATCATCACCTACCTACTCACAACCAACCTCCAGGCATGTTGTTAGGAGTAAAAAAGCAACTCACTAGCAACTGGCGTTTGTTTGTCCATTCTTTACTTTTGTGAAGAACTCGCAGTTTTGGTCCCAAAAAAAAATAGAATGGGTGCAAATTTTCACATAAATGAAACAGGGAATCCCCTGGGAATTCGATTATGGGTCCAGTTCTTTAAAACAAAATCCCAGTTTTGGTTATGAGAATTAGACCCGGTTGCAGGTAACCCAAAATGGAACCAATGGTTAAGTTCTGGTTAATCTCCATTTAGCCTTTGGTTCAAGTATTTGTTTTTAGGGGAAAAAAAAAATCAAAAATGTTGGTTCAGGTTCCAGACATAAATAGGATGGAGAACATGGTTTTGGGTATCTTGTTCTTAAAATTATATGGTTTCCAGTTCCCCAAATCAGACCCAATTCTGGTTTAGTTTTTACTAACCAGAACCTGTGGTTATAACCTGACACAGGGGGTAACTGGCCACAACGCTGGAGCTAACCACCCTGCTTGTGGGTAAGCAGGTAGTCAAAAAAAGCAACTGAGCTAATCACGCCGGTTATCTAGCTGGGGAATTGGCACCTAACAAAGAAAACCATTTCGTCACCACTTGCCATCCATCCTTCATGGTGCACTGGTGGGTGCTGGTTCTTCACTCTGGCCAAGATTTACTCACTTAAATTCAAGTGTGACTAGAGAGGGAGACAGTAAGGAGTAGTGTGTGATCAGTCAGGGATCGCTGATGGTGCGTAGCATGGTCACATCACACGATGTTTAAAACACCACTTCACTCTGGCCAAGCTTTACTTACTTCAAAGTGTGATTAGGGAGGGAGACAGTAACGAGTAGTGTGTGATCAGTCAGTGGCCGCTGATGATGCATAGCATGGTCACGTCACACGATGTCTAAAACAGAAAGTGGTGTTGGTACGATGGAACTGGAGGAGCCCAGTCTGAGAAGAAACCCCGAGAAGGGGAGGGAGGCAGCAGCCCCATCAAACATTAAAGAAATCCAAGAAATACAAGGGGGGCAAAAAGCACCACACGATGGTGACACGATCAACCCCAAAGATGCCTAAGTGGCACCATTTGGCCCTAAAGGCTTGCTCAATCCTATCTTGAATAGTAGGGTCCCAGGTGGACCAATGGGAATTAATGGCCTTCCAAGTGGCCATTCCAACCTCAACGGTAGCAACCCAGGCTTGTTGAAGGATTTTCCTAGAGGAATACTGGTTATCAAAGTGCTTCCGGCATCTCTCTGTCCAAAGAAAATAGAGAATAAAACTGCGAAGGATGTCAAGTGGTTGTCTGATGTAGGAGAAGCCTCCTACATGATACCCTTGGACTCCAAGGGGGTCATCTTCTCTCTCGAAGACAACTTCACCAAGCATGACGAAAGGCCAGGAAAGAATGATGTCATTGGGCGCTCCCCATTTTTGCCAGATGTGATAGAAGGCTTCCCAAGCCCGTTTGGCGCGGGGACACTCGAGGAGACAGTGTTGAGGGGATTCAGGGGCCTCCTCAGTGCAAACCTTGCACGTGGGGAGGATCCCCATGCATTGTAGCCATGTGCCAACCGGGAGACCCCGGTTTAAATTGAGCCATATGAGAGTGCCGACCTTTCGGGGTTGGGCATTATGCCAGATTCTGGCAATAACTTGCGTAACAGTGGAGTTTTGCAGGTTTAACCTTTGAATGAAGGAGCAGATGTTTGCGCTATGGGTGGGTTTCCTTGCATTTCGGTAGCCTCGCTTTACGAAATAGCCGAAAAAAGGAGAGTCACCCATTTGTGAGGAGGCTTGCCAGTGGCACTATCCCGGGTCCCAGGTAAGCCCATCAATGAAATCGGATTAAAAAATCCAAAGTATGGGAAGCTTGGTGAGTGATGGGACCTCTCTGACAACTTTATATGGGGCGTCGTGTCTTTCTTGAAAAAGGACCCTAATTGGGTGATAACCTTCAGGGGAGAGGGTTATCACTTGGGAGTTCGTAGCTTTGATGAGACCAGTGGGGGTAACCTTCTGGAATTCATTGGCTTGCACCGTGTTGGGGGTGACCCCGATTACATGGTATATCCATTCTAGAGTGGTGTTGTTTCCAGAGTTTCTTTTGCTGATCCAATCCCCTGCTTGAAAGCGGTTAATGTTAGTTGCAAGATTCCATGGGATGCTTGCTATGATGATTTCTTTGTTGTTCCTGTTGGTGGCATGGTAGGTCAATCGGAGGGCTTGGAGGCTTTTCCAAGCCCTGCCCTCCTGGTCCCAAAGATCTTTGATTCGGGTGCGGCCAGAATTTGGCAATGGCTCGTCCTTCATTGCGACCACTCACTCCCAGAGGGTGACCAGTTGTGTTGAGGATGAGAGGGTTGCTGAAAATAGGTTGTCTGAGAACCTCTGCATGGGATGCGGGTTCGGACTTTGCTAGACCAACTCTTACGTTGAGCCAAGAGCCAAGGATGCTCTCCAAGTCTGAAGAAGAAGCAAAAGGCAAGGCAAAGAAAGCCACGCAAATTATGACAATCTAGTATGTGGAAAGTCCAGAAAATTTGACGCTGGGAACGGCGCTCAAAATGGTGGGCCATGATGGCGCTCTCTCTCTCTCTTTTTTATTCAGCTCCCGCCCATTTACCAGCATTGCAGCCCTTTTTTTTGCTGGCTATATGTAGCCAAAATGCTATGTTAAAAAATGAAATGTGCTAAAATCATGTTCACTTTGACATTTTCAATAGCCAGAATTCGACCAAAATTTAAGGAATATCGCCAGCAGGTTTCTATACATGGTTCAAGTAGAAGTAGTAAAAAATATAGAAGGATGTTTTTTAGAAATTTTACTTTCATATTTAGCTTATAGCCAAATCTGGCTAAATCTTCCTGTGGATCATTGCCACTTTGGCTATAACACTGCATTGCCACACCAAAAAAACACTGCAGCTGCCAGCATTGTGAAATCTTGAAATAAATCAGGGGAAATTTCAAGCTGGGAGAAGAGTTTTTTTTTTTTCAATTTTGTGATGTAGTTGAAGTGGCGATCGTCCATAAGATGAGTGAGCCAGATTTGGTTAAAAATTAGATAAGTAGACTAAAAACCAGAACCCTTTAATATTCTTGGCTAACTAACGACTGAAACTTATCACAAAAGTATGACAATTTGGATTTTTATTTGGATTTTTTCGAAATCTGGAGAATTTGGGCCATTTTAGCCATGAAAAATCCAGGTCGAAATATTTGTTCAGATCGAAATTTGGCGAAGTTTCGCCCAACAAAAAAGAAACACCTAGCTGCCCGGGACCAGCCGGCGTCCAAAAAGTGGTGCTCCTTAGGGTGGGGGCCGGCGACTCTCTTATTGAACACCCTGAGCCTTTAAAGCCCAACAGCATTTGGACAATGAGCCCAGCAGCAGTCAAGTTTGTAAGCTCCGAGACAGCTTCCTGCAGTTTTGAAATTTAGAGAGATCAGTTGGGTGCCGGCTGCTAGTGCCTACCACAACAGCAGGCAGCTTGCGAGCAGCAGGAGCAGCGTTGTTGAATCAGAGCAACCATGGCTCAGATCATCAGTCCCTTGAAGCGAACGGAGTTTTGCACTTCTTTGAGGTTCAAGGAGTTGCTAGTACCGTTGCTAGCGATGGTGGTGTCACTTCTCTTTGCATCTGGTGCGTCTACTGACTTCTGACCATTATTATTATTCTAACTAGCTAGTTAGCTTAGCTTACTCTGATATCAACTAACTGCAGCATGCCTGTCTGTGGTAGCTGGTCTATTGTCTCCTTCACTTGTCATCAAATTCAATCAGAGTGCGTGTTAGCGAGTTGGAGCCTGTGATTACAATTTGGGGAATTTGGAACATACCTTGTACCTGGAGTTCTAATGAAAGTTGGGAGGAGAACATTCAGACTCTTAGTGTAGGAACCATGTGTAGATTTCAGTCTGGTGAGATTATGGATCTAGCTAGATGGGCAAAACGGCTCGCGGCCACAGGAGAACAAAATTTACAGTTGGAACATGCAGGAGCGATTCTAAAGAGGTTTAGAATTTGAAGAAATAGCAAGTTTAGGGACGAGATTACCAACCCCTCCCCCAATTGATGTCTAGGAATCCTGAACCAACATTTCACTTAGCAGATTCATGAGGTATAATTTCGTGATCAAATCATCAGCGTTTGCAATCAGGTCTATGCATCAAGACCCAAGTGATCATGAATTTAGTGTTGAAGAAAGCATGAAAGGATGATGCCAAAATTCTTGTTTTCAGTTTCATTTTCTCAACCTAATATCTATCTGGTTTTCTAGCATGCGGCATAGCAAATTGATGAGCGTTAGATGGACTTTCCTTGAGCTATAATTTCTTTTCGGATTTTTTTTTGTTTGCAAAACATTCTGAACGAAGGCCCTAGTCATCAATCTGTACACAAGTAGAGCTAGTGTATGAATCTCTGTTAGTTAGTTCTGGACTTCTTTTGACTTGCTGATTGGGATCAAGTTTCCTGCTTGACATTAGTCCTGTTAATTTGATGGATCATCCTGGGGCAAAAAAATATTAATATTTATCGTGGCACCGCCTGGTGCCCCCCACAATCAAAGTTCTTTTGCAAATTTTCAACTTTCAAGTGGTCAATTATCAATTCTGGACTTTTCAAAAGTCCAGAATTAACTAAATACATGATGTGTATGTTAAAGCGCTATGGAGTGTTGACATCGTTCACTCTGCTACCAATTGTGTGTATCGAGTCTACAGTGGATCAATTGGGGCCACCGGTGTTAGCTAGAGAAAGGACTCCTAACTAACCTGGTTCTTCGCGTTCACAAAGTAGCGTATTCTCATGTCTTGGGATGTTGGCCACTGCACAGTTCATGTCTTCATCTAGTAGTGAAGCGCAAGTAAACAAGGTCTCTAAGCTGCTCCATCTGGAGAACCAACCATACTCATATTAATTCTTGGGTTACATAATGAATACTAGAGAGAGCGAGAGGGATTCTGACTAATATAGGAAATTGCCAACATGTGCAGGAATGGGTGGTTTTCTGCCTGCAATGCCGCAGCTGCTGTTGCATACATCTGGAATAATACCAGATGTGGTACCAGATGTGGCAGACGGATACGAGGATCTTCCGGTTTACTTCGACAACACTTTCGTGTTCAACGGAGAGCACTTGAACATTCACCAGACACTCCAAGAGCCCCATATCCCAGTGCAATCCATAGGCCACGGTTTCAGTGGAGAGTACACCTTGGTTCTGGTAGATCCTGATGCTCCCAGTCCCTCCGACAAAAGCTTTAGCCAAGTCATTCATTGGATCGTCACCAACATTCCTTACAACGTCCCAAGTGATCAAGGTAATCGAAATTAATTATCATAACCCCCAACCAGTTTTCATTTTTTGTTTTTAAATTATAATACTTTTTAACTTTTTTTTTTGAGGGGCAAATTTTCTCAGCTTGGGGACACAAGAAAATCCACTGTGACTCATACAAAGGATTTTTTCTGAAAAAAAAAGTGTCAAAGTGGACGGATTTTGGAGGAATTCTTTGTTTCGAAATTGCTAGATTTTGAAATATATTGAAATATGGCAATTTCCAGCCAGGTCGCCACAATATAGCAGGATTCTTAATTTTTTCTACTTTCCTCTCTGACCTGTAATCAAATTTGCTTATTCTCCTCTTGTGGGTGATGGCCAGTGTGACTAGATTACAAAATTGAGAAAAAATCCCTGCCCCCACACTCACTCTCTCTGGAATTCATTTTCGAGCTTTTTCTTTTTTTTTTCTTTTTAATGTTTTTGGGAAATTGAGCTGCACCTTACTTTGCAGAATTTAACTCGCTAAAGTTTAGATCCTTATTTAAGTCACCATGCTAATTTGAGCGCTAGTTTGAGGGTGTAATTTGATGCTGTAATTATCCCTGTTTCATCCCTGATTTGAGTGGTAGCTAGTAGCTACAGGGCGGTGAGTGAAACTGGGTACAGACAATTTAATGAAACTAGGTATCAGCTCACAATTTTTGTAGGATTTTTCTTCTGATTATTTTTGCTTGAGTTAATGAGGAATATGAGTTTCTGACAAGTATTCCCAATTTTTTTAGTTGCACATTACTTTGCAGAAAACTCACTAGATAAGTTATCTTTAAGGTCATCCTGTATTTGAGCCCTAGTTTGACACTGTAATCCCTCTTTCGTCTCTGATTTGAGTGTAGCTGTAAAGTGAGTGAAACTGGGCATTGTTTAATGAAACTGGATATCAATTCACAAGATTTCCAAGATTTTATTCTTACAAGATTTGCTTGATTTCGTGGAGAATTTGAGCAGCAGTGAAGGCTTAGGTAAGGGAAAAACAAACTGGGCTAGGAACCCATGTGAGAAAACCAGTTTGGTTCAATCTTTTTCTTATTCACTATTATCATCTTGAATTTTAGTTTCACCTCCAGTTTTGGCAAAACTGGGGCCCAGTAACCCCAGGTTGGGATACCTCTACTTTTTCAACAAAATTTCCAACTGTGTACAGTCAGAAGTCATAGACCAATCTCTAGATTAAAGTAAACACTAAAGTTTTGAGCATTGCTGAAGCTTTGATTTTAGGGATTTTAGTTGCCCTTTCTACCTGTTTAGAGTTATTTCATAGTACAGAACATTTCACTTTCTTGTCGACTGCTCATTCTGCACTTTAAAGTGCGCATGCTGCAATTTGAAAGGCCGATTCTGCAATCAAAATGAAAAAAAGGGCAACAAAGAACTTTATTTTAGAAAAATGCACCCCTAAAGCGTATGCTGGCACCTTGTTAGTGTCACCATGGCTTGACCTACTGGCCTCTCCCTAGTGACTCACTAGGAAGGTGCATTCTCTAGTACCATTCAATAGGGTTGCAGATAGGTCTTCCTGGTTTCTCACCCATCCCATTTGCTTATTATTCTATTGGATTTGGTGTATCCATCTTGGCTTTAGTGACCACGGAGATCCTAACACAAAGATCGAAACCAAGGTCATTTGAGTGCATGTTTTTATGTGTGTGATCTTATGAGTGCTGGTCTAGAAGCACACAATCTAGTAATATTGATTTAATATTGCAAAATAGATCACTAGTGGAAACTATGTGTACCAAGACTGGCATGATTTTTTTGCTTTAACGGACCCAACACCAGGACCAGACTGATATGTTTAAAAGTCAATACCAGTCCAAAACTAGTTTTAAAAATACTCAATACAAGGACCAGACTGGTGGGTTCAAAAGTGGATACCAGTACAGATACCAGTCCAATACTAGTAGTTCAGAGATCTTTAACAATCTTTCATCACCTGCACTTAGGCCTCAGCCAAAGTTATGTGACTTTCTAGTGATCAAGAGATCACAAGTGAGGTGCCTACTTTGACAAAGTTTGTGGACATGCAGAAGTACATAAAGTTGGGACAGTTATCGAACCATACCTACCCCCCTCGCCCATTGCTGGCACACATCGCTACACATTTCTGCTGTTTGAGCAAGTAAGTGTACTTAAGTACCTTTTGCATCTCCAGACTTACATCACTAGTGGAAACTATTGTCAAAGAGTTAACAGTGAACCATTTCATAAATCTTTTCCAGTGATTGTGAGTATTTTGAAATTTTCTGTTATAATCGATTGAACTGGGGTTAGTTTGAACTAATTTTGTTGTCTTGATGTTTGCAGCCAATTTCACACTTTTACCCGCCTGCACCTGACTCCCGAATTCTTTTCAATGTAACATCATGGGCCAAGATCCATAACCTAGGAAAACCTGTGGCTGGGGTATTTTTCCAAAGTACAGCAGGCAAATTTTTGGACAATTATCTGGACACCCTTTAAAGGTTTAAATCTCAATATACACTGGATAAATGCCAACATGTCATAGGTGAAGTTTTAGGGCATGAACAGAATCATATTGCTCACAAGTGTAAATATTGTGACATTAATAGGCACATGCTTCCATCACATGCTTCCCTTCTTATACATATAATCAACAACTTTTAATACTCGATATATAGAATAGAATATAACCAATGGTAGTAAATCAAGAGAGATGTTTTTCCTCCATAATCTAGTGGTTCAACTTTTCTATGTTGTATGGATTTTGAATCTGCTTTCATGGGCAGACTGTTGCCTCATCAGGCTATATGTATGGGCTTTTGCTCTTGAATATTAAAGCATAATCTATACAAATTTGGTTACTAATTACACCCCTTTGATCTATTGTGATTTAGTATGACAATCTTATTTGATATATAGATGACTTGTCATCAAGGTTCTCTATCTATAAAGATGTCTACAATCACCTATTTTGTTGAACAAAAGAAGTAATGTTATGTAGAATGTGCGCTAGGTCATCAACATAATGAGCAAAAAATTCATCATTGACAAGATTCATCAATGACAACCACTAGCTTGCCATCCTCAATGTGCAATGGTAAAGTTAAGTTTGTGACATCTAAATGATGTTATGATATTTGTAACCTTACTTTGTTAGAAATGTGTTGTTGAATCCTATCTATTTTGCAGTTTTTTGCTACAATGTGTATTAATCGTTATTTTTAAGTCCAACATAGTATCTTAGCTCTTCGTGTTTCAAAACCTATTCTCAATCACATTGAGGGGGTGTCAAGGAAGTGTATCTAGGTTGTTGGCTAGCATGTAACTAGGTACAAGTTTAAGGTCAAAATTTCTTTGTTTCATGTTCAATACTTAATGGTATTGGTCTTTTCACTTTATATTCAATATACCATGAATTTAAAATTTAAAATTGAGTTGTACACATATCATGATTGTATATAAAGTTGATTTCTTAAATCAAATACTCAAATATCATTTTGGTTTTTTTGGAAATTAATATACAATTATCATATTGGTGTGCCATCAAAATTAAGGCATGTATTAAGTTTCTCTCTTCAAGCCATAGTACCCATTCCTATATTGAAGCTCACATTCTTTATTTGTTTAGACCTAGGGAGCCTAGGATCTTAAACATTATCATAATCTCCATGCCTATTGTCATGCACCCTTTCACACACATTTAGTTATACATATAATGGTGTTATGAAAATGATCCATGCCACTTAACTAGACTCATTCATGAACTTTGCAATGAAAGTAAGAATTCATGGCACAATTAAAGCTCTAACACCTTAACGTCATTACCACATACCTAATAATGAGTTGAACAAATGGCACTCACTTATGAAAATTACCGATAGTCTGTAGATTGCCATACATTTATTTTGCTCCAAATGTATTTGTTTAGACCCCCCTTAGTTAAGGCAATTTTAGTTGATATTTTTATTTCCTATATGTAAAGACTTTGTGCCGATTTAAATGATCAACTTGAATACACCCTCATATCAATGTAACCCAATGCCAAGATTCATGAAAAGGTATATGACAATAGATAGTCTTGAAACAAAAATCCAATAAAAAATCAATGACCAGCACCATCCAAGGGGAGACAAAAAGGGAAGGCCAAAGAGAAGCCAAAAGATGCACAACCTAAAAGGCCCAAAAAGAGGGAGAAAACTAGTCTCTTTCAAAGTAGGAAGCTATTTCATCCATAACCCTTCTAATGTTGCCAAAATGCAAATTGTGAAATCTAATAGCAATGGGAGGTTTAGAATAGGCATCGCCTACCAACCAATGTTATTATTTATAATAGAGGCTAAAGCACATTGGAGAACAATATTAACACATTGCTTGAAATATTGAATGCAAAAAGACAAAGATAAATGATCTTCTAATCGTTTATCATGGAAAAGATGAGCACATTCCCTATTGAAACAATCCATATCACGCTCGGGTGCACCATGCACCTCCATGGTCATCAGAATAAAATGGTGCCCTTCCCAAAGCCCTTTATACTTGTGGATCTTAGCAATGGTGTTAAGTTCCATAATTACACCTACTACTCAACTAATGACATTCAAACCCACCATCTTTGGCATTAAGTGTCGCAACCCCACTTTGGCCAAGTGTGGGGGTGAAGCCCAACACTTTCAACGTTGGGAACTTGGAGTCCTCAAGGACTCCTGAATGTTTAGAGTTCGACAACAAGGCCCAAAACACCTTTTATTGAGGTGTTCTTGGTGTCATTGGAAAGTTCTTGAAGCATAGATGTGGAAAATGGCCTCGCATTGGTCATTTGGACATCTGTAGCCCAAGTTATGGGCAAAAGAAGGGCCGGAAGTCAAACTGCCAATTTGACTCCTGACCACTAAAAGTCGGGAAGCAACCTCTTTTTGACGTCTGAATTGAGAGTGCAACATGGCGTTGAAAAGATCTTGATGAGGGCTACAACTTTGGTTTAGACCTTGTTGCGATCAAACTTGGCAGTCGGGAGTATGAGCTCCCAAAGTCCCGGGACTCCAACCGGGACAGTTTCGAGACAATTTCAGGACTCCAACATGGGAGTCCCGGGAAAAAAAGCCACTTGGATGTAGCCTCCGCGGAGTGTTGCAGAGAATACTATATGGGGGAAGGTGGTGGCTTCCCCCGAATCCGGGCCGTAGTGAGTCTTGTGGTCTAAAGTGCCCGTGGCTTGTCCCAACACCCAAGGGTGTTTCCGAATGTGAACTAACCACTTGGTGGTTTGTTTTGGATGCAGATTCAAGCTTGATCTACTAGTCCCTCTTCCTAGTCTAATCCCGAGACGTCTAGCACACCCTTCTACCCCTTTATACTGCTAGAAGTCGGGAGCGCCTTCCGAGTCCCAACTTTCCACAACTACACATAGTTGAACCCTCAATTGGGTTCAACCCGGGACTTGGGAATGCCTCATTAAGTAACCACCATTTCAGCAATAAAGACATGGTTCTCTTGGGTCATGTAGAGATCGACTCGTAATGAAATTCTTGATGTAAAGGTGTACCATCATTTTCTCCATACAATGCGTCCACTCTTTCGAATGAAGGCATACATGACATCTTGGATGGAATCATTTGTGGCTATTTGTTGACCTCCAAACAAGTAACAAACTAAATGTGTGTTAGATGCATGCAACCCATGTCCACACTCACACATGAAAAGATTAAATACCAAGGGCTAAATCAAACTGAAATGAAAATGCAACGCCAAAGTGAAACAAATGGATAGATGGCCTAGCAATTAACCTTAGCCTTGCCCCTTTGCCCGAACAAAAATGAATGTGAGCTTTAGATGCTAAAGAAATGGAATCATCTTCCAAGATAGACCTAACGGATGTGTTGTGGTGGATGTCCATCAAAGAAGCCAGTAGACTTAAAGTGCCAATAACAGTCAAACTTTCAAAAGAAGGGTGCATCTCCCTAGCTACAAGAGGAAGACCATTTTGTGTTACACGTAAACATGACTAAAGCAATGCAGCCCCCCCTCAACTTACTAAACTTACTCCTCCAAAATGGGCCTATCGAAATTACAAACCTAAAACACAAATACATAATCACCAAAACCCAACTCCTTAAAAAAACACATGGTGCACAATCTTCTATAAAAAAAAGGCATATACCACCAAAGGATATCAATAGTCAAGCTTGAAACCTCATTAAAAACCTTGAAAAAACTCCCACGATACTAGACCCATAATGTCCCCACATGCTTGATAATAGATTGCATTTTTGAACTTGTACTAATTGACTAGTTCTATTTTTACAAGCATATTTCACATGCATTATACAAATATTTCATTAACAAAATACATAAGATTCCACGATCCTAATTCATTTCAAAAATCTTTTTGGACTTATTCTTAACCTTTATACCTTTCTTTATCATTTTTCAAAATTACTATTATTAAATTTAATTTCTTTCATAAATTGAGCTAGTAGCAATATTCAAAAATCCCACCAAGATAGTTTTAAAACCTTCCAAAAATCCCTTACTCATTGGAACCCACATAGGCCATGTAAAAAATTATCTCCACAAAATTCATAAATATGAATCATAGTTTTTGAATAAAATTTGGCACTACCATTCAATTAAACATAACATATATATTGAGGATAAAGGTATGTTCATTACTCATATGGTGCATGCCAAAATTAAGGAGCCTTTTAATGATCATTGTGATGGGATTACACATTAGACATCTACTCTAATTTGTGGAGACACACATTTGATTGAAAAGAAAAAAAACATATTGAGAAAAAGGAAAGCTTTTAAAATGTTCTACAAGATATGTGAATAGTCTATGAAACATGAAAGTTCTTATATTCTAATACATAGTATGTATTAAAGTTCTACATATACCATATATTGTCTATTTACTCCCTTTAGGTCACTAATGTGTACATCCAAACTTTTCATGAAGAAAAAACAATTTCATTTATGAAAAACTAAGGTTTCTTAGTCTATGAATGTCTCTCTCAACATCTTTATGTTTTCTTCATTGGTAATGTCTCCTCCTATAAAAAATAGATCCAATTACTGCTAATTTCAATATGGATGCCATTTCATATGCCTAAAATTTTAATTTGTCTGCCATGTTCATCAATTTTTGGATTTTAGAAGTTCTAGTTGAAATTCTTTTGCAATGATATTTTTGCATTTTTGATTTATGTCTTGAGGTTCCTCCCACAATGACAAATTATGTGGTAAGAACTACAATTGATTCTTGTTTTTACAATATTGTTGTATCTTGGAATATTAGAGACTTTTCGGTACAACCAAGATAAACTTGCACATGAGGCTTTAGACCATGGTTGTAAATTTTGTGGTTGCTCCCATTCCAAAAATCATGTTCAAATTTAGAATGATGTCTATCTTGTTGACTATTCTGAAGTCAAATTCTTAAAAAAGAAGGAGCTAACTCAAAAATAAAATTCTATCAAAGTTGTTGATGTACTATAAGAAATTTACAAATAAACAATTGGATTAATAACTAAATTTTAATCATAATTACCACATGTAATTTGCTATAGGGCCTAGTTGCCTTGGACAAGTCTTGTAAGACTTTAGTTGCAAAAAACAATATGTGGCACCAAATTGCAATGGTAATTGCATAAAGATGTGATTCACATGAACTTTTCATTCATCCAAATTAGTTTACATAACATCATCATTTTGCAACTAATTTCACAAATAAAAACTTTAATCACATTATTTATATTTATTTATTAAATAGTTATTATTTGAAATGGTTGAATTTCAACAAAAATATTAAAGTATTTTTTAAAATATTTTTATATTATTATTAATTTTATTAAGTTGAATTAGTATCATGTTGACACGTGTTAGTCCATGGCATAAGCTTAAATTATTAGATAAATTATCTATTGTGCTTACCTAGGTTCACCTAGTAAGCACTCAATTTAATTAGGTTAGATAAATAGGGAATATTTGGTCAACATTCACTACTACCAAAGTGGGGTGCAATCTATTAGCTTAAATCACTATGGGACCTTAAAAGTGAAGTAACTTTGTTGCATTTTATTGATGTCACCTTGGTGAAAGTTATTTCACTATAATATCACTATGTAAACATCATGTTTCATTACTAGTTAACATAATTCATTATTATAATTTATTATAGTAAATAGGGTTTAGGGTTATGTTTTTAAAATTATTATATCTATGTTACTTTATGATATACCTTATATTTTATGTTATTATAAGCTATTATAAATTTTGTACCCTAAATTATTATATGTTATTTTACCTTAAAGCATTTTAGCTAATTTATTATAGAATTTTAAGTTATTTTAAATTAAATTATTCGACTAACTTTAGGCTATACCTTAGGTTATTGTATTTTAAATTAATATATGTTATTTCAAGTTATACTTTAAGTTATTCAAGGTCATTCTACATTATGTTATTATAAATTGTTTTATCCGAAGTATAATAACTTAAAATAATCAAATATATACATAATGAAGTAAGGTAAAACTAACTTGGAATAGAAATTTTTAACCTATGAAAAATAATTTAAAATACCCTACAATATAATAACTACCAATAGCTTATGACAAAATAACATAGAATATAAATAATAATTTATAATACAATAATCACTAATAGTTGTAATATAACATATAATAACCAAGAAAAATTTATAATAAAATAACCATTAATAAAATAGTCATCAATAACCACCAATAAAATAACCACCAATGGTTTAATTTGGAATAATCACCAATAGCCATTAATATAATACCAATTCATAATCACCAATATCCACCAATAGATCAACAACCAATAGCCATTAATATAATAACCATTAATAAGCATCAATATCGATTAATAGAATATCCATCAATAACCATTAATAAAGTAGCCACTAATAGCCATCAAAAAAATAACCACCAATAGTCATTTATAGAATAACCACCAAAAGCCATTAATAGAATAACCACAAAGAGCCATTTATATAATAATCACCAATAGCCATTAATAGAATAACCACTAATAGCCATTAAGACAATAACCACCAATAGCCACCAATAGTCACCAATAACCACCATTAATCACCATTAATCACCAATAGAATAAATACTAATGGCCATTAATATAATAACCATTAATAATTATTAATATGATAACTAATAAAAAACATTCATAACCACAAATAGAATAGGTAGCAATAGCCATTAATAACCACCAATAACACTAATAAAAGAACAACCAATAGCCATATATTAGAAGTGTTTAGGATTGTAAAAAATAATGTAGAGTGAAATAATTTATAATAGAAAAAAAAAACTTAAGATGAAATAACCTATAATAACTTATATTTGCCAATAATAACTTATATTTGCCAATAATAACATAAGGTGAAATAGCCTTCAAAAAAAAAAAAAACTTATAATAGCTATAAGTAGTCTAACCTGAAATATTTTATAATAGCCAAAAATAACATAGAATAGTCAAAAACACTTACAATAGCTAAAAATAGCCTAAGGTGAAATAAGCTAAAATAACCAAAAGTAACTTAAAGTGAAATAGCCAAAAATAACCAAAAATAATGTAATGAAATGATTTAAATTAATGAAAAAAATCATATAATAGTTGAAAGTAGCTTAACGTAGGTAATATTATTATATTAATATAAAAAATCAATTTATTAAAATTGTTTTTTCAAAAGAATGGTCATTGAAATGTTATTGAACAATGATATTCATTTTTTTTTTGTTCAAATGATTTTAAACTTTCAAAAGGAAATAAATGTAATTATGTGCATTATTTAATTTTTTAATAAAGTAAACTTGAATCATTTTATTTGAACAAAATCTCAATAAAATATGAATTTTCAAAGTTTATGTTTTTGTAATGTTTAAAATGAACTATTTATAAATAAAATGTAATGTAACATATTTATCACAACAAGTGAGGTGGCTTGATGGTAAGGGTGTTTACTTCCAATCCAAAGGTCAAAGGATCAAATTTCATGGGTGGTGTTCTGTGTGGTCAACAATGGTATGTTGACCAAATATTTCTCCTAACGAATTCTTAGAATAAATGCTTAGGTGTTTACTTGGCCTACCTACCTACCTAAGTTAGGTTTTAAACCTAACATAGGTAGTGACATGCGTCAATAAATAATAAGTTTAAAAATCATTAAATTATCAGTAATATAATATAATAATTAAAATTTAATTAATTTTCATATTGGTTAATTAATTAACTAGCAAGTGAATGGTTTGATAAATTTGTATTTCATTTGAGAGTAACCATGTTTCACTAGGTACTAGTGAAACAAGTCATTGTCCGTAGCAACTGATCCCTATTCACTAGGGGATTAAACAATTTCACTAGGTAAAAATGTCCAAATTCACTCAAAATTTAGTGAAACCCAAAGTGAACTAGGATGCATTTTCTAGTAATGATCTCACCATTGACCATAACCAATGTCATTTGTGAGATTGATCCTTGAACCCCATGAAGATCAACTTTTTTACCATGAAACCATTCCACTTGTGATAATGTGCATTCTATTAAGCATACTTCATTTAAAACATTATATAAAACTTCATTTGTCATCTTTGATACATTATTTTGTCCAAATGACAATATGAAGGTGTATGCATTTTAAGGTGGTTCATTTTTTGAAAAAACAAAAGTCCATCTATCAAAAGCAATAAAGTACATATTAATAGGAGCCCACCTACATATTCCAAATATGTACACCTCTAGAAATTGCTTTTGAAATTTAAAAACAAAATAATTATGTCAGGGACTTATGAAAATATGGTTTGACCATTCAAGACTCCTTAATTAAAGTTCGATTATGATTTTTGAAAGAAACCTTCCACATAAAAAAAAATTATTAGATGTTACACCATATGTTGAGTCCCTATAGATAATTTGGAATGGAATTTAATATGAACCTTTTTATTTTTTATTATAATCAAGTTGTTAATGTGTAATCAATTTCAAATTTTCAATTTGATAAGTTTTATTGTTTGTTATAGGTGTCCAAAGAAAGGGCACTTTGCAAAAATGGGCATTGTGATACAAAAAATGAGCCACCTTAATGTGCATTCACCCATTAAAGTTTAAATTTAAAATTCTTTCAATAATGTACCCACATATTTTTTCTTCTTAAAAATGTAAATTGATTTGAAAATAAATATAGTTGAATTTCATTATTGAATACAACTTCAATTACCATTATGTTTTTAATTGTAATCAAATTGATTGGTTTATATGCGCTTAAACCTAATTTTTCATTAAAAACTTTAATCAAATAGATATGTACCAATTTATGATATGAATATCATCATTTATTTTAGTAAGCCATCAATTGTTTTTCTACTTTTTTATTATTAAACCCTACTTGACACCCAATTGAAAGAAATGCCCATGTTTAAAAGTAAATGCCAAAAGCTATTTATATTTTTAAAAACCTACTTGAAACCTACTTTTACAAGTTGAAAATTGAAAATTAATGCACATTAATGTAAAAACATTTTATTTTTTATCATTTAAACAAATAAAATAAAATTTTCACAATTTTATTTGTTGTAATTTTGACAAGATAAAAAAATTATTCATTTTATTTTACTTATACCCACTACTTACTAGCTTACAACTTACTAATTGATTAATTATCTAACCAAATTAATATTAAACATGACATTATTTCATTCAACACAATGAAATGCCTACTACTAATTTGCCTACTTAAATATTACCCAATACCTATTACTTATTACCTAACCTACCTAATTAATTAATTATTAAAATAACACTATATCAACATGACAAAATACCTACTACTTGGCCACATGCATATTACCTACTACTTAGCCTTGTTTCTACCATTAATTACCATGGGTCCTTTGAAATTTTCACAAACCCATCAAACTCGACTTCACATTTCATAATTAGTTCATTCAAAAAAGTTAAAGGGGAAAAAATTAGAGCCCTAAATTTAACAATTTCATTGGCCAATTCATTTTTTCACATTTAATTACATGTGCATTTGCAACTACAATTTATAGTCACAAATCAAGTTGAAAGATGCTACCTAGTGTCCAATGGTTTATGAACCACCTTCCAAGTACAAAAACAACGATAATTTCATTTATTTTGGGATACCATTCAAAATGGATGATATAAGTGCATTTTTCATCTTCAATTTCATCCAAATTGATATTAGTCACAAATATAAGCTGCATATGCAATTACAAACCACCTTGTAGTCATTTATGTGATTACAAGTTGTTTTGGGTGAAAGCATGGTTAAGTGCCTCAAAAGTGGTGTTTGAAAGTCCACAATTTAATAATATCAATTTTTTTGTAGTTTCAAAAATTATCAAACCATAAATCCTATAATTATCTCCTATGTTTTTAATCATAAATATTAATAAACCAACTTATGAATATCCCTAAAGATGATTAATAAAAAAATCCATGTAAAAGATTAAATTTTTTGATGTGAAATGGACTTTCAAGGATAAAAATTTACAACAATCACATCATTTAAATTTTTTGAAAATTAGAAAATATATATTAGGACAGTTTTAATGCATTTCACTCATAAATTTTTCATTTAAAAAAAACATTTGACATTTTTTTGACATTTTTTTTAGTCCACATTTTTCATTCTTTATGTGTGATAAATGTATTGTTGGGATTTCAAAAGTTCATTACAAGTCCATAGTCTTCTTAAAATTTATCTAAATTTTTTATGATGATTGCCATTAAAGTCAATGACAACATGGATATTTTAAAAATTGACAATTTTAATATTGAATATAGTCTTAAGTTTTACGTTAATATGCATTTTAAAAAAAATTACAAGCGTGATAGTCCAAACAATCCACCTATTCATGCTTTCACCCTTTTTACAAGTGTCATGGAAGATTGTTGCATCTATAGTCACAAAAATAGTTGATTTGGACATGTGTTGCAAACGCATGGGTTGAAATGGACAAGATTCCTTGTAGTGATGTGACCATTTTGCATGTTGCATGGTTTTGCATACCTCATACCTCAATATGGCAAACATGGGTGCATGGAAAAAGCTTGGATATGGGTTTGCTTCACATGATAATTACGATTAGAAACTTCTAATTTTGGTCATAGCAAAAAGTCATATTGGTTTTGGTTGTCTTTTGGATGAATCTATGTATAGGATTTGAAAAAAAACCTCCCACATAAGCCATAAGAGCTTGTATGTATGGAACAATAGGAAAATTTGTTTGGCCAGTTCTTGTTGTGTTAAGTGAAGACATTGAAATATTTGACTTTATTGTTGGAGATAATTGAAAATCAGGTGGAAAATTTGTCATTCCAAGCTTGTATAAACAATGATAATGTTGAGTGGTAGGCAAAGACTTGGTAAGAACATCAATTGGTATGTCATCCATTGAAACATATGCCAATTGAATATGTTTAAATTGGATTATATCATGAATGAAATGATATTGAATATCTATTTGTTTATTCCAAGAATGATAAATAGAGTTGGTAGTTAATGCAATTTCATTTTGACTATCTAAATATATTGTTGTAAGATGCATTTGTGGAAAACTAATTTTGTGAAGTAATTGTCAAAGTTAAATAGCTTCAATTGTTGCCTTTGATAATGCCATGTACTCATTTTCTATGTTGGAGAATGCAACAAAAGTTTGCTTTTTGTTGGCCCAAGTTATGAGACCACCCACAAATGAAAAAAAATTCCTAAAATAATCTATGAATGTTTTTGTTTTTGGCCCACTCCACATCTAAAAATCCATGTCCAATATGGCTTCCTACAAATTGTTGATATTATATACACATGTGAGAATCCTTTGATATAGCACATCATGCATTTAATAGCTTTCTAATGAATAAAACTAGGATTAGACATGTGTTGTGTAAAACTATTAATAACATATGCACAATTAGGCTGATGGTTGAAAATGGCATGCATGAAGTTGCCCACCACTTATAGATAAGGATAAATTAACAGTTAATTTTTTTATAAAAAAATTCACGGCAATCTTTTATACTTTAGATTCCATAGGTGTACAAATTGGATTCAAATTGGCCATGTCATACTCATGTAAGACTTGATTATGAAAATATTTGGATTGATGGACAAAAGTATCCGCCTTTCTACTCTATTACAAGTAATTTGATTATCGATGTAATTGGCCTTCATTTGTCATGTCAAACTTTTGAAAAGGTATTACCTTGAATTCAACTATGTTTGTAGACTATTTGTGACAAGGATACAATCATCCACATAAATTGTTATAAATTGGAAACACGCATTTAGTTTTGGTTGATAATAAATGTTTGAATCTACTTCAAATCTTGCAAATCCTTTAGAAATGAAGTATTGCTCAAATCTTTGGTACCATGCTTGAAAATATTAATGTAACCCATACAGTGATTTGAAAAGTTTACACACCAAATGTGAATTTGTAAAATCATGAAACCCTTTTAGCATTTCCATATAAATTTCTTCAAAAAAAAAACATTGAGAAAAATTGTCTTAACATTTAACTAATGTATCTCAAGATCATATTGTGTAACTAAATTAAGTAAGACTCAAATTGAATTCAACTTCACAACCAATGAAAATATTTCAATGTATTCAAGGCCATGAACTTAAAATATCCATGTGGCATAAGCGACAAAACAAACATTGTATTTGTCAATTGTGCCATCAACTTTGTCTTGATTTTAAATGCCCATTTGGAGCTAATTGTCTTCATTCCTTAAGGTAAGGATGTAAGCGCCCATGTTTTATTTTTGTTAAGATTGAAAAATTCAGCTTTAATAGTTGTTTGCCAAGAATGGACATTACACCTAGATAAAACTTTGGACATGGTTAAAGAACTAACCATAATATCTTGTGTAATCAAAGCTTCATGTGCATGATATTAATGGTTATTAGGTTTAGTTGTTTCTTGCCTTTTATTGTTTCAATTAGGCGAGATGGAGGATCAACTTTTCTTTTTGGTTTTAGTTTTTATGCAAATTAAAAAAACAATGATTAACCTTTGAATTTAGAAGAAACTTCAAGAATATCATCAACTAAGGATAATATAATTTAAATGCATTTGAAATTTCTTCATTATGGGGTATTAGTGGGATCAAAGGACCCAAATTTTGAGAGAATGGGAAATAGAGTCTATTGATGGTGAATGAACCATCAATTGAAAATTTATAATAAAAGGTAATATTGATACACTTTTGGGAAGGATTTTTATATCATTAGTGTATTATTGCAACTAGAGAAATGTAAAATATAATAACAACACATTTTTTTCTTCATTTATTTCAAAGTTTAATTTTTTATTTGATGTCAAGTTCATAGATTTTTTTTGAAAAATAACATCTCTAGAAACAATTATTCTTTTGTTAGATTTTTTCATAAGACAATAAGCTTTGGATTTTTCAAAATATCTTAAAAATGTGCATTCTTATGTGTGAGAATTTAATTTACATCTAGGAAGGGTCATTTTTGGTAGATGTTACATTCCCTAAAATTCCATATGGTAATGTTAAAATGGTAGTTTATTTTGATATCATTAATTTAATGGGGAATTACATGGCAGTTAATGAACTAAAAATTGCATATGAAGACTAGCCATTCTAAACAATCCTTTAAGAAAAAAAATTGAAATCCACCGAAAAATGATTATGATATGGACTTATGAAAATATGGTTCATTTTAGGCCATTCAAAAGTTCATAACTTTTTTTTGGTTAAATTTTTTCTAGTATTTTTTTGCACATATATTCTTTTTGTTTTAACATATCATATATTGATTCCCTATATTGTATCTCAAATACAATTCATACACAAAAATGCATGTATATGTAGGCACAAATAATGAACCAATCCATATTTTTCAACTTCAAAACTCCATTACTATATATTTAGTGTATATATGTTGTAATTATTTTTTATAGATGTCTTCTTCTTCAAGTTAAAAATTCAAATTTGGCCACAAATTTGGGAAATTATTGTTTTTATAGGTTTAATAAATGCACACCATTACAAAAAACAAAATTTTGATGCACAAAATGAGCCACTCTACCTTGCAACCACCCATCTGTTATCTTTAAAAATATGGGTGTATGCACAACATTCAAACACACATAAGTATGTCAAATTGGGTTTAATTCTAAACCACATTTCTATAATGTTTTCTTTAAAAGAGCTTTAATGGGACTTCTATTTTGTAAATAGTTTGTAGTTGACAAAGTTTTTCCCCAAAATGTTTTAAGCAAATGGGAATTAATTAACATAAACAATGCAACCCCAATCAATGTATGATTTTTTTTCTTGAAAACACCATTTTGTTGTGCTGTGTTTATTATAGTGAATTGCCTCTTAATACCATATTTTTGGCAATATAGATTGAAAGCATTCAACTTATATTTTCCACCATTATCTAATCGTAAAATTTTGATCCTTTTGTTAATTTGATTTTCAACTAAAAACTCATAGAGAAAAAAATTATCAAAGGCTTATAAATTGTGTTTAATAAAATACATAATAGAATATTGTGACAAATCATCAATGAATGTTGTAAAATAACTACAACCAAAATAAATGGGAGTTTGAATATGACCACATATGTGTGAATGAATTATTCCTAGTATTTCTATTATTTTGGTGCTTCTTAATTTCAAAAAGTTATTTTTCTATTGTTTGCCTTTAACACATGTTTTGCAAAAAGAAAAATCATTTGTTTAGAAATTATCAAGTCTAGTCGGCATAGACTTCCATTGCTTTAGTCTATTGGTTGCTAATGTGGGTGCAAATGGGATATCATGAGCCACACCCACCCCTTTGGATGAATGCTTATTGGGTGTTTATTTTTTAAAAATTTGGAAGATTTTGAACAAAAGTCTTTTAAAAAGTCTTTAAAATTTTCATCACATTATTATGTTATGGTTTATGTCAAAATTTTGTTTAAAATATGTCATTGTCAAAAAAACTCAAGTTCATTTATAAATCCTCTTATTGCTTAAAAACCTAGCTATAATGTTTTCAAAATGTTTTTGGGTATTCTTCATTCATTAAATTGATTTCAAACTTTGAGATCATATATATTCCAATACATTGAAAATAACATTTACGTGAAAAAAATTCCATTTGGAGTTCTTTATTTTCTTAAAAATGTTAGATACACAAAACCAAGCACTGGTTGCAACTGCTTGTGTACACGTTAATGTGACTACACCCATATGACCTATTTGTTAGTGCCATAATTCAATTTTATTTTTACCCATAGTAATAGGAACAACTATGATTATTAATTTATCATAATAAAGTTTTCCCAATTTAGATAATTCAAGATCAAGTGTGCAAATAATAATAATTTTTCTAATTCCATTTTTTAAATCACATTTTCCATGTTTCAAAGTAATCTCTCCACCAATCCTATTAAATTATTTGGCTAAAAATAAGTTTTTCTTTGAAGTTAATATGTGTAATACATTAAGGATTTCTTTCACTATTCCATTTGTTAATATGATTGACAATCCCCTTGGACATGAATTTTGTGTGTGTTATTATCACCTAAATAGACCACTTGGCCTTCTTCACATGTTTAATAGTTGGTGAATGCATAGTCAACATCATGTGACATGTGTTATGTTGCTTCAATATCAACATACACCAAGTAACATCTTTGCATTTTTTTATGAACAAAGCTACAACATACAACTTGTTAAATTGATAACAACATTTGTTTGCCTTTTTTTATTTTTCTAGAGTCTTTTGCAATTCTAGCTTTACAATCTTTGATATGATGACCTGGTTTTTTACAAAAGAAACACCTCATCTTTGATTTATTGGAACCTATCTTAGATGACCTTTCTCCATCTTTAGATGGGAAGTATGTTTTTCTAGTTTCTCTTAATGTTAAAGTTTCTTTTTCCAATATATAAGGTAGACATTCTATATGTTGATGAATTTAAACTTTTCATCAAAGTTTCTTCTTGAATTAAATCAATCATCAAAGATTGTAAGCTTAATGGGTCTTACCTATTTATAGAATTTATAAACTTCTATAACTTTGAAGTGTACTATGTATTAATGAAAAAACATCTTCATCATTTAGTCGTAGAACACAAATTGTAAATAATTGTTTGATGAGCACAAAACACATGTATGTGTTTCATCATGTTTTCATTTTCTTTCATTTTCCATGTGTGCAATTTATTTTTTAAATGCATTTTTGTAACAACATCTTGAGATTCAAATAATTTAATCAAATCATTCCATGCATCGTGTGATGTTGGACATAATTGAATATGTGAGATAGTGCTATTGTCGATACTATTGTTAATTAATGTAAAGGACATTGTGTCATTATTTTTTCAATTGCTTACAACCCCTATTCTTGTGACAAGAAGTGCATGGCTTTTACCACTTATTTGGGCTATTGTTAAGGAATTGGTTTGACCTCTATACCTTTGACAATAGACCAAATCTTTTCAATGTTAAACCATGATGTTAATCTATGTTTTCATATATGGAAAAATGTCCCATCAAATTTTTGTAACATGATTCAAATTTGGAATCTTTTGAATCAATTTTTATGTTAGATTTCAGTATTCTTTAGTGAATATGTAATTGATTTCAATTCCTCCATTATGTATTGATATCGTTCTATTGAAATGTCAATGTGCATTGTTACCAAATTGTTTCTAAGTTGCTTTGTTTTTTAATTTAGATTTTTGAAAATTTTAGCGTTGAATTTTTTCATTAATTTCCAGACATGTTAGTCTAGCATATCATTGAAAATATCAAAAAACTAAAATTTGTTTAGGCCAAACCTTGATACTATGATGGAATCACACATTAGACATCTACTTTAGTCCATAGAAACACACACTTGACTGCAAGGAAAGTATACATATTAGGAAAGAAGAGAACTCTTAAAAAGTTTTACAATGTATATGAACAATCTATGAGATATAAAAGTTTCTAAACTCTTATACACAATACATATTAAAAATCTACACACATTATATGTATATATATTTTTACATAGCTAGATGAATATAAATTGTTTACTTGCACAACATTAATGTATATTCTTTCATACCAAAAGAACCACAAGCTCATGGGATCAAAAACTATAAAGACCCTAACCTATTGATTCATTAGGTTTTCAAATTGTTTAAAATAGCAAAAACAACTACTATTGCTGAATTTACATTTGCAAGTCTCACTCTCCCAAATAAAAAATTTACAAATTTCACCTACACCTAAAGTCCATCTATTCACTCAAGTTATCCTTAAAATAATTAAGGAGGAACTTGGGTTTGGTCTTTCATTTGACTCCCACTCACTTGATATTTAGATATATGCAAAGTCAACAAAATTTATTGAAATGATTGAAATTGGATATCAAATTTCATGCAAGATGTACAATGATTGTGTATTTATTGTAAGATTTGAATGTAATTACATAGTAATGAAAACAAATAATAGTGAAGGAAATTCAAAACACAAGACTAAATTAATTTAGCATCAAATTTATGAACATGTAGTTTGGTTCCCCAATGTTACATATATACTTTTTTTTTCTCTCAAATTTTGAATCTCAATTGTCCTTTCACCAAAACTACATGTTCATGCCTTGAGTTAAACTTACTTTATGAAGAGCTTTATTATCCACCATTATCCTTAATAAATGTAAACTTGAATCTCAGAATCTTCTTAACATTGATTCGTGCAGCCAACCTTCCCCTTCCCCAGCTCCATTTTGCCCCTTTTACTTCCCCCATTAGCCAATCCCCCTCACAATTGTCCTCCACTACCTTTAGATTTACAATGAAATGACTAACATAGAGTCCACCCTTGACGAGGGGCAATATCCTTTTGGTAAAGAGTCTCTTATTTATGGATGCCAACTAAGGCATTTATCTCTCTTTCTTCTTGCAAGCTTGCTTTCTATTTAACTCCTCTTTCCTTTAGCTTAATGTAGTTGGCCCATATATTACAAGGACAAAGTTATTAAGGTTGAAATGGTTTGTAATGGCAATTTTGTATGATGTTATATGTGGATTAGTAGAATTTGTGATGCTTCAGGTTGAGTAATGTTTTGTTATTCTAGGCCTATGACAAAGTTCCACTATCCCAACAATGGGTAGGAAAATCAATAGGTGACATTTTTCGTAGTTGATGTCTCCTTTGTCTAAAATTTGCCATGGCCACTTATCCCCCCATCTTGAAAACAATTGGTGTAATTTTAAAAAAATTGAGACATGCCCACATGAAGGGGTATAATATAAAAGGGACTTGGAAACATATGAGTCACAAACAAACAATATGAATTGAGCTATATATCACCCTAGTAGTATGTAACTGTTGAAAGATCATACATTTTGTGTATCAACTGCCATAGCTACCCAGTAAGGATGAAAATGAAAAGGATGATTGAATTGCAACAACGATGTAAAAGAAGAAGGTGGGCTAGGGAAAGGGGTGCCCATGTACATTTTGCATGAGAATACTCTAGGCTTGCTTGACCCAAAGCTAAGCCTTGAAGCTAAGCCTTGCTGAAAACACTAGGGTGGATGTTGATAAATAGACTCCTAGGAAGGGTTTATCAGGTAATGGTTCTTCTCTTTATAGCATGCTAGGTTTAGTCAAATTTATGAGGTGATAGAAACCCTGTGAGTCTGGTGAGTTAATTTGAATGAAGAAGGAATTTGACCCAAAAAAGGCAGCATAATGAGTTCAGCTAGGTCTCCAGCTGTCGGTTACAGATTGATTTCTACAAGCAATGATAGAAAATGCCAAGTCATTTGGTGGAAAGGAAACATCAATATGATGGCGCAAAGAGGAGGTATTCTGTCAGGGATGGCCAAGATAAAGACAAAACATGATGTTGAAGATGCAGGGACAGTTATTAGCATGGGGCTTCCAAATAGGTAGATGAATAACCCGGGGAGGTAGGTAGTTTATTTCTTGTGGTGAAATTGCACACAATGGTAGAAAAAGTTTTATAAAAAGTGACCATTAATGATGATTTTGGTGTTTGTGGGCCATCTTTCGAATTATATTCGAAATTAGATATTTTTCAACACATTTCAAACCATGTAGTACATATTTAGAAAGTTGCCCAAAATTTTCCACTTAAAATCTTTATTGTATTGAATATTGGCTTCATGTTGTCATCAATGATTTGCCATTTACTTAGCATCAATGGAAAAGGGGGAAAAAAAAGATGGGAGGTAGGTAGTTTAATGACCATGGAAGAACTACAACCAAAGAAACAAGAACTTGGAGCAAAAAGAAATGCAATTACAGAAAGCACAAATGAATCCCCACCAAAATCCAACACCAAAAAATAAAAAACCCTATAAAAGCTGTCTTGACTCTCAAGAAAAGAAATTGAAAGGATTATGGAGAACCATATATTATAACATATTACATATATAGCAAGATTATAGAATATCCATGAGATTTTAGATCTTGTAAAGGAGGAGTTGGTTGGTTCACACATTGAATACTTGCAAGGCAATTAGCACACCAATTACCCATGCAGGGCATTGCAACCAGTGTTGGAAGGTTCCTTGATTTGGAGTGCTAAACCCAAGGGTTCAAGTTCTGTGACCCAGACCCAAACTGGTACTCTCTTGGTGGATAAACCTCAAAGGACCTCAGCCTACTCAGTGAATATTGCACAGTCACCATCAGGTTCATCCCTAAAGCAAGTGTCATGAAATGCTGATACCCCTGACTGAATTTTGCGTCTCCTGGTTTATGTCAGCACTAATCAATGATCTTCTCTTTTCTGATTGTCTAATGGAATTAGTGTGGTGACAAATCAAAATTTCTTGGCTCCCTTTCTCTCACTGGACTCAGAATTCTATATACAGATGTTATGAGGGAAAAAATGTGCTCATCTGTATTTTCCAGCTGCCAATAAAGCTTTTGATCCAAATCTGGGCATAGCCCAACTGAGAAGTTTTGATGAAATGCCAGATGCTTGTAACTCGTCTCCAGCTTGCATCAATTCCTCAAGACCAGGTATGAAAAATCCTATATAATGCTGTTGAGATATGGGAACCTTTTGGGATCCGTCCTCACATGTCTTGGTACATCAGTTATTGTGTCATAATCTGATGCAGATATCCTATGCAAAATATGAGGTGAAATAATATCTGCCCTGGGCTTGTGCAACAATTCCCCATCCTGGTGGTCCATCTTGAAGCTTCACCCAGGCATAGACTTTTGACAGAGATCCACTGTGGGTTACCTTCACAGCAATATCACCTATTGCAACCTCTGTTGAATCAAAACTTATGACACACACCACTCCAAATCCTACCAAGCGCAACACAACATAACCAATACTATGGAATTAAAATTCTCCAAATAATCAAACCTATCTAAAATATGCTGTTCATAATCTAATTGATTAGTGATGTTAACACTAGATTTTTTTCAGTGCTGGAAACAGACATGTTGTTGCATCACTTCTGGAAGGCAAGCATGATATCCTAATTCTATAACAACAAAATGATCAACTGACTCTGATACCCAAAAGAAGGGTAGTAGACAAATTGCAATACACCCTATATCTCAATTATTACATGACCAACTCTCTTGTTAACCTCATATTAAACTTCCAATTGCAGAGACACTAATGCAGCAACCAACATAGGTCTCAGCCAAATTGGATGCAAGTTGTTGCATAAACACAATTCCTATTTTAATACATAAATTCAGTGTGAATCAGATCCTTTGGATTCTCTCATGAACTACCAGGGTCTTTTGTGGGCATCATAGATGCTTAACTGAACATGTTCAACTTAGAGATATTCCCATTCTGTCCCACCAGTTTGTTTTATGAACATCCTAACACTCCCATTTCCAGAAATTAAAGGTCTTGACAAGGGTTAATCTGCCAAATAACTACAACAGATAGCCCATGAAGTCCATATGGTAATTTTCACTTGGAGCTCCTGTTAGATATACGTACTCACCCCCATTCCCAAGAGGATTCCCAACAACCCACACTATCCTCACAAGATGAAATTCTTCCCAGGCACAATCACTCCTAGGAATTCGATGGCTCCATAGATGAGCTCAGTAATCCCCTGTACCCTTCATCACTTCCACACCTAATCCCTAATCGATGTCTACATGAACTTCCCTGGTCTTCTGTCATCAAACTCGATGAAGTGAAAATCTAAAACCAGGTGACTGAAAACCACAAACACAGTCTGGAGCATTCAGCTCCAAAAACTATTCACACAGAATGCCTGCAACTTACAACTTCTGAACACACCAACACACAAATACATCCCCATCCTAACCAGAAAAACCTTGTGATACTTATCTTGCAGCTGCTTGCCCTTGCTGAATCTTTCATCCCAAATTTCCCTTGGCTGTGTAGTCTTCTCACCAGCATCTCATTGATTTACATTAAAACAACCTTGGTGAGATAGTGAGGACTCCATCTAGAACTTGTTTGCAGCAGTAGAACAACAAGCCTCATGATCAATAAGAATATTTTCTAAGCACTCATGCTCTCTAGTCACTGGACTGATTTCGTAAGAGAAACAAAGAAGGTTATTTTATGAGATGCCAAGCAGGTAAATATATATAGCCAAAGGAATTAATACAATCCTAAAGATCAGGTGAAAGTCAATAGATCTACACTAGCTAGCAGCATGTGTTAGCAGCCATTTCCTTAATAGAGCAGTAGTCAAACAAAACTTAATTGGAGGCGATATGTTCCCTCACAAAATGAAACTAGACATCTATGTGCTTTGTGTGAAGGTGATGTAATGGACTCTTCAACAAAGCCAACCTCCCTTGACTATCGCTAAGTATGAGGGTTGCATTTTTCAGCATGTATCCCACTTCTGTAGAAGAAAGAACAATTGTTGATTGCTTCTTGCTGGCCCAAGAAACATGTGCTCCTCCCAAAAGAAAAATATGGCCAGTTGTTGATCTCCTTGTGTCAACATCACCTCCCCAATGTGAATCACAAAAAACCACAAAGCTCCAAGGACTTCTTGTTAAGAAGATCAGGAGAGTATTATAACACAAGATTCTGTGAACCTTACATATATCTCAAAAGTCTTTTGACTACCTGCCAATGTGCAAGTCAAGGGTTGTTGAAGAATTGGGCAACAACTCCCACTGTTGCAGCTATATCTGGTCTTGTGTCAACCATGCAATACATGAAGCTACCTACAGCTTCCCTGTATGGAATATTAGCCATCTTGAATTCTTCTTTCTCTGAGCTAGGACTTTGCGTCTTGGAAAGTTTAACACCTGCTTCTAGAGGGGTAGCAACTGGATTGTATGCATCCATTTGGAATTTTGTCCAGGGGCTTGAAATGTAACTAGACTGGCCTAAGGTAATATTGTGATGAAAAGCTAGTATCAAACATTTTTTATGGATGTAGATGAAAGGAGGCAAGCAACCCTAATTCATGATGATGCAAGATGCCAAAATAGGAAACAATTGTTCATCATGAATTTTGAAGGCACTAAAAGTCCAATGTTTATTGTTTGTTTCAATGTTTTGGTTGTTTTTTTTGTTTGTAGGTTTATGGTGTTTGAAGTTTGCAATTCAAAGGTGATGGGTTTTTGAGTTGGCTTTGGTGATGGAGTGGGTTTAGTGTTGCAACTGGGGTGGTTTTTGAATGAGCCATGCAAATCACATTGCACAAGACTAGTTGATGTTGGGAAGGTGATGGAAATGAAAAGAAACATGATGGACTATAAATCAAGGAGCTTAAGTCATTAGAGAGGCAAAGTTTTCCTTTGAGAATTGAGGTTGTAAAGTATAATGTGTGTTGGAGTGTATTTGGATAGAAAAGGAAGAATGCCTTTCTATTTTGTGTGTTCTTCTAACTTGAAACTATCACTTTTCATTGCATTATAATCTTCAGGAAAATAGAAGGTTAATCTATGTTAGATGTAGGGACTAAATTAGGGGAAGTGATGATAGTGTTAAAGGATTTCATAGCGGTCCATGTGGAGTGTTTATGGGTTTGGGTGTCAATTAGGAATCTTCAAAAAATCTATTAGTTTGATTGAGTTTGGGAGAAAAAGTACTTGCTGAATTGTGGGAGGTTCAGGGAAAGAAGGGTTTCAAGTCTATTATGGGTGCCGAGTGAAAGACTCAATTTTTTGGGGATCTAATTTGTCTTTTTGTCCAACTCCTTTGCTAAATGATTTTGGTGGAAAGGGCATGGGTGCATTAAGTCAATGTTTGTTTTTGAGCCTCCATAGGACCAATGGGCTCTTTGAAAGGAATCCAAGGAGAGTTCTGATCCCCTAAAGTCCTTAGTTTATGGTTTGAACATGGTTGAAAAGAAAAATAGAGAAAGTTATTGGTTACTATTAAGATAAAACGTTTGATGTAGCCACTATTGCAGGGTTGATGTTGATATTATGATCCATATAATAGAAAAAAGATGACATGTTTAGAATATCCCCTTTCTTTGGCGGTGACAATACTTTTTTTATTAGGTTTCTATCCCATATCACTTGGAGACCCAAAATAATCTAAACCGCTCCTAAATCAGTCATCAAATTTTTTTCACAAAATATGTTTTTTAGCCAATGAAAAACTTTTGCGCCCTGCGCAAAAATGAGAAGATCATCCACATATATAGTAATGATCACATTTGCATTAACGTAGACACTATGATCTGATTCCTCTTGAACCCATTTTCCAAAAGAAAATGATCTAATTTTTAATACCAAGCCTTTGAACTTTGTTTAGTCCATGCAAGAACTTTTGTTGCTTACAAACAAGCTCCTTTTCATTTGTAAGAATTTGCCCATTTAGTGGTGTCATGAAGATGACTTTTTCTAAATCCCCATTTAAGAACACACTTTTGAAATTGACTTGATACACCTCCAAATCTTGTAATGCTATAATGGTTTCATTATGAGCAAATTGAAATGAGCTTCACTACTAGAACAAAAGTATTGTTGAAGTCGAATCCATGTTTTTGCATGCATCCTTTAGAAGCAAGCCTTGTTTTGTGATGCACAATCTTGTCTTAAACATTTCTCTTGGTTTGGAACACCCATTTACATCTAATTGCTTTGTAGTTTTCAATAGCTTCGACAACACCCATGTGTTGTTCTTTTTCAAAGATTCCATCTCTTCTGCAATTGCTACCTTCCACTAATTTGCATCATCTCATGCAAAAGCTTCTACCAAAGTTATTGGATCCTTTAGAAACCTTGCTATGTTGGCATATTTAGCAATTGCTACAAAATCCTCTAACCTTTTTGGAAATTTTCTTTCCCTTCTAGGTCTTTGAAGTGTTTTTGGAAACTTTGAATCATGGATGGTATGTTCTTCAATACTAGCCTCGGACTACAAATTCCGTTGATTTATTGATTTCCAATAGTTTGGTTATTAGGTTTGGTGTTGTCTCTTACTGAAATCATGGGAATCAATGGATTCTTGACCACCAAAATGTCTTTACTAATGTATAGCTTCCTTTGAACTGAGATCCACACCCTATATGATTTCCATTTGTAGCCCACAAACAAACCTTGGGTGGTTTTACTATCCAATTTTGATCTTAGCTCTTTTGGCTTATGGACAAAAACAATGTTGCCAAAAACTTTGAGATGACTTACATTGGGCTTTTTCCCATTCCAAGCATCCAACAAGGTTACGCCTTCTAAATAACTATTAAGACTCCTATTTTTCAAGTATGTAGTTATGGCTATAACTTCCACCCATATATTATGAATTAAACCCTTGTTGCAAAGCATGCATCATGCCGTCTCCACCAAGGTTTAGTTGAGCCTTTCCATTGTTCCATTTCACTGAAAGGTTTATGGTGCGAAAAATTGTTGTTGAATGCTTTTAGCCTTGTAATGGTCTTTGAAGGCCTTTGAACTGGACTCAACATCACTGTCGTTGCAATTTTTTTTTTTTCCCTTTCCAAGTTGTTCTCCACCATGGCTTGTAACTCTTTAAACACTACCAAGGCTTTTGACTTCTTCTTTAGAAAGTAAGTCTAAACCATCTTGGTGTAATCATCAATGAATGTTATGAAGAATCAAGCCCCTCCCACTGAAGTGGTTTTCAATAATCCACACAAATATGTGTGGACCAACTCCAAAGGATTTTGTCATATTGTCTTGGGATCTTCTTTCTAGAATGGATTTTTGTATTGCTTCCCATTAACACAACCCACATAGAAAGCAAGTTGGTAATCAAGTTTGGGATCCAATCTAATGATTATATTATTTTGTATGAAGAGATTTAGATTTTGCTCCCCTAAATGACCAAATCTTTCATGCCAAATCATCAAGTTGTTTCACTCTCTAGCAACTTGAACATTAACATTCTTTAGATATTTTGCAATTTGAACATTTTCTAGAATCTATGAACACAATTGCTTATATAGCCTATTCTCTTGTATAACTCTTGCAAAAACCTCTCCAACACTATTATTTATACTACAACCATCTTGTTTGAATTCTATTTTTTGACCCTGAGCAGTGGCTTTGCTTACTAATAATAAATTCTTAACAAGACTTAGAACATTTAATATTTCATGTAGCACTCCCTTGACTTCGCAATCTCCTACTTTCATGGATAGAATAACATTTCCTTTTCCAATAGCCTCTTGTACAAAATTGTCGCCCATGTAGTTGGATTGATTAAAGATGTTTTCCTAGTCAAAGATTTTTTTTTTTGGAATGTCAGGTGTTGAAAAGCTCCGAAGTCGATATACCAAGATTTGTTGTCTAAAACATTTGTCATTACAGAAAATGCTTGTTTAATTATGGTAGCCATTTCTTAGGTATGTGATTGCTTTTTCATGTATGCTACCTTTTCTTATAATCTCCAGCCCAATGGCTAGGTTTCTTGCAATAGTTGCATAAATCATTTTTTTTTCCCTCTTAATGGCCACCTTATGATCTATTGTAGAATTGTTAGATGTGGCTTTGGATGTGTGAACAACCAAAGTGGACCTTGCTTCATTCGAACCTTCAACATCCTTTTTCTTCAACTCTTCATGGAAAAGTTTAATTGTAACAAATTCAATGTTTAAATCAGTTTCTGCCCTTGACTCTAGTGCAACTATCAAGTTGTTGTAAGACTTTGGAGGTTGCACAACAATAACATCACAAGATCATTTGCCTCAAGCTTCACCCCTATCGTTCCAAGTTGTTGACCCATGGACTTAATTTTGTTAATGTGATCTAGCATATTGTTAGTAGAATTCATTTTGTAAGCAAATATTTACGTTTCAAAAATAACATATTTGTTAGACCTTTAGCCTCATATATTTTAGGAGACAATTCCAAGTTTCTTTTGTTGTTTTTGTTCCAATGACGTTTTGAAGCAAAAAACCATGCAAGCCCATGATGATGAAGGTCCTAGCCTTCCTATCTTTCTTTCCCAACTTGCAAAATTGGTTGCTAGTTTAACCTCTATCCCTAACACAATGCCCCAAAACTCATTTTCCTCTAACAAAATTTCCATCTTAAACTTATAGAGATGGAAGATATCCCATCAAAACTTTGTTCTAATTGATGTTAACCCTTGTGGGCCCATAACCTGTTGAGATAGTGAGGACTCCATCTAGAACTTGTTTGCGGCAATGGAACAACAAGCTTCCTAATCAATATGAATTACTTTAAACACGCATGCTTTCTGATCACTGGACTGATTTTGCAAAAGAAACAAAGAAGTTTATTTTATTGAGATGCCAAGCCAACAAATTTATATAGCCAAAGGAATTAATACAATCCTAAAGATCAAGTGAAAGTCAATAGATCTACACTAACTAATAGCATGTGTTGGTGGGTGAGAAAAATCAATTGGATTGGTAGCTGTGATAATTTAGCAGGTCCATCACAAAATAAACTAAGACAACTCATTGTGACCTTTAACAAACCCAATGCCACTCACTTTAGCCATCACTGATGTTTAGCGAGCACCTCGAAGTCTTGATTGCCATATTCAATTGCGGAGGCTCCCTTCATAACTCACAACCATTTGAAAATGTTCATAAATTTTGCAAGTATTAAGCTGCCAGAGATTTATTTACAAGAAAACAAAACAAACAAGGGGTGTGTCACACTGTAGCCTTGCCATTTACATTAAAAAATACCTTAGGGCAAAAGAAGAATTATGAAAAATCAAATATATCACCATGCAAAAATAAAATCTTCAAAAAAATCCTTGAAAAGAATAAAAAATATCAAGATATTATAACTCTATAACTAATATCAAGTTTCAACACAAGCCCAAATATCATCTTTCAACAATCCTCATGTAAAGATACACCTATTACCTAGGGGTCAAACTCCCTTAAGCTACTATACTCTATGATGAATCTAAACACCATATCCTTGCCTTGGTAGGCAAGGCCAACAACAATCACATAGACACTTAAAGAGATGCTTATCTCTCCAATTCTCTTTAAACTGATCCATCACCTGTTGTGTCAGTAGCAGAAAAATCAATTCCGTAAGTCTTCATCCAAAGGTTACCACATTCACACTGGACCTAATTCCATGTCACACTGCCTGGTACACCTTCACTCTTCCACCAATGATTCTAGCCACAAACTGGTAAACTAGAATTCAATATCTCCCACGCCTTAGGTTTCAAAATTATTGAATTAAAACCTCCATCAAGTCTTATGAGGATTAAGGGCTTCCTAACAATAAGAAGATCATGATCAGTGTTTTTGTTTGGGGGTAAATTTTCACATTGTGGTGATCCAAAACAAAATCTAGTGCGAATTGCTCAAAGGGTTTCTTTGGAAAAGTTACACAAAAGTTGCCATATTTTGAGGAGAAAATGTTAGAAGTTGCCAGATTTAGACAATGAGTTTTGATTGATCACCAAAACTAGGCAGGATTCCAAAATATCTCTACTGTCCTCTCTGACGTGTAGCCAAATTTGGCTCATTCCTCTTCCGGATGATTAGCAATTCACCTAGCCTTCTTGACAAAATTGCAAAAACAAACCCTGATCAGTGATCATGATTCATGCCCAAGATTCCCTAAATTTTTAGCTTTGATTTTTATTGAGTTTTCAATGACAAAATTGTTCAATACTCCAAATTCTTGCATTGTAAGCTTAAATTTATGAAATCACCTCAGCGCAGTGCACCCGTGGTACCCAAAGCAGAGTGTGGCATAGTGGTTTTGCAAATTTCAACATAACAAACAAAACAAACAAACCAATGCGGTGCCATGATATTTTTAAAGTTCAGCTATGTTTGGTAGTTATCCAATCACTTGAACATGCCACGCAATCACTGTATAGGACAAACATGATTTGTCAATCCAATATCTTATGCTTGGATGAGGTTGGAAAAATGTTGTAGTTTATCAGAATGACAAGGATATCTTCACAATTATCACAATTGAATGTGCAAAATAACTTCTCCTCAATTACTTAACAGTCATTGAGTCATTAAAGATGAAAATTTCTCGAAGCATCAAGATCTGAAAAAAATAATTCTTGTCTTTTGTTAAACACATTTTGTGTTTAAATCACCATCCCATTCAAGAGGTGAAAATATTGTCTTGTGTGTAATTGGTCAACCCTTATGATTCGTATTTTATTCAAAAAATAACGTATGTTTTTTTGGTAAAGAACAAATCTTTTATGGGTACGCAAACGGTGGTTTGGATAGTGTATTAACTTGTTAAGAGGATGGGTTGACCTAAAGACATAGGTAGTTTCAAAATACCAGCACAAACATACTTTATTCACCTTTTTTTTTTTGGGTCATTTAATCTCCATCAAGCTTCTATGATTTCCTACATTCAATCCAACTATGCTGGTTTTAATTCTGCCTTATTAACCCCTTGTTTGAATTGTCTTCATGATTTTTGGTCTATGACTTCAATTCCAGCTTGGGCTTCTTCACTTTTTAATGGCATTTTGGGCAAGTGTTAGATAAAACATGTCAAAGTTCTTGAGTGCATAGATAATACCATAACTTTACCATATCATCATCATTACATGGATGGGCCCAACAAAACCCCTAGTCTCAAGTCATTTGACCATCAATTTTTCTTTGTCTTTGGCATACTACTACCACCATGTAAGGAAGTAACAAGGTATCTATGCCATTCCACAATAATTTATGGATAAAAGGTATCCCACCCATGTCATCTATGTGTCTGGTATGACATCTATGGTGAACCTCTTTTCCATTCCAAATTTTCTGCAACTCCCTAAAACCTAAGAAAGGACCCCCTAGAACTGGTGAAAAAACTACCTACAAATTGGGTGGGGACCTAATTTTTTCACATGGCCTTGTCCCAAGACTTGAAAGAAATTTATTACTTAGTGATGGTATATGTGCACTGAATTTGAATTCTATTCAGATTTATTACCCTGAGCTGTGATGATACAATCGATATTTTCCAAACATTTCTTGTTCACTACAGTAGTATCTTTTCAAGTTCAGCAACTGGGTGCTGAATAATTATTTTAATTTTCAAAATCCACTTCAGTAGTAAAAATAACAATTTATTAAATTTTCGCAACAAATATAGGCAAATTCTTTGGTAGATTCTTTGGACTTGTTTAGCAAAATGAGACCTGTTATAACACTTTTCTACTGCTTCTTTTTTCAAAAATGTGGAGATGATTGTTCCACCAAATTATAAGGTAAAAAGATCTTATCAACTATTGGATACCTCCTTTACATCTTATTTTTTCTCTTTTATTTCCTTTTTACAATGTTGTCAATTCTAATTCAAGGTTACCTACTCTCTTCACATGTGCCTCCACAATTGATTTGGTTATTTCACATGAGAAACTTCTCACAATTTTCAACTTTTCTGTATTTTTTTATTTTTATAACTCTTTTCTCAAGTTCTATTTCTATAGTTTTCTTTTGTGACTCCCCTTCGAACACTTTTTTCAACTCTACCCACACTTACCTCATGCAAGACATCATCACTCTTACAACTTGTAAACCTTGCAAAGGAAAAGAAAGTGAAGTGATGTGATAGAGACTTTAGAAAATTGGCTTGCAACTTTCACAAACTTAGCATTAGGCTAAGTTGGCCAGTGACCGAACACTTAAATGCTCAAGACAGGCTAGATCCAAGGGGAGGGTTCTGTTGTTTCTGATTTTGAAACAAAACTTGAACCCTCCTGTTGATGTATATGGTGTACTAAAAGTTGTAAAAAGTGAAATACAATTGGGAAAGTGACAACCTAAAATAAAAGGAGTTAAAAACTGCAAAAAATAAGCCACCAAATGCTACAAAGGCCTGTTCTTAAACACCCAAACAATTCTATGTATGTTGCTCTGTTACTAAAAAATTCCAAGATGCTTTGTAGAACTTTAGGTGACGTTTTTTTTAAGCTTTAAACCATGTAAAATGAACAAGAAATGAGAAAGTTAGGAGCTTCAAAAGTAGGAGGGGTCCAAAGAGAAGAAAATTAAAAAAATACATTTTGTAATTTGAAAAGCTTATTTTTCTTATTGTTATTTTTTCATTACTCCTTTTCCTTTTCATTTCAAAGATAATTTCTACAGCTTGAGAAGCGATCCCATAACATTTTAAATCACTCAAAATGAAGCACATATGATAAACATATAAATAAATGTTCAGTCATAGGCAAGTGATTGATGATGGGCCAGTTTACCTTATGGGTGATAATTATCTTAAATTTGTCCTCAAACGAGCATTTTCTAATTACTCAACATTTTCAAAAATATATAATTACTACCGAACCTGAAAAGGTATTATGGCAATTGTGTTGTTATTTCCATTAAAATACAAAAACTAAAGAGTTGATCATAATTGGTAGTGCAAAGCAACACAGAACCCAAGTTGTCATAATATATGATATTGTACATGGACTTGTATTTAAGTTACAATAATTTAAACTAATATAGTTTGAGAATAAAATGATTTCCAATTTCTAACACTGTTTTGTAACATGGAGATGGTGGCCACTAACGATTATACACTAGTTTCAGTAAGTAATGAGTATGAATTAATTGATCTCCAAACTCTCTCATTATTTAGCTATGATGCAGCATGCCAATGTTACGTAATAGGAATAAAATATATATGTTATTAGATTCTACTATCAATAAGATTATATCATCAAATGTTGATATTAAGTTTTGACATGTAATTATGAAAACCATATATTATACACTACAAAATGGACATTTGTGAATGTTTTTCTTTGTTTCTTTTTTATCCACCTTACCACCACATATCCTAACACCAAATTTTTTTTTTTGGGTGCAAGATTCCACAATGTTTTTAAAAATTGAATTTTTTTGTCACAAAATCAGTTGGAAAATTTGTCAAAATCCACAAACACCTAAATTTGGCTATTTGGCTTATGGATGATCACCA
This sequence comes from Sphagnum tenellum, assembly GCA_963921925.1. Taxonomy (NCBI): domain Eukaryota; kingdom Viridiplantae; phylum Streptophyta; class Sphagnopsida; order Sphagnales; family Sphagnaceae; genus Sphagnum; species Sphagnum tenellum. Next base: position 16,120,022 of record OY998145.1, read on the forward strand.
CCTTAGTTACATCACAAGATTGAAAATAAAACATTGTTTACACTATCAAAAGTTTCAAGAATATCGTAATGTATCAAGAATATTACAGTAATTGAAGCATGTATTGCATGTTTCAAAAATATAGTCTCAATTGCGATTATAAATCATCAAGGACAAAAGATCATAATCCTCGCCTCATAAATTTACGGATTTGGCAAAAACCCTTACAGATATCCACAAACTAAGCTTCGGCGCTATCCATAAACTAAGAAGGGCTGTTTTCTCGTGGTTTCGCACATCACGGGTTGTGCATCGGTGTCGTTCACAATTGTCGGTGGCTTGAAATGTCGAAGAAGCCTGCCACGCCGTTTCAGCTGGCGCATTGCTTCCAATTCAAACTGAAGATCGCCGAGGAGGCCAACAAGCGCCTCACGTTGGTGCGCAGCAACTTTTGTGCCTTTTTTGGCCACACTAAGGTCAAGGCTAGTGAGGAGCATGCGGGCGAAAAGCGCCAGCGCAGCTCGCGCAATGACACCAAATACTGGACGTCGTTCGCGTCGCAGAACTACCGTAGTCACCACGAGTCGCAGCACGTCGATCTATGGGCTGAATACAGCGTGCTGTCCAAGGAGTCCGACTCGCTCACGTTCCACGTGTCGGCGCCCATTGTCAACATAATTATCACCAACATATTCTTCCGGTTCGATGAGGTACTCGTCGATTTTGATGACGACGACGACGACGATGGCGGAACGGTCGCCGCGATCGCCAAGAAGGCTGCCACCAAGGCCAAGCAAAAGACTCTGGCGCTGAAGCTATTCGTTAAGGACGTGGCGAACGTCAAGGAGGGCGAGTACGCCGTCACCATCAAAGGCACAATGCGATACAAGATGGCCATGGACCATGTCTCGACGGGAATGTCGTTCCACCAGGTGGCGGTCGCGATGCAGCATACCAAGGAGCGTTGCAGCTTGTCCAAGCTGGGCGGCATCAACAACACCATCGTCGACCAGTACGTTCACACTGGTGTCGCGTTCGCCCTTCAGCACATCATCGACCTGTGCGTCAACGAGTCGATATGGGCGCTATCACTCACCGACGACTTCAGTACCCACCGCAGCCAGCACTTCTTCGACCTGCGCCTACGCGTGTGCTACCGCGACGTCCTGTTAAATCTTCACCTTGTTACCATCCCTCAGTTTGACGCCACACCGCGCTCAACACGTTCAACATGCTGGTGAAGTTCCTGGACACGCTATACGGCCTCTGGCGTCGCGAGTTGATCAACATGGGCACCGACGGTGAGCCAACCATGGTCGGGCGACTCAACGGCCTAGTGACGCGCATGGCCTGTAGGTGTGGTTGATGTCGATCTATCTACGCTCCTTGGCGAATCTGATCACGACCATGAACGTGAAGTGCCCCAAGAAGACTTACCGTTGGGTCAATCTGGGCGTGCTGCTCAACTTCCTCAAGCAGTATCGTCGCACCATCGTTCAGCACGTGACGGCCAAAGCTAGCAACAAGCTGTCGTCGGATCAATGGTGGGTCATCGCTTACGCCATCGCGCCTGCCATCGAGGAGATCAACAAGACGTTCGTCATGTCGCAGAGCCGCTCGCTGTTGATCGCGTTTCAAGAATCGTTCATCCAGACGTTCATAGGCATTCTGGTCGCGATGTTCGGTATCGTCCACGGCGCGCCGACAACGCTGACGATGACGCCGACGGGTTCGAGATGTTCGAGCAGTGGCGCATTGAGTGGGCCAAGCTCGTCCTCTACGTCAAGGACCAAGGCTCGTTCCCCAAGTCATGCTACGAGCGCCTGGACGCGCCAGTTCAAGATGTACAACGAGGATGCGGTGCCACAGCAAGCGCGGGTCGAGCGCCTGCGCGCCTTGTTCGACGGATTGGCCACCACCTTGGCTAACACGATTGCTGTTGAGTCCAACTTCTCCATTCTCAAGTGGGAGATGGATGAGTTCCGCACCGACCTGATGCACTTGTCGCTGGAGGGCATCTTCCAGACCAAGTAGCGCCCCATCCTGTAGAGCCTGGAGTATTGATTCCTTGCGTCCATAAACTAAGCTTGGGTGGCGTCCATAAACTAGCTTAGTTTATTTAGTTTATGGATATTCGTAAACTTATGAGGGCAGTCATAATCTATCTATAAGGAAGGCATATCGCTTGTTTGTTCAGTTGAAATCTCACAAACCATGATGCCTTTGCCCAAGCTTTTCATGTTGTTGAAAAGCCCTCAATGAATAGGATTTAAATGGAGGCAATTTCATGAGTTTTACACTCAACTAGAGATATTGAATTTTGAGTAATGTTTCGTCGATGAGACAATTTCTCTGGATAAGCCAAACTGCTGGTTTTGGAAGGAAAAAAGTAGTTGGGTAATGAGTACACACTTGCACCAACAACGAACTGGTGTGTATAGAGTAGTTGTGAAAGGTGTGTAAGGTAAAATGGTCGGGGAGCAAACAATTAAGCACTTGAGGCAGGCCAGATCAAGGGAAGGGCTCCATTGTTTCTGGTGTCCAAACAAAACTTAAATGCCTCGTCTTGACACATCTAGTGCACTAGATTTAGGCCACCCTCCCCCCCACCCCCCCCCCCCCCCCCCAAGCTCCCAAAATTTGGGGGGTCAAGAACTGAGAAAAAACAACCCACACAACACTACAAGCCGGTTCCTGAGCACCCAAAAAATTCTTGGTATGTTGCTCTGTTGCTATTACAGTCCAAAGATGATTTGTAAAATGAACAAGAAATGAGAAAGTAAGAAGCTTCGAAAGTAGGAGGGGTCCAAAGAGAGGGAAAAAAAAAACGTGATTTGTAAGTTGAAAAGCTTATTTTTCTTCTGGCTATTTTTCCATTGCTCCTTTCCCTTTGCACTTCGAAGATGATCTCTAGAGCTTGATGTAGTGCTCTCACAACATTTTAAACCACTCAAAATGAAGCACAGATGACAAAGATCTAGAAGTGTTCGGTCATAGGGTAGTGATGATGGTGGGCAGTCCTACCCTAGTGCATACCAGAGTTTCGTTTGTGGTGAATCCTCACATCCTGGGAGCCAATATAGTCTGAGACAGGAAGATTCCGTTGCCTATTCTCTTTGCTTTTTGAAAACAATGGCCAGTTTTCTATCAAAAATTTCCAAAAGTTTGAAGATAGTTGCCATATTTTCTGGTCCTGGACGGGTGAGTCGCCACATTTCAACTGTTTTTTTAAGCACTGATTTCTAAAAATTGTCACCATCAATGTGTGAGAATCAAATCTAACCTCAAATTCCATTACAGTTTTCAGTTTCGATTATATTTAATTTACATTGAGAAAATGGTTCAATAATCAATAGCTTCCGCACAAGAGCTCCAAACAGACAAACCAAGTTGATGCACCCTTACTCATTGAGAGTTTTCAGAAGGTACCGAGGGCACAACATGAAGCACTATGGTTTGGGAGATATCAGCATGCCAAGACAAAACAAACTACCTTACTTCATAGATAGATAGATGTGTGAAATAGTGTACACTATGGCATTCTTGCACGAAAAATATATTGCATGTTGACATTCATTATATGGGAAATGTGTTGTCATAATTTTCTTCCTTGTCAGGGCGTTGCATTTACAAATTGTAAAATCATTACCTTACAGTACCTCAGCTTATTTGGCAGCAAGGTGCCTGATAATTATAATATTTTTGTCATTTACTTTCGGTAGTAAGAATAATAACATTTAACAATTAGGCACTGTAATAAGTAACTAAGCTAGTGTGCTTAAGAACTTCTTGCAAATTTTCAGCATAGCATGTATGTATTTTTCAAAAAATTTGGCAATTCCAAAATGATTAAGTAGTAGCTAGCCAGCCTAGGTACTATGCTATTTGTCAATTTCTTACTACAGCCTTGGGAATTATAGTGGATCCTGTGTTTTTCCACCTTCTAAGTTCACTTCTCTTTTGGGGACCACTACAGTGTACCCAAAGGATCAAATGGGCCCCCTTAGGTAGTCATCACTATTTTCTTTTGGCAATAGGATTCTATTGGATTATTGAAGCTTCCAGCATCTCCATTCTAAGTTGAACAATGATGATTGGGTCAAGTTTGCCAACATTGGTGCTTTGTATACCCACTACCAGCTATAGTTATTTGTGCAAAATTTCGCACAAATGCAAAAAAAATAAAATAAAAATTTCTCCACATTTCTACGTGGATTTTAGAGGGGGAGGGCGTTGTTTGTACCATATTTAAAAAACCTTTTTGGACACGTTGTAGAGAGCGTAAGCATTTAATGCTACATTGCTTTTGGGATGCTAGTATATCACACAACATTAAAATTTGAAGAAAAGTAAGTTGTCCACCACCTATGTATGTTTGTAGCTCAATCCTTTTCAATAAGTGACATAGGCTCTCATCATCATTTTTTAATAAAATGTTTAATGTGTGGCATACCATTTGGAAGGACCTTTGGCATGCTGAAAACGCTTTGCAAAAAAGTAGTGATATGAAAACAGTGGCTTCACTAGATTCTCTGGATAAAAGGTCTTTTCACTGTTCTAAAAAGTGACAAAAATATTCATTACAAAATGTACATAAATGGAGTTTACATTTGCGTTGTGGGTTACATATCAATAAAATAAACAAGCTCATATACTCCATGCACCTATATTCATTATGTTATTGTTTGCTTGCATGGGCTTTTAGTGTTACAAATTATGCAAATTGCATTTTTTTTTGAATTCCACATTTTCAACAGACTAGTAATAGGATCAACTTAGATTATGTGGTTACTTGCTCCAAAAAGGAACCCCTCGCCAAATTCGCCTATTTGTGCTTTTGCAGATGGCCCTCTAAATTATGAGTCAGTAAGTGTTCTTCGTGCTAAGATTTAAATGAGCAATGATTCTTATACTAGGGATTAGTGTTCTTTCTACTACAATAAGTAGTAAAGAATGACATCTCTTTTCATTTTGACCTACACAAACCATTTTTCATGGGAAAAATAGCCCAACTTCACCATAGTTTGAAGAAACATCAATCCAAATGGCCAGATTCTTATGATAAGTTCCACTGTGTAGGCAAGAATTTAGAAGTAGTCTGTTTTTTTTCTACTTTTAAATCTAGTATGTAGCCAAATTTGGCTAAATTAGTTTCTGGATGATCACCACTTTGACTACAATTCAGAAATTATGCTGTCAATAGAGTGAAAAAGGCATATAATTATACCATTTTATGAAACCAATGGACTTAATTCTGGTTATTTTAATACCTATTTGACCCCCACTGCATACAAGATACCAATCTAGAAAACTCTAGTAAATATGTTGTTGGACTTCCTTAGGCACCACATAGTGACAAATTGAATCTTGGGAGAAAGCTTGAAAACAATCTTGTTTGTGATGAAACCCTAGCAAGCTCCATTAAACAAAGCATCCGGCCAAGGGGTGAAAAGGAAGAACAAAGAGAGAGGACCCAAGTCCAAGCCACATGAGCACAACCCAAAGAGGGTCACAAAGAGGCAAAGGAACAAATTATTTTCCAGAGCCCTCACCAGTCACAAGAAGCACATTAAAGAAGGAAAGTGAAGGGAAATCTTGTTCACATATATCTTGATACACCCCTGAAATTCAAGCTTAGAGCTTGATCAATGAAATAAGAACCATATTTACTTAAATCAGTATTATTGAGGTTTGAATTTTGAACCTCTACATGGGAAACTAAAGGTGATCAATATTCACCTTTTGTTGCTCTGAAAAAGACCCCAGCCACAGGATCTCCTAGGTTATATTTCTTGGCCCATGTTGTTATGTTGAAAAGAATTCGTGAGGTAGGTGGTGGTGGTAAGAAGGGTGCAGTTGGCTGCAAACATCATCAGTACACAAGAACAACAAAATTAGCACAAACTAAGTTATGTTTCATCAATCTCCTTAAAACAATCTCAAAACACATTCAAGGAAAAACTTGATGAAGTGGTTTGGAGTTTGAACTTCTGAACTTCTGGGAATTGCGCAAGTAAACTTGATCTAGCATGAGAAAAATTGTCTTTCAGATAGACAAACTATTGACTTACATGACAATACTTTACCCTAGGGTCAGTTTTGTCATTAAATAATCTTCAAATGGTGAAATGAATTTTTGTGCAAAAATGATGTTGGGGTGTTGAAAATCATCATAATTATTGCAGGCTACCCTGTGAATAACTTCATTCTTCATAGGAGATTATGAAATAATAACAATTTCAAATTCATAAAAACGAATTAATTTTTGAAAAAGTTTAATTATTCATTTTGTCAATGTGGAAACTGACCTTAAGCCATGATACATGTCAATATTGCCAATGACAATGTTGGGCTTAACAATCTTTTTGTTTGCTTAAATTCTGGACCAAGAAAAAAGCAGATCATTCCTAGAAAAGAGGAAGAATATTATGGCTATTCTTTAAAAGTGAGAGGAATCTTATACCTCTAAGTAGGAATAAAAACCTCACCTCCTCTTGATCTAGGTATATTTAAGTTCATGAATGATATAATTGTTTCCTGCTTTACAATGGGTAAGGCCCACATTACCCATGCGTGTGGGGGGATACTGCCCAAGTGTGGGGCCAAACTTGGCTACCACCTTGTCCTAGGCCCCTTACTTTGGGAATACCCACACCTTGGGGCTTTACCTTATAGACAACCACACATTATTGGGTGTCATAAATTTATTATTTGATAAGAAGTTTGAACTCAATAGATAACTCAAATGAGCCAATCTGAATGCATCACGAAATAGGGTGTTGTTCTGCCTCTTTTGGGAATAACTGGGTTTTTGGAAAACTTTTGGTAGTTATGGTAACCTCATCCTCTTTTTATCAAGATGTGTCCCTTAAATTTTTTGATTAAATTTAGGAAGCATACGAAAAAACCAGTGTTTGGGTGGTTCTTGATTTTTGTGAAGAACATCTGGTTCTGGTTCTTCAAAAGAATTTAGAATAGTTTCAGTTCAAGTTTTGATTCCACAAAAAAGAAATTGAAACCTTGGTTCCAGTCTTGGTCTATTTCTTGAAAAAATAATAATTCAGGGTTTGGTTACGATTCTATTCAAATTTGGAGATGTAGGTACTTACTTGCTCAAACAGGAGTAGTGTATATCGGTGTGTGCCAATGAATGGTGTAGGAAGTAAGTATGATGCGAGCACTGTCCCGCCACTAGATATTGCTGCATTCCCCCCATTAACTTATTTGTTATCAAAGAGAATTCACCTCAACTGTGCTCTCTAAATCAACTTAAGACTCTCAGAACTGTAATAATAATAGATCAGGTTACAGTGTAACAGGGGATGAATTATTGAACCAAGTTGTTAGAACCAGTGTTGGGTGGGTTATATTGATTTTAAATATATATCTACCCAGATGTAAGATAAATTTAAAAATACAAAAATATGCAGTCAGCTTTCGAAATATAGGCTTCAAATTTTTTAGCAAACTGGGCAACAATAAGAGTTTAGATTTAAAGGCTTTACAAATGCTTACTCCAAGCAAGGATAAAACGAAATAACCAACTAGTTAGACTATTCACAAAAGAAGGGTGGGGGTTAGAAATATCAGTTCAGGGTAGGATATTTATTTATTTATTTATTTATTTATTTATATTTAACCTGTTATTTACCCACAGTTATATCATAGCAAAGCACTCACCTAACTGACAATGGTCAGAGCCCCAAATCAACTTAGGAACCTATTTGGCTCTCACATTGCTGAGACAATAATAATTTCTAGTGTATTTAGAAGACACCTTATTATATATATCCACATGAATTTTAGCCCTCCTATAAAAAAAAGAGGAATCTTGCCCCCAACTCCTTAAGATCACTTGGTCCAAGGGAAATAGTAATGTCAACTTGAATAGGTGTAATATCCCTCGATTTAAAAATGCCCCAACTTGTGGGCTTTACCCCATTCCTAAACACACATAGATCACAACACATAGGCGGAAGGGTAGAGTTCTCACACCTACTTAAGATGTGCTTAGTTTGGAGGAGTAATGAGATGGGTGGCCAAACCAAAGAAATTAAATTCCCCAATGAGATTTACACAATTCAATGAATGACTTTTTAGGGGCCATGCAAACTGATCACAAATTGCAGCATTAAGAAACCCCTGTTCTTATGGTACAAGTCAGAAAAGAAAGAATTTGCAGCGAGAGTGGGGAGGGAGGGGGGGTGTGGTCGAATGAATGAATTTACCTTCAGATTTTGGGAGGTTGTAAGGAATGTCGGTGACAAGCCAGTGTATAACTTGGGCAAAGCTGCGGTTCTGGGGACCGGGAGCGTCAGGATCCACCATCGCCAGTGTGTAGTAGCCATGGAATGATTTGTATTTCTCCAGCTTGTCTACGTCCACATGCGGTTCCACTTTTGTCGTGTTGAGGCCCAAGTGTTCTCCATCGAACACTTTAGTACGATTGAAAGCCACTGGCAGATTCTTGAAGTTGGGTGCCAATGCTGGGATGACATCAGGTACTATCCGAGCTGCATAGAAGAGATGCGCCGCTTTTGTCCACAGCAGAGAGCGTCCACTAACTCCTGCATCATTGAAAAACTGTTACTAGATCAGCGCTAAATTGTTCCTAGATGATCAGCTCTTTCTCCCTCTCGTAAAGTGCTCTGCAGTGAGGAAGTTCCTCGCTCAGCTTCCTGCAGGAGACTAAAAGTAGTGCCAGTACTAGGTAGCGCCTAGCTAGTGGTTTAAGCAGATTGCCATTGGGTGCTAGTCTAACATGACTATCTTAATCTGTGCTGCAAGCGAAAAATTGCTCCAGACAGCTCTCCTATATCCTGACTCGTTTTGTGAAGAACTCATAAGGAGGTTGCACAGGTTATGAGAGTGGGGTATGAGAATTAGTCCTTTGCCTACTAGCTAGGAATGGGTTTCCCAGATTGAAGGATGTGGGTAGGAGAATTTGTACACCAGCTGCAGCTAATTCATCTTGTTATAGAAAGTCAACGGCATTAGGCCGGTGATAAGATTTGATTTACATGCCTAAGATGGTTTAGAATATCGTGGATTAGATTAAACTTGCCAAGCACTTGAAATTAACACCAGGATATTCAGAAATTGTCAAGTGGAGCTCTTTACAAAATGCTCATATCGTGGCTTGAAGTGCAGCAGATAACGTAAATGGGTCCGAAGCTCAGGACTAGGATGGTTGAGTGGAAAATTTTGTTATCATAAATTCGAACTTCTTGTGAACTTGCTAAAACCTTGAAGACATTTCATAAGTCTAATACCAGGTCCACTAACTGCAAAACGGACGTTCCAGAATTGACGAAATTGAAAAAAATTGTTTGAGTAGCTCAGCTGCTCAGAGTGTAGTAAGTGAGCAATTCATACACAAAATTAACTGGATTCAATATCAGACTCTTCATACCCATGAGTACTACCCCAACAATCCCAGTGAAATGGTAAACTGTGCCTTGGGATTCATAATGTGCAACTTATGGTTCTTCAAAGGCTAGCTAGTTGGAGTGTTTTTTTAAAAAACAAATTAACTTGGAAATGAAATCTTAGACGAAGATGAAGTCAGCCGCAGGGCCAGCATTCCAACACGAAGAAGTTAGACAAGATGAGTGTACCCATTGAAACCCAGGTGAAGAAGCAGGCAGCTAGGAATACACTTATCCCAATTCAGACTCGAAATTAGTGGACATCTTGAAAATGTAAACATTGGGTAGCACACTGCAACCTTCACACTCTTTTTCAAATCCCACACATGATATATGAACGCTCGTTAATCCATATGCAAATCATGCAAAAACAAACAGCTGGTCATTCTCGAATCTTGAACGAGAATTTTCAAATACGCTGTTGGAAAGCCAAACTGAAAAACGATATTATTCGTGATCTTTCTCCTTTGAAACGCTCTTCATGATATCCATGACTAGGGTCTGTCATCTTAAAACAGCTTGTAGGACTGATTTATGATTGATCACTCAATTAGATTTTGCTAAATGACTGCTGGTAATTCAGGATCATGATACCTGCATGATCAATGAGCTCGGGTCGTCTTCTCCCATCCTTCTTTCTACTTTTCTTCTTAAGACTAATTTGCTCCCTATTTGAACTCTATAATTTGTTCTGATCCCAGCTACCGTTTTTCCCATGACAAGTAATGAATTTCAAACACTTCAGATAACACCAAGTTACAAGTAGCAGCAGCAGTATAATTTGCATCTTCTCCTCTCATTCTTCACTACTCTCGATCTTTCTCAAGTATTGAGGTAGAAGATCAACATGTATAACGTAAGGACGTTAGAAATTATAAATTCCCGACTCAACTACACTCTGCCGGCCTGCAAAAACGTCAATCGCGATTCTTTCATGACAAGTGAACCGAGAAAATCTTCTACGGAACTCTAGCTACCACACAGGCAGGCAGGCAGGCAGAGATGCAGTTAATTACAAGATTAGAAGAGGATTAGAACTAGTCAGATTAAGCAGACGCACCCTGAGACGACGCAAAGAGAATCACCACCACCGTTAAAAACGGCAGCAGATGAACCTTGTTCAACAACCTCAAAGGACTGGGACGAGAAACCGTTCGCTTGTTCACCGGCCGGAGTACGACCTCCATGGTGATTGAAGGTTCCGATTGCACCAGAGAACTGCTGCAGTACTGCAGCCAGCCAACCAGCCAGGCAGCCAGGAAAGTTAAGACGCTAATCGTCTAGTTCAAACAAGAGCAACCCACTTGTCAGAGATAGAATGAAAACTCGACTCCACTGATTTCAACACTCAGTGATCCTGAGATCTTCCTCCTCCTGAAAGCAAATCTGAGCTGCACCAGCTGGGTGGTGTAGTTGTAAATAGTAGCCCAATGGAAAGAGACCTTAACTAGCTAAGTTGTAGTCGAGACAGTGAGAAGCTCTCCACATCATGAGCTTAATATAAGGGTGGCGCCCGGCTGGGCTGATGATCAATCTACAAACTCCAACACACACAATCAATGCCCAATTCTTCTTCTTCTTCTTTTTCCAACCCACGTGTGCCCGTCAAAAGATTGAGTTTCTTCTTGAGACTCTTATCCGCAGCCGCCGGGCACATCCTCGAGGCTCGACCACTTGCTCCTCAGTGACGCCCAACAACATCAGTTCCCCGGGGGAGCAACGTCCCAGCAACGGTACGGGTACCCAAAAGAAAACTTTGGATACCTACGGTTCGCCGGGCACAAAAGCCTTGAGTACCTACGATTTCCCGGGTGCAAATACTTTGGATACGTACGGTTTCCCGGCTACAAAAAACTTGGTCATGAGGTCAGCTAAGTTAAATCTTCAAAAACTTGGATATGTACTGTTTGCCCGGGTACAAAACTTTTGGTCATGCGGTCAGCTACGTTTCTCTCATTTTAAAAAAAATCTCCTGGGCAACTTATGTAGCCTTTTTAACGCCCTACTGGCCCACAAATGCTAGCTCTGTTGACGAGTAATAAACACGATATTAGTGTTGGTTTTTTGGTGAGTGAATCCAGTGTCAATTCTACCAAAGGTTTATTTGGGAAAACAAAAATCCACAAAAGTTGCCAGATTTTGAGGAAAAAGTAAGTAAGAATTCCACCAGATTTAGACTGTGAGTTCCTGAGGGTTGCAAGAACTAGGCAGGATGCCCAAAATTTTCTACCTCTAGTCAACTTTGGCTCAATTCTCTAGAGGATTTTCGATTACCAGTCCACCTACTTTTCAAAATTTAAACACAAACGCCATGCATATGACATCAGTACTATGTGATCGATCTATCGTTTTACCACATTGTATATGTGTACGGGCAATGGTTGGTTGTAGGATTAGTGTAGAAAATAGGTATCCACAAAAATATGCGGAGCAGCTCTTGCATTAGGCTTACACTTAGGGATGAAGAAAAATTATATGGCAACTTAGATCATTAGAAAGTGAGCATTCAATTGTTTGGAACAGTAACCTGACACTTTCATGTTATTGTAATAGCATCATCTAAGACTTTCTCTCTAGTGATGCAAAGAAAACAATTGTGGTCAATGAGATTGTTCAAATGCATCCTTGAATGTTTTTAAAGAGTTGTCTTGATGAACTTATGCTTATATGTTTTGCATGTGACACATTACAAGCCAGTCTTTAACAAGAATTTTGAGTTATGTACAGATCATTTTACTTGGAGATTTTGTTCCTCACATCACTTGTGTCAATTGTTTTGTGTACCTACCCTAAACTATGGGTAACTTAGGTAGTAGATGGAGATCCAGTTCCTATCTGCTCTAGCACATACTATACAAGGGAGGCTTTTTTTTGTGTGACAATTGTGGATCTATGCAAGAACCACCAAATACCCTAGAACCCTAGAATTGTCTAGAAGTTGAGATGTCCTCTAAATGTTTTTTTAACCTAGATTCAGTATGCAAAGTTTATATTCTCATTTTTCAACCTTAAACCTAATTGTTTTGTTTGTGCCAATATAAGGTTGTGCAACTCATATTGCTAAAACCTATACTTGCAAACATGATGATATAGAGCCTAGCAAGAATATGTAAATAGTGGTGGAGTTCATTCTCATTGGACACATGGCATAGGAATTTGATTAAATTCCAAATTTGCACGATCGAATGGCCACGTATTGTTGTTGTTGCTAGCAACAAAAACATCTGCCTTGAGGAACATTTTATGGATCTTGGCCTATGCAAGCTAGTTTTACTAGTTGGGGACACAACTTCCATCCTAGGAGGAAATTCTCTCAAGTATAGGAGCAAGGAAAGTTGACAAACTATGGGGAATGACAAAACATATAGTATGTACCAACATCCCATATTCATCTTCCTCAAACCTAAACTCACAAATGATATGATGATACCTAACTGGAAGTGGAAGGTCATCAATTCTGAAATGTTGACCGAACATAAAATCTCATAAAATCATTGACCATGAATGTGTTTCATCATGAGCAACAAGCACATCTGCCTGGATGAACGTATTGTAACTATGTTCTATTTTTCAGTCGGCCTTATATTGGAATGTAAAGTGGTGGCTACTAGTATATAATGTTCATGAATTTCCATGAAAGGGCCAATACTTGGGTCCTGACAGCAGCTAATTTGTTACCCACATGATTTGGTGCCAAGGAGAGGTTCAACATGAGACACTCTCAGATTTTGAAACCTTACACCCAGTGTTGTTTTTAGCCAGCAATAAAATGATGACACATGCCTAAAGTTTCTGAAATCCTTAGTCTAGTTATTAACAAAGTAACCCTGGTCATCCATAAATACTCAAGCAGCATAGGAAATAATTAAGCAAGAGAGGACAATCTTTCTTTCTTTTTTGAGGGCAGCAGGTTTCTGGCACCTCCATAAAATCAAGGGGCAAAATTTAGGCAATTTATTTATATTTTTAAACAGATTTCCTTTAACAGACTTCAGAGAAGGCGGATAATTTTTTAGTTCCAATTGGCAAATAAGAATGATTGCTTACAGCCATGGATTATGAACAAATCAAACTTTTCATTCGCCACCTACTAAAGATGCAATGTTGAAGAACACCAAAGGATATGCCAACCTTTAGGAATTCAGTGACTCGTGGGTTGTAAAATGACATGTTTGCTATATTCTTTTGTGCTTGGGAAAGTCTGATGTGAAATAAGTCCAGATCTCAAAACTGTTGACACAAATGGATAATGCTTACAATAAAACTTCAGCCTCTGATCAAATGTATAGTATAAATCAAAACATCATTAGGTACATTCAATCAACTCATGAATCATGTGGTTATCATAATAACCCATATTCATCTTACCTATTAATTAGATGAGGTGCCTCCCAAGTTCAATTTCTTTTTTTGCAATGACCAAGATCATTGAAAATTCAAAATAAATCGAATAAAATTACAGATTATTAAAATATGTCTTCAATTTATTTTTTAATACAATCCATTGGCTAGTTAATGAAAGCCTTGTGATCAATACTATCATCACCCCTTGTACCTAAAAACTGATGTCAAATTTTTTGCAAAGAACAACTAATTACCAACATTTTTCCCTTCACAAAAGGGTGATATGTTTTATATATGTACCTTTCAACCTTTCAAATGCCTTATTCACATATGTACATCCGTTTTGTATTGTAAAAATTGTGTCCCTCCTTCCATAACCTTTTTAATGGTGACTAAACATGAAAATGAATCTCCAATAATAATCCATTATTGCCAAAAATCTCTAAATCATTTGGGTGAAAACATGATAAAGTAAACATAAAGAGTGAATGTTGAATTGCAAAAAATAATGTATTTTTGATGCATATGCTTCAAAATTAAATTCATTGAAGTTCAAAAATTATTATTCAAAAACAAATACACCCATTCTCAACTATTTTAGGTATTAGCTTCAATTTTGAAACTAAATAATTAAGGAACTCTGATGGGGTATTTCTTTCGTGATTGGGATTCAAAAAAAAGAAATAAGGACTCAAGGATTTTTTTCCACTAGTTTTTGCAAATGGCATATGCATAGAACAAAGTTAACTCAAAAAAATGAATAGTCCAAATCAAAATAATTTGTGTGTTGACCATAAGTTTTCACATGCATACATGATTGTGCATCAATATTTTGATTTACAAACGTAAAGGGTGCAAATATGCTCAAAGGAACCAAAAATCATGTCAAATAAAGATGAAAACCACAAACACTTTTACATATGCTTTTATTTTGACATTTTAGAATATGAATGTTAAGGAATTTTAATTAAAAATTCATTAAATCTAATTTTGAGTTTTGATTTTAGTATGAGACTCTTGAACTTAAATAAAAATTGTGTCAAAAATAATCAATTTTGCATAGGACTAAAGGAAAGGATTTTTTTAATATAAAAAATTCATGGTACGAAAATTTAGATGATGGTAACCTATTACTCACACTAAAAAAAAATCATAATTTTAAAGCTATGGAATTTGAAATGTTTAGAATTTCACAATATGTTGCAAATTTTCCAATTTTTAAAAGTCTTTTACCACATGTAAATGGGTGTAATGTGCATGACATATAAAACAAAGTTGTAACTTATGATACAAAAAACTGAAATTTAAAGTAGTTAACATGTTTTTGTATGATTCAAAATTATGGTAATTTTTCCAAATGAAATATAAAATCTTGCAAATTTTACACATTTTTAAAATTCATGTTTTTCAACAATGACCAACACAAAACATGTGACATATTGGGGCAACTATATGTACTTTTAATCACAAGTTGCAAAAGATTTCATACAAAAGAAATTTCATATGAAAAATGAAAAGGATTAAGAAATTAGTCACTTTGCTTTTATAAAGTAATCTAGTTGCCTCCTTTGAATGCATTTGCACCCAAATGAAAAATGTCTAAATTATTTTCTATGGACAATTAAATATGTTTTTTGCATGATTATTTTTACACATGTGGCCTACACCTAAAGCTAACTTTTTTGAGCTTAATGAATAGAAAAATTGAATCACATGGTAAAATCAAAAAGTTTTTGCCATTACAAGCTTTTCAAATTTTGATATGAACCATTCTTTCATCAAGTTTATACAATGAATATGTACTTGCAAAAGGGAAATCCTTTTTCACTCCTTTATAAAATAAAAAAGTTATATGCACAAGTAACTTTTAAGTTGGTTAAAAACTCAAAAAGACTTTTACACAACATTTAATATATTATTAGATATTTTTCTTTGATGATTATTTGAAGACTTTAATTGCAGGAACATGAAATACAACGTAGTTGTAACAAACAAAACATTATGAACATCCAAATTGAATTCTATTGTGTCCAAAATTATCAATAATAACCTTTTACAACAATTTTAAGAATTGTTCTTCAAGACTTTGTTTGTAGATTGTTGAACTTCAAAAATTGCACATGCCAATGGGATACCTATGCAATAAAGCATTGTGAACATTTTTCTTTAACTACTCTTTTAGAACAAAGTTAATTTTATGTTAATGTTTTAAACCATCTTCAAACATGTACATTCAATGTACACAAATGCTTCAAAGGTATCATCGCAACATGATATAGGCCTCTACTGATCCTTATTTCTCACTTGTTTACACTTTGAAATTCATGTATATTCTTACCTTTCAACTGCTTTTGCACACTAATACCATTAATGAAACAATCTATAGAACAAAAATGAGCAATTGTTAAGTTGCCTCTTTCTTTTCTACAATGGCATTTCCTTTTGTTTCTTGCTGACAAATAATATGTGACATTAGATAAATTGTCCTATGTTTTTTCCTTTGAATTTGGGGAGGTGGTGTGCATTGGTGGTCTTGTCAATGCATGCACATGGTGTATTTTATTGAAGGTAATTGGTATCTATTTGAAATTAAAATCGATCTTGTCTAGAATGGGTATGTGTGTCTGTATGTAAAATAGTCGTGTGAGTTTTACTACCGATGCTTTCAGGTTCATGGGTGGGGATGCGGGAGAAACTAAATCGTGCACAGTGGATGTGCTAAATAATGATACAGGGCAACCATGGTCCCCATTTGTGGTGCAAGTGTCGTCTTTTGTACACAAATTCGTTATGTTCATATGTCAGCATGAGTCTGGTTATGCACATGTTCCTTCTTTGAACTACTTAAAATTAGATTTTTTCGGTCACCACCCTTGACCACATAAAGGAGTTTAACGTATTCAATGTGGTCTGGGAATATAGCTGTAATCACACTACCTAGTTTGAAGTTAACTTCATGGATATAAGTTGTAAGTGGGGTGCCAAAGGGAAGTGTGACAAAGCATGCTTCTATGTTGGGGGGTTGCCCCATGTTCCAAAAATATTGGCGGTGGGCTAATCAAATGCCCCCTTCTGGGTAAGGGGAAAAAAAAAAGAACTGTGGCTGCACCCCCTCACTAAGCAATAGAAGGATGAATAATTAGCCCATGAATAAGGGGTTGGATGTGTAGTACGAGAGGAATCACATGAGATCAAGGAGAGTTGCCTATTTTGAAGTAGTGATTCTTTTCTTCACACACCAAGTTTTCATGTGAAAAATCTGATTTCCACCTTAAACAAAGTTTTTTGCATGGAAAAAAATGGCCCAAATTCAAAATATTTTTAGAAATAAATTTCAGAGTAGCCAAATTTGTATCCTAGGTTCCAGTAGTTAGCCAAGAACATAGAAGGATCCAGTTTTTTCTAAATTTTGTCGTTTCATTTGTGGTTTGCAGCAATTTGGCTAAATTTTCTTCTGGTTTCTTTTGCCAGTTTGGCTCCATCAAAACTTTGAGAAAAAGGGGGGAGACACACACACACACACACACATTACTAGGACGTTACAGGAGCAGAGATGAGGCCAGGGTTTGTTTTTGCAATTTTGTGACATATCTACATATGCCACCATTCACAAGACAAATTAGCTAAATTTGGCTAGAGGTCAGAGAGAATCTTATAGTTTGGAAACGTATAGTGGTCTAAATATGACGATTTCAGAAGAAAAAAAATTCCTGGAAATCTGGCAACTTGGGCGCATTTGTTTTTTCACAAAAAGCATTTACACAATACTAGTTGCACTGGGTTTGCTTTTGTACATCAAGTGGCAAAAAGTTGTCACGAAAAAAACAACACCAAATCATTGGGCAAGTGTGGGAGAGTCCCATGATAGCATAAAACCATATATACATTCCCTTGCCCAATTTGCAGTGGGCATATAAGTTTAAAATGTAGCACCTAGTAGTCCTCTTGGATTGCTGTATTTTGTCCCTTGGAACTGAGAGGGGCTGGAGGCAGCATCCCAGGATTTGGGTTCCATAGTTGTAAAGTGCTTGATTTTGATCTGGAGTGAGTGAGATAATTCCCACAGCAATGCTGTCTTCTCATCATGAAAAAGTTAATCTGGTGTATTGAAAGCCAGCTCAAAATCCCATGAAATCAGGAATTGTAAAGTTATGCAATCCATGGATTTGTCTATCTTGTTTCAAATAAATAAACAAATAATAAATAACAGTCAAGTTGTACAAACCCTAGAAATGAGGACCTCCCATGCCACATCATTGGTGTCTTGATCTGAAATTTTCAGCATTTGGAAAGGAGGAGGAGGAGGAGGAACAATTGACTCATCATAAACTTGCCCCTTACTTTTGGGGGAAAAAAATGCCCCATTGTCATTGGCAAGGATGGAGAGGTCTTTGTTGCTCTTTCGAAGAGTGAGTGTACTTAGCAAATCGATGGGATTGCAGCACCGATGAAAATCAATTCATCAATATTCATCAAGGAGACAATGGAAAAGATCGTGATGATAGTTGACCACCTCTCTTTGTCCCAAAGGCGCTCTCCGGGGAGGCGGAGGGGATTGTTATTGCATAAGCTTGTAATATGGCAACACCTAATTCTAAACCAGTTAATGCGAAAACAATTTTAAAAAAAAATGCAAGATGTGCAAGATACATAATACCTCCCATAAATAACATGGTCCAGCCTTGAGGAATTACCTTATTTTCATATTTAGATCTTCCTATGCTTATTATTATGTCCACGTATCTATGTTAATATATCCAAAAAATTGTGTAGTGCTTTTATAATATTTTAAGAAGGTGTTCAAATTAAGTTTTAAATTAAATGTTGATGCAAGCATGATATGATGTTATGATTACATTGTAACACATTATGACGATCAAACACTGTGTTACAATGTCATAACAATATTATGTCCATAATTTATCAATATTTAACTAACACTTAATTTTAAACATATTGTTAAAGTGTTGTAAAAACATAGATACATGGAAGGGGCAAGTTTATGATAAGTTGGATGCAAAGGCTTTCACTAGAAGCCTTTTGATTTGAGAAAACATGGAGGTAATGTGAATAAGAATTCCTGCATATATATGGTCCACTTTGTTACAAGATAGAACTTTGCCATGTTGTGCTGCTTGAACCAAAATTAATAGGCTTTGCACATATGCAAGATTTGCAAATTGGTAAATCGCTGTGAGATACCGTGCTGATGGTGCTACTTGAAACCATATCATCTTGAATGCCCATTTTACTACAGGGCAAATACTCCCTTGTGTTTTTACAAGTTTGTGAGGTTGTACCAATTGTAGCCATCCCAAATTCCCAAGAGGGATTTACCATTAAATGACCACAGGTTTTTAGAACATAACCAAATTTTTTTAACTTGTTTTTTAAAAGACTCAAAAAACCCAAGCCTAAAATGTGGTGAATTGTGTTTGTATTTCTTCTTTTTTGGCAATTTGGCAGCTTTTTTGCCAAAAAACAGGGAATATTTGGAGATTCTTCTTGAAATTTTCACGTTTGTACCAATTTTTGCACCCAAGAAAAAAATGCTGGCAAGGACATGGCAAACTCTGGTACTAAGGGCTGGGTAAGCATGGAGTGTGGACTCTGGACCACACTTGTCTTTTCAGTTATGTCTTTTCTGAATATTGTCCCTTTTCAGATGGCATGGAGATGGTGAATTATTCTTCTTTCAGATAGTTCGGGTCATGTGCAAGTTGAAAGATTGAGCAAGAGCAGACCTAATATGGTGGATGGGTTGAAAAATACACGAGCAAGGTGAGTAACCCTGACAATGCGGGAACTTTGAAACCATTCATCATGACATATGGATATACTCCAAAGTCCAACACCACAAAGGAACCAAAACTGGATTGTAGGGCCTCCCCTCATGGGTACCTATGTCAATTCTGTTTTGCCTTCGGATTAGTAAACATATTTCTGTTGCAGGACCACAGCTCCCAGAAAAGGGGTAGTAGGAATGTGATGTATTTTGAGTTTGAAGATTATATGACAAAAGGAACAACTCCAGACAACGGTAGGCAGTAGTCACAACAAATTTGCAGGGGCTACAGATAGTACACAACCTCCACACAAGTTTCAAGGTGCCCGTCACAAAAGAAGAAAAAAAAAGTCAGATTTTGGACATTTATTTATCTTTGGTATTCTTTAGCTATCTAGATATGAGTAAAGCTTTGAGCAAAAAAATGGGATATTAAAATGTGGTGCTATTGGGAACAACTTGAAGAACAAATGGGAAATACATTAAGAAAATGCTATGAACGCCCATATCCAGAAAATTGTACCACCCCCTGCCCCCCTCCCCTCTCGCTCCCTCTATCCCCCACCAGAAAAAGTCTAATCTACCAGGGCCCCTCCTTGTTGGATCCAAGTGGGTGCCCACTGCCGATTGCCACTACTGGGAAAAGCCAAGCTTCCCTCGCCATTTTTGTGTGTAATGGGCCAGTATGTAGTTTTTGAAGGTGGATAGCTACGTCACACACAACACAGAATGCCCCTTGAGTTGATGTCACAACCATTTGGTTGACAACTTTAGTTCACAAGGAGCCACAAACAATTTCTTGACAACTTTATTCCTCAAGGGCGTGATAGTTGACTATGTTCAATTCACTTGGATGACAATTACGTTTGCCCTCCGTACACAACAAATTGTCAACAGAAACAAAGCACATTTTTGTCATAATACTTATCAAGCTCCAACTTGCAAAACCCTTCATAAAGCCCATCTCACGCATGATGATCTCCCTGTATATTTAAGTAACAGCCATTGCTGAAGAAACTACAACTAACACTCTTAATATTTACTCATTGTCTTGTTGTCTGAGTAAAAAGTGTGCCATCATTTTGAGCTTAAAAAGTTATTTGGCATCGGCAGATTTCTAGGTGTTCAAATGTATAATCAGGTGTTTCGACAAACCTTCATACAAACAGCATTTTTTCTTTTGGGTTGAATTTTTGCCACTTGTCAAATTAAAAAATTCCAGTGCCAGGATTTATGTGGGGAAAATAAACGTCAAACTCACCAGATTTCAGGAATAGTTTCTAAATATAACAATTTTCAGGAAAATCTATTTTGGAATTGTCATATTTTTAGACAATAGGTTTCTGCAAGTTCCGAAATATTTCAGGTTTCTTAGATTTTTTAACTTTCCTCTTTGACCTTTAGCCAAATTTGGCTAATTCCTCTTGTGGATGATTGCCAATGTGGCCACACCAAGATTTGGGAAAAAACCGAATACCAACTATGAAGCATTTCTATGGAACATGCCCATCCATCATATGCATACATAGATTTCCAAATCTCACTCACATATTGGTCCTATCATCTCTCTTAAGCATGCCACATACTAGGATGAGAACATTGCCAAATTACTAAATACAATTAGATTTTCCAGAGGACTTCCCCACAAAAAAGTCTACTATCTAGAAATCTAAACTTCAGGGTTTTTTTCTTCCAATTTTGTGATGTAGCCATTGCCCATCATCCTCCACAAGAAGAATTAGCCAAATTAATTTGGCTACAGATCAACGTGAAAAGTAGCAATTCTTAAAACCCTACAACGTTTTGGCAATGTGCTGAAACCGATTATCTAAGTATAGTAATTTCAGACAAAAAAATCCTCAAAATCTGGCAACTTTAGCCTCGCAAAAATGCTTTGTACGAGTCAAATCAGAACTGTTTTTGGTTGCCTAGTGGCAAATATTGACAAAAAACATCAATGCACTAGATAGGCTTCTTGGAAATGGTTGTTAAATAAAATGCTCTTGAGCGTTGACTTGTGGTGTACCATACTTTACATTCCATATTCAATTACTTGAAAGTAGAATGAGATCAGCTTACCAAATCTTTTGGTGTGGACAAGTGACTAGATGCCTTATGGTCATGTTTTGTGTGACGTTTTCTTGCATAACCTAAAGTAAATTGAGATTCGTTGCGTTGATAAAGAGGCAATGGCCCAAGCAAGACACAACATAAGTCCACAACTAAGATTCTCTCCTCTCCATATACAAGTTTATCACACAAGGCAAGGACGTGGGTCACCAACCCCACCTCGCAAGGGAAGGCCCATTGCTTTTGTAGAAAAACTTAGCACCCGTCTTGAGTTCTCATATGCGTGTATACACCATTGGGAAACAATAGCACTGAAGGCAATGATGGTCTTGACATTACAGTGGTCAGTGGTCAGCAGTCAGATACATATTACAGACCACATCAATATGCGAAGACATTAGATAAGCAAACGGTCCTTATCCTTGGGCAGAACAAAAGTACTGGCTGCTTCTTTGATTCCTTAACTGCCCTTGGCTCAATCCATCTTCTTCTCAAAAAGTTTGACGATGCCCAGTCACATTTCGGTGCTACCTGTCAAAGTTTTTGGGTGTTGTTATCTATGCACATTGTGGGCCTGTATGAGATACTATGTGTCTATTACAAGCCCAAAATATGCATAACAAGACATCTATTACAGGCCCGCAAAACATCGATATATATCTAGACCCAAGGACTATAATGGCAGCACCAAGATGTGTCTGGGCATGATCCTTCTTTTTTGAGAAAAAGATTGATCAGACCTAGGGCAGTTAAGGAAAATAAACAAGGACCCTTGCTTATTCTATGGGATGTTTCCCAAGACACCATTTGCTTGTTTAAGGTCTTTCGATAGCTATGATGTAGTAGCAGAGCTTCTGGGTAGGATAAAGACCATATCCAACATGATGTTGTACCCATTGTGTATGAGGTGCATAGAGCCCACCTATTAATGAAGGTATTGTATGGGAAAGATTCACATGCCACTGGCATCAAAAACTTTACTTTTTGTGAAATAAGATGGGTTGTATGTGAGAGTATTTTGGAAGAATGTGCACTCTAATGGACAAAGTTGCATTTCAATGAAAAGCCACCCACCCACTATTCAAATCATGAGAAGATGCTGCCCAGGCGAGTATTGGGATGCCACATGTCAATTAGGGGTGCAAAGGGTCACTATTCACACAACAATCCCCAATTTTTTTTGTGGAGGTCCCATTGCAGTAGTGGGTACAAGGCTTTTCATGGACATACACCCAAAGGTCAGCCTTCATCACCTACGAATCTTGAAGATTTCAATGGATGAAAGCTATCTGTAATTTAATGTCCTTTTTGCACATCTCCCAAAAAGGTAACAGTTAGTTCTTTGTTTGTACATGCTTTCTCTGAAATGTATAATGTGTAGGGTAAGAACCGCTTGGAGTCGTGCATTCTTGAAATAAGGGCAAATTGAGAGGTGCTGAGCTCATGCCCAAGTTGGGAAATGTCCCACTTCAAGGGCCTTACCTACTACCAGAATCAAGGAGAGTGTTTTTAATAGCAGACCATACATTGAAAAGGCAAGACATAAAGCACCAGCCGAAAATTTCTAGTGTATCCAGAGGAGACAGTGTTGTCACACATTTGATGTCCTAGGTAAATTTTGATACCCCATTCCACCATACCGAAGACATCAAATGAACTTGTCACCCATTAAAATATAATTACTATTTATTTCAACTCTTTCTCTAATGGAGGAGTGGGAGAGTAGAGGGGGAGGTGATGAATGTGTATCAAAAAAATTTAAGGCATTTGCATGCTTTTGGGGATTAACATGATGAAAAGAAAAACAGATGCAAGGTCAGGAGCTTGAAGAAGGTCCATAGGAAAGTCAGAAAGACTCAAGGATTGGGAACTTTTCAAACATAATCGGGAACGAACAGGCATGGGGATAAAACGAGTCCCAATGCACAGAGTGAAGCAAGTGAGCGTGTATTCTAACAATCACTTGAATTACACAGCAAAAATTTTGTAAACCCATATGAACAATGATCCCAAAGACTCAATCAGTTTTTTTTTGTTCTATTCAGTCACATTTACAAGCTTTTTGAGGTGAGATGAGTTGCCATTTATTGGTTCAACCTTTTGTTGTGCTCAATGTCAGCTTTAAATCAAATCAACATTTAGTAAACGTGCTTGAAATGTGAATCAATGATCAAAAATCCATTATGCTTTGGAACAGGCCTGTTCCATAGTAAATATGAAGCATGTATGGGCACATGCATGGAAAATTTTATGATCCCATCCTCAAACTCTGGAATTTACAAAACCCACAAGTCATACCCTTTCTTATTTCTTTTTGAGGAATAAAGCCCGTCTCTAGATAGATAGTTGTGTGTGATCCTTTTTCTTTCATGGTGAATTATGGACGGTGGGACTCCCCATTAAATGCATAGAAAGGGTCGAGGAGACATCATACAGTTGAGAAACCGTTAGAATCCAAGAGTATTATTGCTTGATTGATTGACTGATTACTGCTGGAGATCTAGACGCTGGGCTGGTATCAGAGAAAGCTTCCCTTGGTGTCAGAGAGTGGATAGAAAGGGGATGCAGCGTGACATTACTAAAGCATAAATGTATCCATTTGGAAGCCTTTAAGGGCACCTGGTTTGTGTTTTAAAATAGAACGAAGCCTATGGCAAATAAAACTCACTGTAAACTATCCCAGAAAGTGGGACTAGAAAGTGGCCAGCTTCACAAGAGAAGAATGTCAGTCTTTTTGTTATTTCATAGCTCTTTGTGAACAGAAAGTGTTGGAAAGCGTCCAGGTGCTTATATCAACATATAACCGACTCCCAATCCTCCAAAATTAAACAAGGAAAAGCCAACAGTTTATGATTTTGAGTGTTTCACCCTTTGATAAAGCAGAGTGAGGTAGAACCCAACAGCAGGAAGAAGTTGGATATTACTGACACACAACAGTGGACTACATTCTCCATGCTTTGAGATTATTGTTTTACAAGAAGTCAGCAACTTTGCAGGCCGGTCTGTGGCAACGTAGCTTTCCTTAAAATCACCCTGTTTTTGGACCTTTGCTTTCTCAGGAGGAATGTTGTTGACCCAACTTCAAAGTCACTCATACATATAGACCCAAGAATTCAAAACTCAATTCAAGGAGCTTGCAACCCTCTCTCTCTCTTCCCATAAATCCTATCTTCCACAACCCAAACCTCACTCCCACAAATCGGCTTTGCTTAAAAATTCACCAGCTTCAACTCTCAAAGCACATACACACCAACTTGTGGCTCTGCAAACTCCACAAACACCCCCCTTGCCCCCTCATTTGAAGATCAAAAAACCAACAAAATCAACACAATACTGCACCCCTAGGTTTTTCAAATGATTATATCTATGGTAAAGAAACTTAACAATTAGAAAACACATTTGATTAGAAAGCTCTTCAGGGAAAACAATTATCCCTTTCAAAAAATACAAGTCTACAAAAACAGGTTTTTTATTGGATTTTTAGTTTAACAAATACCCAAAATGACAAGCATCAAAAAGACCACCTTGTCAATTTAGACAAGTCAATTTGGACCCGCCATTGTGACTAGGGTGGTTTTTTTTATTAACAAAGTAAGAGACTATTTGATGAGTCATTTTGGTTGGTAGATAGTAAACCATTTGATTGATCAAATTTTTAAATAAATTTACATTATTTAGTTTTTGGATTATTATTTTTTGAATTTTTTTAAGTAGGTAGATAATAAATAAGTTTAGATAAATCATAAAAAACCAAATAGATAGGTAGGTGCTAAGCTTAGTCTACCTAATTACCTTAGTCTAGAACCTATCTACTCTAGTCCCTTACGCATGCACATAGGCTACAAGTATAAGGAATTGAACCCCTCACTTTCACAATGATAATCCATTGATAAATTACACCTCCAATAAATGACAATTTTTGTTCAACTTTTTATTTCACATCATTATTTATGTAAGTAAGTAAGAAAGTTAGGTAATTATTAAACAAATTGAAAATGAAGGATGTAGGTAAAAGGAAAATAGGTAGGTAGGTAGACCA
This sequence comes from Sphagnum tenellum, assembly GCA_963921925.1. Lineage (NCBI taxonomy): Eukaryota > Viridiplantae > Streptophyta > Sphagnopsida > Sphagnales > Sphagnaceae > Sphagnum > Sphagnum tenellum. The sequence goes on from OY998145.1 coordinate 16,145,667, forward strand.
TCTACCTAACTTAAGTAATAGTTAGCTAGTTTGGTTTATTAACTAACATAGGGTGTTCAATTTGACAAGAAAATCATTGGTCATTTTGACAAAACATGTCATTTTGTTTTGTCCAACTTGACCCCACTTGAATAAAACCCATTGACCATTTGAACAAGGTGGTCAATTTTTTGTTCAATTTGATTTGATGTTCAATTTGATAAATAATCAAATACTTCATTTTAATCAAATTCACAAGTCAAAAAATACACATGCCATTCAATCCGCAAGCCTTTAATCAAAATGGACATGTTCATTAATAAAGATGGACAAAGTAGTCAACTTGGACAACTTTTCAAACCATGAATTATAATAATGAAATCTTTCTAAAACCATATTAGTCTCCCAAATCAAAGTTAACTTAGTATTTTGTTAAATGTTTTAATAATCATGGGTCATTTTGGAAATTTGACTTTTGACCTTTTAAATGGCCATAATTTATGTTTTAAGTTCAAATAAGGGAATACATTCCCATTTTAGTAGTTAATATTCAAAACCTTTCCAACAATCTTTAAAAAACTCAACTCAAACAAGTCTTGATTTGGGGACCACCAAATGATGCAACAACAAATGTTAATAATGTTTCCTCTCATTAGATGGTCCAACAAACCTATGTTAAAAAATAATTGCCTCAAATTTAATAAAAAACTTGATCCCAACAATTAGAAATCCGATTAATTTATTTATAATATGCACAATTCAACAATACACAAGCATTTTCTATGCTTCCATTAACTTGAAAATAAGAAAAAATCAATGTTATATCCATATTCCATTTACTTACAACCTACTTTGTAAAACCCAAACATCATTGAATGGTATGGAAGAACAAGGTTAGGGATGTCTTGGGTAATCAGAGCAATAGACATTGCAGAAAATTTGGATTTTTTTTAAAAGATTTACTTTAATGCATGTTAAAGATGTGGTTTGTTAGTTTTATTTTGATAAAGTAAAAGAAGTCCTCATATTAATCCTTGAATAAAATATTATTTCTATTTTTGAATAATTAAAGTTGATTTATGGTTACTTGTCATTTTTTATGACAAAGAACACAAATTATCTACTCTACCATGCTTATGCCCCATACCAAGAATCTAAGGAATCTACATCTCAAAAATGCATGCCATATTAATTATAATAGTCATGACACAACAAAATGAGGGGTTATATGTGGGGAAACCAAAACGGCATTTAATTTAATCTAATTTTTTGGGTGATCAATCAATATCCACATGCACCTCATAGATTTTTTTCAAATTGCATCTATCTAAATCAATTCCATAATTAGGCCTTATTACATTGCAATTTGAAATATGTACATTTCAAAGTTATTCTTGCCATGTTTGTCAAGTGATGCTAATCAACATTTTTCTTGGATGTCAACATGTTTTATTATCATTCGTATGTTCAGGGTCAACATAAGGTTTTCCTAGGTCAACATGGTAATTTTACAAAGAGTGAATTACATATCTATCCCAAAATTATCATCCATAAAATGTATAAAAAGGTGGACAATTGACATTCCCTAAAAGGTAATTGCAAAACCAAAGTGAACCAATTTTCAACACGAGACATGTCCATAATAATATGTTTTTATAATATATTTTTATCATAATAATATGACATTGTTGGATGCCCATGTTTTAAGGTAAAAATTTATCTTTTTTTATAGTAAAAGAAAAAACTACTACCATATCAAAGAGGAAGAGATTTTATAGATGGGCATTACATTATTTTTTTAATTTAATTTCCTTTTGTTTGGTAATGTTTCATGAATAACAAACATGAGGCCTAATGGCTATTGAAAAATTGTAAGTTATATATTTTATGTGCATTGATTTTATTCAATCCTCCTCATCTAGCCATTGGATCAAGATTAATTTTGATTCAAAGTGAACTTTGAGTTCCAACTTTGCTTATGTTTAGGTTAGTTAAAGGATGCCATCAAGATTTTTGTTTATTATGTACTATAATACTTGTTATATGTCACCTTTTTTTAACAAAAATGGCTTACCCTTAGTGTGCTTTCACCCCAAAAAAAGTTATGCCCATTTGAATGGCCTACAATGAGCCTTATTTTCAATAGTCCATATCATAATCATTTTTGGGTGAATTTTTGTTTTTATTTTCTTAACATGTACATTAAAAAAAATTTACAATGGCTATTCTTCATATGGACTTTTTAGGTCATTGACCACCATGTGATTCCCCACTAAATTAATGATATCAAAATAGACTACCATAATAACATCACCATAGGGATTTTAGAGAGTGGAAAATCCACCAAAAATGAACCACCCTAACTTGCAACCACTTGAACCATGAATGCAAACCTCCATGACATGCCCCATTCAATTGAACTACAAAATGTAAAGTTGATGTCAACATGGTGCATGTAACCTAGCTTTCCCCTATTCATGTTGAGAATACTAAAATGTTTAGTAGATATGCAAATGTTATCCCTTATGCAAAACAAAAACATAATATAAATAAATAAACCAAGACATTTGGATTATGAGGATTATTTACTAGATTTTGATTATTATTATTACCATAGCAATGGACAGGGTAGGGACTCGAATTGGATTTTTGTAAATTGTAATGTTGAATTAAGTTGGCAATATAAATTGTAGCAAGAAATATGCTAGGAAACTACATATATAAAACCAAGAAAGGAATGAATTTTTATCTACCTTATGTCGATATTGTGCAAGGGTTGTTATGTTCTTGGATCACCGTAAGGAAGTGCCCCCATTTTCGATGTGGATCAAAAGTTCAATTGTTGTAGTTGTCAAAGAAGGGGAACCGATTGAAAAAGATGTGGTGCACTTGTCAATGCCACCAACATTCAAAGCCAAATGTTATCAAATAATGTGGGCACTTGGGAACCATCCTCATGTTTCAAATGTTGAAGAACACTTGACAACATGTGACAATGGTGTAACATCAATCTTTGAACAAGAATTTCTATTAGGACCAATTGACCAAAGACAATTGTTTGCAAAACTAAAATATTTAGGATGGGTTGAAGAAATATCAGAGTTAAACTATGGGGTACTAAGTCTTGTTTCGTTGTGTAATTGGGTGAAAACAAACTATGTTGGGGGTAGTGCAATAGTGAAGTGAAATGAACATGGCTTCACTCTTGTAAATTTTGCTTCCTTAATTTCCAGTTTGGACCAATCCTTCATTTTCCCATTAGATGTGGATCAAGTTTTGTTTTCAATGATCAAAAGGAGAGAGGATGGAAAATAGTTTTGAGGAAGGAACTTCATGAGAGATGAGTAATTAATAAAATTCACATTGACCTTACTCAATTTGATATGTTCAAATTAGAAAATGATGGTGCATATATAGGTCTACAAGCTCCAATCTCCATTGATGAATCAATTCAACCTATTGCCTTTGTTAAAGGTTCTACAATTGCTGCAAGTGATTTAATTGTTGATGTGCCTAATGGAGGGGATCAAAATGATGGAATAGATACTAATGAAGAACATGCAACAAGTACCTCTAGTAATGATGGTTAGTATTTATATTTGTCCAAATGTTAAGACCACTTAAACCTAAAGCTGAAAATTAGCATAAAAGATATTTACATATTTTTAATTGGTTGGGCTCTATGAGCAAGGATTAAATACATTATGTGATTAGGTTGTAAGAATTATAAAAAATTTCATGCTAATAGTAAAATTATGGGACAATTTTGGATCGTGTTTAATTTTTATGTTTATAAAAATCAAATTCATTGTACCTTGTTTGTTCTCAATTAACTATGTTGTAGTTGAATTAATCTTTTGTGAAAATTAGAAACATGGTTTGCATGTTGTAGGAATATGCCCGTAGTAGAGATATAATGTTTTTTTTTCATGTCTTTGGAGGCCTAAGGGGATCAAACTTAATTTGTTATTTTTGTTATTTTGAAAAAATTCTTACAATTTATTTTTTCAAAACTAATAACATGTGTTATTTATTAGAGTCATAAGCAACACTACAACAATTGTCTATTCATAAATTGCTAAAGATATGGCCAACCAATGTAGTGTAAATTGTCATAAATTCATAAAATGTTTATTTTAATGCTTTAAAAATCATTTTGGGAATATTTTATATATATTCCATGTGGCAAAGAAAAGTAACATTGATGACTTATTTCAATCACATATGACATGTAATAATCCACATCAATAATTGTATTAATATCAATGATGACTTACGTCAATCATATATGTGTATTCCAAATCCACATAAAAAAGGCAACGATTTTTTTAGTTGACAAAATAAAGTCGTGTTAACAAATAAATTTCCAAGTGTAGTTGGGGTTGTCTGATGTGACTAGAATCCCAATTGAAATCAATCAAACCAAACACACATATTTAATGCATCAAATAATTATTTTTAGGGGGGGTATTAAATGATTGTCCAATCTATTTTTTATCAACCTATTATTATCTATTTATATATATACATATTAAATCCACCCTATATTTATTATAATTTATTATTTCAAATTATTGCACTCTGTATTTGTATTCATGTATTTTTTACTAATTTTATTGGTGTCCCCCATGGGGTTGTACATAATGATTATGAACACATATCTACAATTATGTTTTGAAAATATGCACTTATTATCGATAAAAGATTTTTAAATTAAAAATCTTGGACTAGTTCATAGACTAGATTGTTAATAAATTTAATTTTTTCTATTCAATTTTATTCCAAATTTTTTATATTGAATAAGTATGCTTGAAAAATGAAATAATAAAATCAATTGTGAAAGCATTTTATTTAGAACCTTAATTAAATGGTAATTATGGACTTATTTTCAAAAGTCCTTTCACTAGAAGGAATTATGTCCTTTGCAACTACAAAATCAATGATTACAACTCCTAAATGACTATATGTATGACTATAATCATAAACTATTACTTTGAATCCTATGTGTAAAAATCATAGTCATGTATTAATGGGGCATATGTTTAATCGGTGATGAGGTGGTAATAGGATGGATGAAATCATTTTTTCATCACTTGTATTTCATCTATATGGCATTGATGACTGATGACAAAGTGACATGGACATCCACTTGTCATTCACCAATGTCATTGGGAAGAAATCATTATGCATGTGACTACAAAATCACTTTACAATGATTAAAAAATGATTAGATGTCATTCATATGAATAAAGACATACATAGGGTTACCTACATGGATCATGATCATATGGCATTTCAGTATTACTTTAAATGACTACCAAATGACATCAAAATGATGGTATAATTACTACCAACTAAATATGTGAACAAGTATTAACTAACCCACATGAAAAATAATGTTTCTAATTTTTCTAACATAATTGTTCATGGCTTTAATGGAAACAATAGGACCCTATGAATTATGAATTGTTCCATAGAACAAAAAATTTGCCATTCTATACAAAGGTGATTTAACAAATATGAAAAACATTCAATTATGAATTAATTTCAAAATTGTAAAGATTAGCAAGGAATGTGCAAAATAACTTTAATAATCAACCTTTAGGTCTTCAAATGAAGTCAATAGTACAAAACACTATTGACTCCTATCAAAGATGTAGTAGTTGGAGGTGGGGGGAGTCCCATTGGAGCATTCAACCCACATGGGTCTATTGTAGTTGTGATGAAGAGATCTTCTACATCTGCCACTTTTTTTCTAGAACGGGCCTTTCTTTGCAAGATAGCTCTCCAAAATGGTTTCTTCAAGTCTTCTAGAAAAAAAAACTTGTGTCATTTGACTTGGAAATATGAAGGGTTCAAATGTCAATGGTAGCCTATGTCAAAAATTCACACTAAGGAACCCAACTTCATCTCATACATATGTTGGGTTTCCTTGATTGTATTCTCATTGGATCCACTCACATCTAAAAATCACAATAAGGGTATGCACTAGGCCATAATATAGTTTGAATATATCTCTTAATATCCCAACATACTTGACATTAACTACTCTAGCATCAACAGTCTGTTGCTCAAACATAGAAGCAATTCCATTATCATATGTTTACAACAATTTACTCTTTGAATCCTCCACTCTGAAGTGATTACCATAGGCTTTCATCTTAGTGTAATGTGTTGCTACGTGTGAGTGTTTGCTACATAATAACACAACATCCAAGCCTTTTGGGTTGCTGAAGTCCATATGTTGTGCATGGACAACATCTTTGACCCATTCAACAAAAGGAGGTGTATTTAGGTTAGATGCTCGCTCCAAGTTCCACTTCTTACATAATTAGAAGCCCTATATCACATCTTTGAAACGTATACAACAATTTTAAACATGATGTGAAAATGAATTGATTATTAATGCAATGCCATCTTGGACACATATGAACTTATTGGGTCCATGGCATCATGATGGCAGAGTTGTTTAATACATATTGGTGGGCAACGTCCCATAGAATGGTACTCATCAGGAACTTGCTGCCATCACCTTTTAACAGCTCACCAACATGTTTTTTTTCCTAATCAGCATCCCATATTCGCCACTTCACAACATCAAACCTTTGCAAGCACTTAGTGATGAAAAGTAAGCACTCATCTCAAGTGTATCCATTGGCCATTGACGCTTCAAGCCTTGCCATATTATGCATAAACAAGTTCAACGTCTTCATGTACCTTTCTACAAAATACATCCTCCTAGTAGCAATTGGGCCACCTAAATCTAACTCATCTACAAGGTGATACAATAAATGAGCCATGATGTCAAAAAAAGATGGTGGAAAATGAATTTCCAACAAAGTTAAACTAACTGAAACATCTTATTGAAGTGATTCAATGTCTGAAGGATTTCAAAATTAACCACAGATGTGGCTTAAAACCCACACACTATAAATTGTGTTGTACTTTCATAGTGTCCTTCTCCCCTATTATTGTTTTCAAAAGGATTTTTGCAAAGATTTGCTCACAATGCATAACATCCAATGTATTTCATATCAATACGTCCTACACAAATCATAACACCCACAACCAGAACATTGTTAGATCTCATGCTAAACCAATTTCCAATATGTTCAAATTACAAATTACATTGAAAACATGAACCTAAAGACTAGAGGACAAAAATGCAAACATATTAGTAAAGACTTGATCATACACCAATTTTTGTAAGAGAAATGATATGATAAAACACTTTTTGCCACATCATTGGATTAATTTTTATTATGTGTCCCAATATTTTGAATTCCATACCAAAATTTAATGCCAAACAAAAACATTAAACTGCCAAGCATATGAAATACATGTTCATGCTTTAAACAAATATTTGCAACTACTACATATAAAGGCGAATGGAATTCTTATGACATATATGGTTGTTTTTAAACACACCTACCAATATGGCAAGTCATACAAAATAGAATGTCGTTTCACACCATGTTGTTTAGAAGGATTTAAACCCTAAACTCCACCATTTCTATTGTTTGACTTTAACCAAGATTGGTATTCTACAACTTGTGCCAATTGTTCTTTTGTAGTGACACTTTTAGGTTTGTTGCGTGTTTCCAATTGCCCATCAAAATGGCCTTTCATCCTTGTTGACCTATATGGGTGCCAATCTAGTAGCCATTTATGTGTGCTAGTTTAGGTCATCTTCCCTAGTTCCACGAAATGTTCACCTTTAAAATTTGGCCCACAAATGGGACATGCAATATATATCCTTGGTGACTAACCCCTAGAACTACTCCATACCCAATAAAATCATGGATGGTCCAAAGCCTAGCTTTCAAAGTAAATGACCTAGAGCCCAAAGGTTTCAACACAATATATGCAACAATTTTTTCCCATATTTTTTGGAGCTCTTCAATTAATGGTTGTAAATAGACATCAAAAAATTTAGATGTCACAAAATCTTTCCGTGGAATCAGCAAGGCTAGTAAAATGAAAAAAAAAAGTTGTCAACCATGGAGGTAAATTATAATTCAACAACATAATAGGCCATGTTGACCACGTTGAATAGGTCAATTTGAATGGATTGACGCACTCGCAACTCCTTGAGGGACTCAAATGTGAGTCCCAAACAGAAAACAACGAAAGAAGGAGGAGTCGAAGCATGCTCCTTAGCTCACAACACTTTGAGGGGTAGAGGGGCGTGCTGAAGCTCCGGGATGGGACTAGGAAGAGTCGACAAGCTTCACTCACTCACACGAGCTTGCACACAACCCACACAAGGTGGTTAATGCATAGTTGGAGCACCTTTGGTGCTAAGACAAACCATGGGTAACACGAACACACAAGACTCACCGCGGCCCAAACTTGAGGGAAGCCACCACCTTCCCCCTTATAGTATACTCTGCACTTCTCCATGGGGCCCACATCCAAATGGCTTTTCTTTCCCGGGACTCCCACTCCCGAAATCGCACCAACTAGGACTCTCGCGACTTTGGAGCCCCATAACTTTGCAAGCAGACCTCGGATCGAGGTGCAATCTGAAGCAAAGTTATAACTCTCATTGAGAGCTTTCCAACAGTATGTTGCATGTCATCTGCAGACGAGTAAATCGGGTTGATTCTCGACTTTTTCTGGTCGAGAGTCAAACTGGTAATTTGACTCCTAACCCTTTTTTTGGCCATAACTTGTGTTTCAGATATCTAAATGAGCAATGCAAGCCCATTTTAGATATCTACGTTCTAAGAATTTTCCAATAATATAAAAAAAAGACACAAGTCATTGAGTTTTGACCCCTGAAATTGCTCTCTGAAATTTTTGGAGTCCACTAGGATTCCATCTCTCAAAATGGGAGTTGCCTTGGGAGTGTGAGGGTTCACTCCCTCATACTTTCCTACACTCCTGGGAATATGTGATGTGACTCCCAGGCTTCCTCTTGGCCCGCACCCTTGCAACCCTTTTACCTTGGTCGCAAGCCCAAAGCTAGGGTTGCAACAATTTGCAGCCAATGTTAAGTGCACATTTTTTGGATCTAATGCAAAAATTGGATATTTTTCATGAACATGTTTCTAGGCCTTGGAGTCACAAGGATGCCTCACAAGTCCATCCAAATTACTATTTTGCGAATGCCACAACATCAACTTGGACATTGCAGGTGCCCTAAACATGTGTTGAAGCCTAGGAATTATTTGAAAATGTCAAACCACTTTCAAGGGAAACACCATGTTTATTTCATCCTTGTAACAAGGTTTTCCACACTTGGGACAACGGACAACATTTTTATGGTCCCCCCAAAACAAAACACATCCTTTTGCACATGCATGGATGTTGTTGTAATTTAATCCAGGATTCTAAGTCAATGTTCTTACAGCATAATACTTGCCCACCAAACAATTGGGTTCAAGTAGTAAATGAAAGTGCAAGAATGCAAATAATTCATTTGTAAATTCAATGTTGATTCCATGTACTGTACAAAGATTCATAAAAAGTATTTTGTAGTTAATGTGGTACACTTGGTGCCTATGTACAATGCCTTCATTGCATCCTCCAAGGCCATTGGATCAAAACTATGTTGTTCTGCTCCATCTTCAAATGACATTTCTCCCAAAGGTTGTTGGCCTTCATGATCAAATGGGGCAACTCCTTCACCATCACTATTATTGCCTTCATTACTATTATAATGTAGTCCATTAGCACCCCCAAAAGCTTCTTCAACAACATCCATAGCCTTTTTTTCTAGGGACACGAGCTCATCTACTTGTTAGAATGCATTAGCCACCATTCCTTGGATATCCATCCTAGAATAAAATTCTTGGAATTGATGTTTATTTGGTACTTTAGATTCCTCTTCCCATTCTTCATTTGAAGAGTCTCTATTGCCTAGGCCTTTCCAAACTTGGAAACTTACATCCCTACCATTACGTATGAGGTGGTCTTTCACATTTTCTAATTTATATGATAAGTGCCCTTTGCACTCAGTGCAAGGACAATGTATGCGCTTTAGCTTATAAAAGTGTGCCTTCTACTCTTCCTTAACCCATAGTCTATCATCTTGATGTTGCTACCTTCTCACATGCCACAGTGGCAATCTTCTTATGTCCTCCAAAGCATCTTGAAACACAAATGCTAGCATATGACACTTGCCTTAAATCGATTTTCCATTAGTCCCGGCCCAACTTTGTCCTTGGATCTATGTAAGGTGCATGTAGTGCCAATGAAAATGAAATCCTTGAGTGAATGCAATCATTAAATACAAACCCCCCATCACCTACATACAAACTTCAAAAGTTTTATTGTGTTACATTTTATCATGGGTATTCATCTTGTTATATTGTGATCCAATCAGAAACCTTAACTTGAGACTTGACAAAACCATGTGTTAATAAATGTTTTTGTTTAGGCAACAATTCCAACTAACACATACTTATGTGCTTCAACATTGTGATAGAACAATATTTCTTTACAAGATACATAGGAGGACTCAAAAGCCCAATGTTCAAATCTGCCATCCAAAATAGTCACTTGGTGCCCATTGCAACACATTCAACCCGTTGCTCATAAACTTGTTCAATAAACCTTAAATGAATAAATTGATAAAGGAATTGCATGTACATGTGGGTTCATAAGTAGGATATAGATGGTAAATTTTTAGCTTGCAATATATGCTTGAAATGCTTCTAGTGACATTCTCGGGTTTGACCTTTGGGGTATCAATATGTTAGTTGGGACCATTTAAATGGTAACACAAAGGGTATAACACCAAATTACGATCCACAAGTTTAGACAATTTTTCTGATGAGCCGAAAGAAGGTAGCACATTATTACCCTAGGTTTCCTTTTTGCACATACCAAAACCAATGTGCTAAAAAGTTCATCAAAGGTGACACACATGCATTCAAATTAATTGTAGTTTTTTTTATGTACAAGATTTATAGCAACAAAATTATGGAAACTAGTTAATATAGAAGATTTCATGAAGACAAATTGACAAGAACAAAATGCAACAAATAGTCAAGACCTTGATGAACCCTACGACACTTTATACACATCTTGAAAGGTTACTACAAGTATGAAACATCCCAATATAAAGGCACTCCACAATTATATTTAACCAAACCCTATATGAGGACCCCCAAAAAAATTACATGTTTACTAGATGCATATCATATCCCATTTGGACTCTCACCAACTAAACAATGAATCCAAACAACATTTTCAGCATGTTAAAGCATGCTAGCCAAAAAACCCTATGAATTACTGAAACCAAAAATTATAATCATAAATTACAAAGCCAAGGAAAAAAGGTAAAACATTAAATATATATATGTTAAAATTGTTACTATAATACTAATGTAAATATTGCCAATAAAAAATCAATTGAAATTATATAGTTGATGTAAAATTGTTCTTATGTTGTTGAAATATTTGAAAAGGTTCAACCATGCAACCACATGTTTGGCTTTTTAGCATTGGGTGCTATCCTCCATTTATATTAGATGCCCTTCTTAACACCATCATCATGTCCTACCATCCATTTCATTTCCTTGCAAAAATAGTGTTTTTGTGTCCTAAGAACCATTATGTTTCTATAGATGCAAGCAGATGGTACAAAAACACCATTTAGAATTTAATTGTAAATGCAAGCTAACCAACTAAAAATAATCAATGGAGAAAGACAAGAGGGGTTTAAAGCCTTACTTTGGAGTTGGCTTTGATATTGTACAAGGTAGAACCTCCTACTTCAATCAAAGGCTTCCATGGCAGTTGTAAGTAGGTCCTATAACATGGATTTCCTTCTCTCAGAATGTTCATCACAATGTTCATTATTGCAATATAATGCATGACAACTTGAATTTCAAGAACGATTTCTAATCCTGTAATTTATTTTGTGTTCATTTACTTGGGAGCTATAAAGGAGAAAGATGGGTATGAATGACAGGGTCGTAAAGAATGGCATTTCATAATTGCACAACTAAAGATCATTACACCCCTCATCCTTCACAACCTTTAGAAATGGGGATCAAAATGGATATGATGGAAGTTGTTTCCCTAAAGCAATTATGGGTGTGAAAGTACTTCAATTTCCATAATGTTTTTATGAATTGAACCTTATCTTGAATTTTTTGTAATTCTTTTGGGTGGATTTGTTTGTATAATATTTTGGCGAATCATTACTTGGGTGAAAATGAAAACTGGCAACATATGTATTTATATAAAAAGAGAGAAAGAAAATCACCTCTCCAATGTTGAAAAGAACGAATGAAAACTTTTTTTTTAAAAATGACAAGTAGTTTTAAGTTATGTTGGTACTTATCCTTCCTTGCCACCCCGACCCTGAAAATGCATCAACCACTATGTACAAACTACATGATAAAATTATTGTATATAAATTTAATAGTTTCATATTTGAATTCTCATTGGAAAGACAACAATTGAAAATCTTCTCAAGGATATCATCAAGTGCACATAGGTAGGTACTGTGGCAAAGTGACAATTCATAACTATGAGAAAGATCTTCATTTCTGGATATTAACATGTGTGGATCCTTTCAATAAGAATGCACATCTTGTGAGTTGCAGGAAACACAAAGGCAAAAAGAAATGGCACCTAGGTCCTACAACATGTGTGGCAATGTGGGTTACATGAACCGCAAGGCAAAAGATCTGATTTTGATTCTACAACATATTTGGGTTGTGTGGGGGTTGCAAGAACCATAAGTGATATATAAAATTGATTCTGCAACATGCATAACCATCGCTACATCACTATTGAAGATTGTAATGCCAAAACTTTGTGTACTATCTAGTCCAAATTAGTTTTAGATAAGCAAAAACTTTATGAGGGTTTTGACATTTTGTTTATGTAGATTATATTATAATCTAGAATGTGCACCTATGAGAAAATATGTTCTTTTATAATCCTCTAGGAGAGCTCCAACACATTCACCTTTTCTATTGCAAATTCTCTAACTTCAAGGAAGTAAGCTCTTCCTTCACATTTGACTTACAAAACCCACGTCTAGATTTCACTCAAGCTCCATTTCCACATTTCTCCATAGTGCCAAAAAAACACAGATCCTCACAAAAAGTTTTAATCTATTATTGAACATCTTGTAAATTCCACAATTGTTGCCAATTCAAACTTTTGATGATTAGGGAAAAACTTTAATTAAAAATAAATCAACTGGTTGCAAAAACTTCACTTGTTAAAGCTAAGTACAAGAAAGCTAAGTGAAGATGGACACATCAAAACACACTGGAAAGGTCTCCTCCTCCTCCACCACCACTATGATTGCACCAACCCATCCTTCTTTAAGGTTAAAAAAGTTGCCTTCATTCATCACCCATTTTTGGTGCCTTTGAAGAATGCATTTTGTTGACCATTTATGCATTTTGTGGACAATTCTAGTCAAAATTTTGTTGAATTTTTTGGTTGAAAAAATTTGCAATAGAAAATGAAAGAGGATTCAAAAGATTACTGATGATGAAAAATAGCCCCATCTTTTTCTACAATAAAAAAAACTCAATTTATGGGACTTTTGGTAGTCCACACATAACAACAACATCAAATAAACAAGAATTTTTCCAGGACCTGATGATATGGAATCATTCATCAAGCACAAATGAAGGAAGGTATTTGCTTATTAATATGGGAAATGCTAGATGATTGATTTCATTTGTAACATGGTTTTGATCTACCACTCAAACGACCTAAATTGTCAAATCATTATATAGACAAAACAACTTATATGTACACTTGAAAGAACAAGCAGCTCAATCACTTGCCATTAAGTTCAAACTTGTTTTAAAAATAGGAACATGTGAAGAATGTAACATCCTTAACTAGCAAAGTCTTTTGATCAATCTCAATACATTAGTATGTTGTGGGAGATAGTAATGGGTATAGACCTAGGTTGCAAAGCTCTTTTGATCCCAATTTTCACATTCTTTCAAACTCTTTCAAATTTTCCATAGCTTGGAACCTTTGCTTCAACCATGAAAATGGAACTCAATGGCCAATGATCAAATTGTTGCAATGTAGTCTATTTATAATCCAAGGTTTGCCTTAAGTCCTTTCCAAACCATGGTTTTCAATCACACCTACAAAGAGTAGAATCCCCAAAATAAAAGAAGAAATAGTGAAATACACAATGTTTCCCTTTATGGTCTAGGGTCAATGCCACTCATGAAGATTCATGCATTTAGATTTGGGTATGTCGTCTTCTCAAATATGCAAGGCTTCAAATCAACCAAGTCATACATTGGAGGCAAGAGACATATTATATGCATTGAAAGTTCATGATCTTCCTTAGAAACAATTGATAGTTCAAACATTGAAATGTGTATGCAAAAACAACATACCAATTTCAAAATTTGTGATTTATTGTGGTCGATATCTTGTTGTGCCTTTGTTGTGATAATGTGAGGATTATTTCTTCCTAAACTTGCTCAAATCAATGTACTTGCCTTCCAAACCAATACTCAAATTTCTTATATGAATGAGTAACTTGTGCTGCATTTTGAATGTGGTGCAAAAATGGTTGTCATTTTATGAATTCTTGTTTTAGGTCAAAATAAACATTTTGACAAGGATGAATGTGGTCATTATGGTTCTACATCCATTCAAATTTCATTAATGATGTTTCCTTAGGTTTTTATTAGGTTTGTTACTATTTGTTCATGTGTGTTGGTACATTTGCAAGAAATACTTTGCACACCAAATGTTTTATGGAAGGATATTATTAGAGGATAGCATGTCAAGTGCCACATAAGGTCAAGATGTTGTGCCTCCTACAAAAGAGAAATGTGAATACGAACTTGCCAAACATGCACATGTTGCAAAGCTTGCATACTTGTTGAATCTTCTCAAGGATGCAAGTGCAGAACTATGGGTATTTAATCTTTGTTAGTGCCTTCTCCAATGAACATGCAAGGATGTAAAATTAAGTTTTGGTGGGTTGTTTTGAATTTCCCACCTTTTTATTATCAATCATTGGACAAGAGTCAATGTGTATTGCATATATGTGAGAACTTGCATATGCGCACAGTTTTATTTTTCCACTATGTGAAAAAGGGGTGTTTTGGAACTGGCCTTGCAACTCAATTTTTGAGTTGCATCAAGCACTTGCAACTCATTATATTTATACGCCTATGAGTGCTATTGGACAAGTTGCAAGAGTTGCAACTCACCGTATATACGATGCAACTCATTAGAACTCAATTGCAACTTTGTCGCATCAATTTTCAACTACTATGCAACTCCCTTATGACTACAACCATAATGTCATATTGACATCATTTTTCATCCATACATCAAAATTTAACACTTGGCACTATGAGGATTTTTCATGATTTTTTTGAAATATTAATATCCATCATCCATTATGATTATTTGTTTTAAATGGTCTTGGATTATGACACATGGCACCATAATTTTTTTCCATGTGGCATATTAATTGAATTTTGGAAACAAATATATATATGTACCTAAGTATGTCGATACATGGGCATAGGTAGGTAAGTTGATATAACTCCAACCTACGTACTTACTTAATTACTTACTTATTGTCTAAGTAGGTAAACAAGTAGGACCTATTCACTTAAGTAGGCAAGTAGATAGGTAGGGTTAAGCTTTTATGATCTCATCCCAACATGGCACATGTATTTTAATGTGAAATTGCAAGAGTAGACACTACCTTTTTATAGTTTGTGAAATGAAATATTGAAAACAAAACATATGGGTTTAATCTTTAAATGGTACCCTAATTACAATTGGGTTGTAACTGCCAAAAAACATTTCCCACGTGTTTTTTGTTTGATTTTAATTTTGTAATTAATTTGAAATTCATAACTATCCATCTGACATAATTATTTGGAATTTAATTATTTGAATTAAATATATGATAATTAATTATCTAGATTGATTATACGAATTAATTAATTAATGTAATTCAAATAATTAATTAATCGATTGATTCAAATAATTAATTATCAAAATAAATATTAGATGATTAATTATTTAAATAACTATTAAATAATTATTTATGTTGATAATTGATGATATGAATTCAAATAAAATTCAATAAAAATTCACCCACATTAACAAAGTTTATTATCTAAAATTATTTGAATTTATTAATTAAATTTATATAAATAGTTAATGAGTTTGAATAATTGGTTATTAGATATCTATTTATTTATTTTCTGAATTAACTAAATTTTATTCATGAATTCATATGAATAGTTTATTATTTAATTTACTTAATTAGTTCATGGTAATTAAGTATATTACATATAAATTATTAATTTAAAAATAGGTAACAAATAATTCATTTTGAAACGTTAAATAATAAATATGAATTTGAGTAGAAGACATTGAGGTATATAGAAACATATTCATATGTACACCCTTATTGAATGTATAATAAAATATACACATTGCTTTTAATTTCAATTCAAAAATAGACTTTCACCTTTCATGAAATTCTATGGCTTGATAAATATGTATACCAACATAATATTGTGAATTCCAATTTAGTGAAATATTCTTAACACAACAATTGAAAATCAATCACAAAAAATAGGACTATAATATTTATTGCATTATTTAAATTTTTAATTATTTTAATAATTATGATTTTTTTATAAAAAATTAATTATTTAAAAAATATGAATTATATTTATTAATTTATACCAAGGGCTAATTATTTAATCTATTTTTCAGTTCATAGTAACTAAATTAATTAGCCATAAATTAATATTTAGTATTTAGTAATTATTTATAAATATTATACATTAAATGTGCCACAAGATATAACCCTTATGGGTGTGACAACGAGTGCCATAATTGTGCCATAGTAGTGGGCAACTAATAGTACAATAGTGACCACTTAGTGGCAACATAATGGCAACATAGTGACCAACTAGTTACATAAATAGACTTCATAAGTTGAAAACCAATTCGAAAATTTATACCTTATGGACAAGGAGAATGTAGACACATGGCATGATCACACATATGAAAGTTGGACACTAGTTGCAAAAAAGTTGTTCAATGTGTAGTCCATTTTTAACAATTGTAACTTTGTTGCACATTACAATCACAATGCAATTCCTCAAAAAGTCAAATGTAGTTGATTACATGTGTAAATACAATGTGTATAAGTTATTGTATATGAAACACATTTAAGACTACAATGTAACTACCAAACAACTAACTTATTTTTTGACGTGGAATATTATATATTAAATCACTATATTTATAAAGTGTAGTTAAATAGGAGTTACATTTTGGAGGACATAGTTACAATACAATTATATTTGAGTGGTTTTTGAGCTCTTGTTGCAAGGTAATGTGGTTTCCACATACACGATTTCTCACAGTGTTCAACCAAACTTAATCTAGTTTTATTCTTACATTTTTTGGCAAGTTTGTTTCTTTCCACATTCTGTTGATTTTTTCTTCATAGATGTGCATCATTTCCTATGAAGAGGAATCAAATATTACAAAGCTTCTTACCTAAACTTGGTGTGCCCCTATGACAAAGCATGAGGCTTGTTGTTCAATTCCATAGCACATTGACCCCAACTAGTTTGGAGCTAATGGACAATAACTTTGACAGCATGAATGAAAAGGCATATATAGAGACAAAAAAAATGACAATGAATACATTCCAGTTTAATAATTAAACCCTACATTTCTGCATTTTCATCTTTTGTTTTCTTAGAACATGTTAACATTATTTCAGTTGACATAGGTTTTCAAAGATGATTACAATGATTAGTAGTCAATAAACTTGCTAAACACACATGAAGATTGTACCACATGGAGCAAATACTTTTTCTTATAAGTTATAATTTCAAGTGATTGGTGTTCTACTCATTGAACTAAGCCATTACCCTCTTCATCATATGGCCTTAATAGAAATCATCTTTAAAGGACAATGACAATTTGTTGAATTAAATGCATGGGTTTGTCTTCTTTATTGCAAATCATGCACATGACACATGAAATCATTGAAGTTTATGTGATGACATTTGTGGTTGAACTATTTAGTTCTAGGACTCATATATGGAAATCTTACTTAAAAAGTCTAGTTTTGAAATTGCATGTGTTCTTTCATACGAATAGGAGATAATAGCCTCAACACCTTTCACATTTCATAATGAAAAGTTTAAAAATTTTCAGGTTGTGTTCTTTTAGAGTTTTCAAGAAATTTTGTATCTAGAATGCCACCTATTCACAATTTTGAATTTCCGAAGTTCATAGTTCAATTTTAGTACTACCACTTGGTATTCTAGCTACAATTAGGTCATAGATCAATCATACACATATTGAAGTTAAGGCATTTACATTTGGATATGGTCATTGATGATTTTATTTCTTCACCACGTTGATAAATGGAGTTCTTCTCAATTGTTTAAAATTTATATTTTATGTTTGAAGTTATGCCATCTGTTCTCCAATGATTAAGTGCTATCATAACCTTGAGCCCAATATTTGAAATGTTACAGGTTTTAAGTGTTAAATGTCTAAAATGTTTTGATTTGTTTAATGTTATGAAATTTTTTGTTCAATGTTGAAGCTAGTTTATACTGATTGCATTTAATTTGTGGATAGAATCCACCATAAGATGGAAATTGCTATAACATATTTGTTTGTAGACCATAAGTTGTGGATCTATTCATCATGATGTTCACTTCTGAATGTATTTCCATATGAATTTCTTCATCAAGTTAGTACTTGAATATTTTCACCATGGTCAATGTGTGTGAACATTGTATGCATTTTGAAAGGTTTTGAAGTTCTACAATGTTGATGAGTTTTTAAATGAAAATCAATTTGGAGCATTAGATATTGTTTTAAACATGTGATTTGCATGGGTACATGGGTGAGTATTTTATTCTATTATAATGCATTTAATTTGTGGACTTATATTTGCCAAAAGGTTGTATAAGTCTATGAAAGTTTGGCACTAATCTACCTTAAAAAGCAAAATGTTCAAGTTGTTTTGCCACAAGTTGTGGTGGGTTTCCCTAATCATTTGCAAGAGACTATTTCAATCCAATGATAGTGGTAGCCACCACATGGGTGGAATATGCAACACACTTGGATAGATCCCCAACTATGGAGGCTACCACCAATGGGGGCAGTGCAAAATCTTGAGCCATGGATACAAATGTATGCCAAATGTTACTCAATGTATTAATCAAGCCACTGCCCCAATTACTGGTTAGTTCATCAGTCAACCCATTGCACCAAGTACTAGCTAGTTCATCAACAAACCTATTGGACCAAGTACTAGTCAACATATTAGCCAACGCATGGTTCCCCAAGTGAATGTAACAGTTATGGGTGGGGTGGAATTAGAGAGTGTGGCTAGGGCAGATTGAAGAATAGATAAGAAGGATAAAAATGCCGCATCAGAAGCAAGATAAGTTGTTGGGAAGAAACCCCACCATATTCAAATAAAAGCAAGGGGCGATATAAATGGAAGGTGAGATGGGAAGAATGTTTGGGATGAGGTGGTAAGGACATTAATCCTTTGGATCTAAAATGTTATTGTTATAGATTGGGAACACCATGAGCCCACATCACTAGAGAAGTTGAGGGCATCTAGATAGGCAATTTGAATATGTGGACAATGAGCTTTTTGTGGTGGGCTTCAAGAATATGGTGAAAAGGTGCTTAAAACAAAGAGTAATAAATTGGAGGTTAAGTTCATGGCGAGGAAGAAAGATTGCCATGTTAAGGTTGAACTTGCTCATTGGGAAAGGTTTAAAAAATATTGGTCAAAACTTGAGACAAAGAAAAAGGTTGAACATATGTCAAATGCAAGGAGCAAAGTGAAAAAATATGGCAAATGTGGGGTAAATAGGAAAAACAAGGAAGGAAACAAAGTTGGTATTTGCTCAAACCAAATTAACCTCCCTAAATTTTGATTAATGTTTATGCAATTAGGTTGTTAGAATATGTTTGTCCCATGAATCTATTTTCATTTTGCGATGCAGAGGAAGAAGAGGCAATGAAGCCCAAGTTTGACAAAAATTGCTCAAGAACTTCAAGGATCAAAACAAACTTGTCCAACATTAGTAAGTAACCAAAATGTTCATAATTTTGTTTCAAACCCTTTCTTTTTCTTCTAATTTGAAAATTTAGAACTTTTTAATGTTAAAAAAGAACCATGGATAATTGTAATGGCCTAGTAAAATGAAATATGCTTAAAGTTAGAATGTTAAACTTTAGTCCATTTGCATGTAATTAAAAAATAAATGTTTGTATTGGTTAGCTTGCATGCATTTTGTTTCTAGCTTTTGATCATGTATATGTGTGTTGTCAATAATTTACTCATGGGAACTATATGATGTTTGAATATTCTATAATTTATAATATAATTTTGATGCATTGAATGTTTAAATTACAAAGTTTGTAAATGTGTACATGTCATCTAACCACATGGTGTGGAAAATCTTAAACATGGATTATTGGGCAAAATTTCTGCTTGAATGACAACTTTTGAAACAAAATAGAATGAATTGGATGTTAAGTTCACATCCATGTTGGATAATCAACAAGCTCAAACTCAAGCATTAGTTGATATGAAGATAATTTTTTTTGAATTATTGGGATCACAAAAGGATCTTACTAATTTTGTTGACGCACTCCTAAGTTCCTTGTTAGACCCACTTGAGGGTCTAGGTATGTTGAATTGCGGAAAGTTGGAACTTGGAGCCGCTCCCGACTTCCAACACTAAAGGGGGTAAGAGGGGCGTGCTAAAAGTTCCAGGATTAGATTAGAAAGAGGGACAATTATCTTGTTACATGGTCCTGCATCCAAAACCAACCACAAGTTGGTTAGAACTCATTCTGCACTTGTTTGGTGTTGGGACAAGCCACGAGCGACCTTGGACTCACTTGACTCACCACAGCCCAGACTCAGGGTAAGCCACACCTTCCCCCATATAGTAATTTCTGCAGCTCCCCGCGGTAGCTACATCCGAATGGCACTTTTTCCCGGGACTCCCAAGAGGGAGTCTCGAAACTGTCCCGAGTTGGACTTCCGGGACTTTGGGCATCCATAACTTCTTGCTCAGACCTCCGATTGGGATGAGGTCTGAAGCAATCTTGTAGCTCTCTTCAAGAGCTTTCCAACGCCATGTGGCATTTCTTCTGCAAACGTCAACTTTTAGTGGTCGGGAGTCAAACTGCCAATTTGACTCTTGACCCTTCTTTTGCCCATAACTTGGGCTGCAAATGTCCAAATGGCTCATGCGAGGCCATTTTGGACATCTACACTTTTTCCAACGGTACAAAGAACACCCCAATGAAAGGTGTTTTGACCTCTTTCATCAAGCTCTGAATTTTTGAGAGTCCCGGAGGACTCCAAATTCCCACTTTTGGGAGTGTGAGTTTCATCCTCACACTTAGCCCAAAGTGGGGTTGCGACATTTGTTTTTTTTTCAGAAGCCAACCCTACCTCTAACCAATAATAATAATCACATGTTGTGTTTCTTCAAAAGACCCTTAACATAAATGATTCAGATCCCATGGACACGTCAATGGTGGATAGTGGTATTGACATATCATAATCTATTTCAAAGGGTAAGATTGTTTTGGAAGCTATGGATTGAACTGATTTACCTTCGCAAAGGACCACAAAATGAAAACTTGAAAAGAAGGTGAAAGAATCACCATTGGTAGGTGTAATAACACCACCTAAAAATGTAGAGGTTGAGGATTGGATTGTTTTGCAACCAAGAACATCCCTTGTGAAGAAATTGTTCAAGCAAAAATCTTCAACAAAATTAAGTGCTATTGGAGTTCAGGGTGGTCTAGTTTTGGGTTAAGTGAGTTGATCTTGTTTTGTTTTTGTTTACATTATTTTTCTTTTGTTTGCACTTATGTGTGATTGGGCTTTCCATTAATACGTTTGTGTGAATTTGGATTGAGTTTGCAAAAACAAATGTTTGGGAAGGAATTAAGGGGGAGGGTGATTGGACCTATGGGGACCAATAAAGAGAAGCCAATTGCACTTGCAAGGTGTGGCAAAAAAAAGCCAAATGTTCAATAGGTAAACACCTTTGATATATTATTATTGATTTTGATTCTTTATGATGAAAATAGTTTACATAAACTATTACTTTGAGTGTACAAGTACTCACTTTAAATGTGATTAGGTGCATTGAAATTATAATTAATATAAATGCACATTTGCTTGTCGGGTGGATGTAGTTTGTTATTGGACAATTTATGGCATTGATGAATCCAAATAATGCAAGCCAAAAGGTGGCATCTAACAAAGTGAGTGGTTGGTGGGGGGTAGATAAGTTTCATGGCGTAATTATCTAGATTTTTGGTTCAAGATAGATGTTGCAATCGCACACATGCCTAAAATTCCACTTATGCGCCCACATGAAGTTGATGAATGGACTAAAGTGGGAGATGTGATAGGCACTTGTACCTTGTGGAATTGGAAGTTTGTGAAAATTGCAAGTGGACAAACTCAATGAGCGACATTACATTGCAACTTATTTTTAGTGAACCTTGCAATTGAACATGTTGTAATTATTATATGTTGTTTGTTCATTTTTCTTTAATTGTGCATTACTTTTTAGTTTTAGATAATCATTACATGGCATGGGGATCCATTTATTTCCATATGGTTAGCAACAAACATGTAATGCAATCATTGAGACTAGCCATCTTTTTTAGTAGATAATATAATCAAAGATAATGAAGTTGTATATGATTGGTGTATAACTTTGAGAGTTGTAGTTATTTGGAAGTTGATTGGATATTTTAATGACTTTGATATTATTAGAGTCCTATGTTGTGTTGACCCTTTGGCACACTTGGAATGACTACACAATGAATATCCAATGAGTACAAAATCATAGATATAATAACTTAATAAACAGAATATCAACTAAAAAATCATTTATATATGACTAATAATGACACATACGCCCTAAATTGTAACCATGTAACAACTTATAAATGACTTCACCCTTGACCTCTATCTCTTACACATATCAATGTAGATTCACCATGTGGCTAATTTACTTCACAAAATGTGGACGAGTTCCCTTGTTGACATGTGTCCCTATCGATGATTGCCACATGTAATAATGAAAGTCTTTTTTTGTAATAAATGAACGTTAAAATTTTAATGACTAATGTATGATTACATTTTCAACAACCCTTTTGATAGTCACAAATGGGTTGTTGCCATGTTGACGAATGTTTTTTTTAACATGTGCACAAGTCACATTGTGACACATGGACCATTCCCATTCACCCACATACAAGAACATGAAGTCAAATGTGAGTCATATTCTAGTCATTTATTACTATGACACCTGGTAGAATGATTCTTCAAGTGAACCCCACATAGGAAATGCTGCAAAGCCATGTAGGATTCACCCAAATAGTATATATGACTTGTCGATGATGATCTGATGAAAAGTGCCACATCAAACATTTAATAACTTTTGTCCTAAATAATTCATCCACTATGACTAAAGGTTGTTTAGTCATATAATGTTTAGTATGACTACAAAATTAGTCATAAATGGAATCATAAATTTCAAAATATGTTCTAGTGTTTTGAAATGATTTTTTTCCAATTTTTCTTTTGCTTAATGAACATGTTTTAAAAATCTTTACTTGGGCCTTCATTCATGTGGATTTTACTGGTTTTCCTTTTAGAATTTTCAATTGGCATCCACCATAATAAGTGACATCAACAACTTTTGATATAGGTTTTGACTTATGTTTAAGAATTTTCGTAAACATCAGTTAGTCCAAGATTATAATAATGAAATCTTGAAAATTAACACCCATATCCACTTGATCATTCTATAAAAACGTGATACAAACTTGCATGAATTGTCTATTTGTCAAAAATCAATCACTCAACCATGCATTCACCCATCACATGAGTCCCAATGCTTCGACATGATGAATTTTAATCTTCCAAAGTTTCCGACAAGATTGCCAAATGCCAAGGTCTTTTACTACACCCTATCATCCACCTATAATAACATCCTAGAAATTGAGTGCTTCAAGAATATGTGGTGAATTGTTAAAACAAACAACATTGTAAGTGAACAATTGTTGTTCAAATTCACCAATTGTTTGCAATTTTGGCCAAATTGATGGGACAACAATTTGGCACTTTCACAATTGGGGTACACCAACCTGAACCAAGAACAGGATAATTAGTCAATCATGTCCTTCTCCTTTAACCTCTAGCATGCCGTGCAAACATAAGTACATCTAACATGTCTTTGGGGCCCTCCTTTCTGGTGTCCTGGAACTACAAGTAGTGGCATGCATTAACCTTGGGTACCCATGATGTGAGCCCTTTATAGGACATGGTGGATCCCTTTGAATAGTATGGGAACTGCTTGAATGCCTTGCATGCCACAGTTTAAGGATAGTCAATCAAGTCCTTGTTTAAGGATACCTAAATCCATGCAATTCAGGATTAAATTCATTCTAAACATTGAATTGGCTACATTTTCACATGTCACTTTCTTGTTCATTGATACATACAACAAACATAACATTGCCTAACCCAATTAAACCTGTAACTTCTCCCTTTTCCTTTTTCTTGCTCCTTAGCACACTTTCCAAATCTGTTGCGTGTTTATTAATAAAGCTTTGTAGGGTTTCTACAATCAAACCTAATTAATTCAGGCAATAGATTGCAATGCCTTATATCAAATTTTATTTTCTTAAACATTGCCTTTTGGTATGGAATAGTACTAGCTAGTTTGTGGCTTAATTCCCATTTGTTCTAAAAAGTTAGGCAAGATATGATTGTGTTCTGGAGACAAGCAACGTACCCGCCATGAACATGGAGATATTATCTATTGGTTCTTTTATGTGAGTTTCTTCAAAACTGAACATTTTTGGTGCAAAATTTCGCATCAAAGGGACAGAATGCTTTTTTTAAAAATTGTCACAAGATTCCTTTTAGATGTCTTTTAGTTTGCCACATTCTGAGGAGAAAAACATGAAAGTCGCCATATTTAGACTCTAGCTTTGGAGGTGGCCAAAACATAACAGGATACTAGAAAATGTATAATGCCCTCTCTGATCTGTAGCCAAATTTGGCTTTCTCCTCGTGTGGATGATTGCCAGTGTGGCTAAATCACACAACTGGGAAAAAAAAAGAGAAAAAACCCTGATTCTTTCCATGAGGGTATTTCTAAAGTCATACAGAGGTCAGGACATCAGAGTCAATGTTTAAGGTTTAGGGTTCCAAGGTTTAGGTATGTATGGACTATATTGGCTACATTATGTACATGAACACCCCTTGAAGGAACTGGGTGTAGTAGTTTTGAAGACAATTAATTATGGAACTCATATGCACATTGATATTAAATTGGTGTGATGATCAAGGTGCTGCTGAGAGCACACACCAAGTCAGAGTTTCCAAAGAACACTAAAGTGATCAACTATTATGGGCAGGCCCAAAAATCTTTTTTTGTTGGTATGCCCATCGAAAATCACAAAAGAATTCTGGGTTCATAGGCCATTTTATGGGCAGCCCTCTAGCATCCCTATTCCTGCAACCACAGCTATAGGTCTCCAAAGTTGCAAAACCTTTGCTATAGACTCTGAAATGCAGGATATTCACATGCTGTGAAAAGCAGCAGAAAAAGAGCAAAATTTGTGAAAACAAATTCCTGGCAGGTACTTTCGAGACTTATCAAATTCATCAAAATATAGTTCCTATAAGAATCTGGAGCCTTATGTGCTATGGAATGATCAAGCCCCTGCCAATTATGTTGGGTAAGGCACCAGCGAGCCCATTAGGGTGAACTAGGTGATGCACCTAACATAATGAGCCAGGATGAGGCTATTCCATGACATTAAGGTCTCGGGGTGGCAGATCCAATAATTTTCTTTAAAAACATGTTCAACAGACATATTTTGGTCACTATTATGAGCATGTGATCATCATCCAAACACTATGTTGTATAATGCAGTCAAGAAAATGACATAATCTGCCACCCCAGACAGTAATGTTTATTGGAATTGATTCTTACTGCTCTTTGTCTTTCAGCCAAAATTACATTACATGGAAACTGCAGTATGCTTCTTGCACCTCTTTGCACAGGAACAATTTCAACATGCCAAAAAAGAGTCCAAAACCAGCATATTTAGTTGTAGGGAGAACAAAGTTCTACCACTAATAACTCTTAGATCTTGAAATTTTCAAAAGTCATCCTCCAATGGAACACAAGATTGACTTTCGTTTAACATTCCCCTGGTTGGTAGTAATTTACACTTATTGATTGGAATCAATTGCAAATATCAATATTTCCATCTAGAATACTAATGTACTGGCCAATCAGTGGGAATTCTAAGCCAGGCTATGGATGAGTTTGAGTCACAACAGGAGCTCCTTTCAAGCAATGGGTGTGAGTGAACAATGTGTCAATCACAGAAATCCAACTAATGAATAAAAAACAAGGTTGTCTTCAACTATTGACTCTTGGCTTTGTGTTTTTTCAGGAATTTTTTTATGTAGCCTAAGTGACCTTCATCCATAAGAAGCTGTTGAAAAAAGACAATCATCCTTAGGAAGATTTAGCCAAATCTAGCTGTGTAAACCAGATATGAATTACAATTTTTTTAATCAACCTTCTATATTTATGGCTACACACTGAAAACAAACTATAGGAATCTGGTTTTTTTGCTTTTCTTTCCCTCACTTCTGGCAATGGAAACCCTCCAAAATCACTTCATTTTCTTTTTTTATATTTCATTTTTTTTGCGAAATGCCATCAATAAAATAAAGGCTGTCTGGTCTAGAAAAAAAAATCATACCTTGGCTCAATCAGCAAAACTTCTACACTGAACTATAATTAATCAAAGTAGTGAAGAGCATCAGATTACAGATGCTAGTATCCTGGAGCTTTAATAGTTCATGGAAGCAGAAAAGAAGTAGAAGAGTAAAATCATGGCAAGAAGCTCTCGGTAAGCTGCTAAAATAGTTGCCAAAGACATGTTTGAGAGATTGTCCCAAGGACAATTATACCTTCAGGACTTAAAAATACATTTGGGATCATACAAAAATCAACAGGTATTCACCCAGCAAAATTGCCTGTATAGATCGATTCAATTGAGCTTGCTTAAATCTAGTGAATGGCAAAGGATGGAGTGTGGGATACAATGTCATGTTCAGCATGAAATTTCAAGAATCATCAATCTTGATCTCAACTATGAGCAGTGAAGAGTGACTTGAAGCTGCAATTTGCAAACCTAAATTCAAGTCAAGGAAGAACATAGTGCATTGCTTGTGGATAGTAAGGTGAGAAGAATGGAAAACAAAGAAAATGACAAGCAAATGAGGATGATTGAACTGTACCCAAATACATTTTGTAGTAATTGAAATTGAACTCTTTCTTCTAATACCCATTGTTGGCCTTCATAATTTACTTCTGTAACAGGTTGAAGGATAGGCTCAAATATTGATGAAAATCTCCAGGCTAGGAGATCATATATCATCCTTCTCATCAATGGATTGTCTAAAAGAATTATCTTGAGATGAAAATTGCAGACACCCCCAATTTTCAGGCAATGCTTATGCGGATGTTCTCACATAGAGCACATTCTTCAATGGAGTTCAATACCTCCAAACTCCATAAAAACCTCCAACAAGATTTGTAGTGTATTTGGAGGAACACTTACTGAGTGTAAGAACTGATGGGCTATTTCTGAAACAAAACGCCCACACCTGCAGGCACTCTGTTTTCCCAAATCCTCACTGTCATTTATTTTTCCTGTGATACCCCCCAGTTACCACCTGGGTATCAGGGGAAACAAAACTTAAGATACAAAATCGTTGATTTTTAGGCCATGTAACACTTCTTGGCTGCAGACATTAAGAATGTTCTGGTTTACCAGCTGAGAACAGATAGCAGTACATTTTGTGTAGGGTAATGCGTGAGGCCCCGGGCATGAATAAAACAAGGGCCAAAATGCATGCCAATATGCACTGCTATCTGTTCTCAGCTGGTAAAATTGTACATTCTTATCTTCCATAGCTCTTTGCCATGTGCATGTATGTGACCCCAAAATAATAGTCAATTCTATGTTGATGAGAATCGTTACAGATAACAATATATGTTCATCTGATGAGCTGCAAATGAATTTGAGAGAAGTTCCAAACCAAATACCCGTCTGATTTCATGAAGGATGCAAGATCAACTAATCATTCCAAATCTTCTTCAAAGGCAGTACTAAACCTTTGTTTATTCCAACTGTGTTCAGTTGAATGCCAAAACCATAGGGAATTGCCAAATTCATTTGATCAAAGATTGCTCCACTCCAAATCAAAGCTCCATTCTTGTCACATTGTTTAGCAAGAAGTGATGATTTGATCAAGGATTGCTCAGGTAAGACTGTTATTATGTCAAAGCAAAGAAGAATATCTTCTTAACAAGATGATCGCATTTCAAAATGAGAGGACTATGAACCTCACCAACAGATAATATTATTCTTCAAATTAGTCTTTCCACTCACAAATCTGTTACATTATGGTGTCTCATTATCATGATTTCTCGCATCTCTGGTATGAACCACTGGCTTATAGACCACCTTCATTTAATAAGGAACTGTCTTCAGCGATACTCCAACCTGAAGTCAGCTATGTATGGCCTTCTCTTCATGACCCATTGCTTTAGCCAATTAATGCTAAATCTGTATTGGGATGGATACCTACCAATTGATGCCATAGCAGAAATTGAAGGGGAAAAAACAAACCCCCTAAGCATGGACTTCCAAAACAGTTATACCCAATTTCTGTAGTTCATAAAACTTCCCCAAAACCCATGAGATTCAAACAATGAAGTAACTTGAAAGACATGTCTTAGTTGAAAACTACAAAACATTTTCATAACAGACAATTCAACAGTGTGGAAGGAGATTTATTAAGACCCTGGAGCAAAACCCTTTGACTTCAGATTAACAGAAGATAGAACTTAATAGAATCATGGAAATTCTCTCTCATCCAAACCCTTACTAAGAAGAAATTGGAGGCTCAACCTAAGTTCAGAAACATCATTTTCCAACACACCCAACACTACATGTTCCAGATGGCAAAATGCACCTGATAGTTAGGATTTGCAAGGTGTAAGCTGGGGGCAAATTTGTTCTACTAAAGAATGTTCAAAAATCCAATAGTGGGACTTTCAACCAAATTGCACCCAAACCTAAATCTTAATAGCATAATGCATGGTAAGAGATTTACAACAAAGATACACAATCTATCTTATCAAATTCTTGAAACATAGTGTCACTTGTGACTCCATTGTATATAACATAAATATTTTACACCACTAACAAAGATGCAAAATCTATAAGTTCCAAAAAATTTGGAGGAGGTTGATGAATTAAATGTTCTTATGCCCCCCTCTCTTAGTTCAATACCATCCAAAATATCATCTTGCATAATGATGCCATGCCATTCTATTGTTTCAATCTTCTTCACGTTCTGTCAAAAAAATCCACTTCTCTCTCTACACATCCATTCTTCTCTCTAAACATCTCTTTTTCTCTCTAAACATAACTACCAACCCCTTATCATAATGCCCCCACAAGCTCTCTACTATAAATGAAAGGAAAACTCCATTACCTTTCTTTATCTAAAGTCAAAAGATGTAGTGCATGCGTTTCTATAGAACCTACTACTAGAATCCCCACAAAGATGGCACCGTAAATCCTAACAAAATTTCCTTCTTTCTAAACATAACTCCCCTATTTCCTATATCCTTTCATGCACAAAAGAATAGACACATTTGCATTTCAACTTGGCAAGTCATTCATTATTTTTATGTTTTTGGAATCTACAAGACTCGGATAAGTCCATTTCCTAGTTCTTGTCACCACTTCCATATTCTACCCATTCTATTAAGGAACATTACAAAGTTGGAAGACATTGTCCTCCTTTAAGAGAAGGATTATTTAATGTAACAATTCTTTAAAAAGGATACACCCTCTCTTTATTGATAACATGCCATCCATGCTATATAGTGAAGAAATTGCACATGCTCTACTTTTGAAAAAAAATCCAAAGAAAACCAACACCAAAAAAAATTAGCTTCTTGCTTGAAAATGATGAACTTCCTTCTTCACATCCACACCTTGGTATTTATGTCTAATGCATCTACCTCCTCTTTGTGAATGCCAGACCACCATAAAAACTATAGTTGCAATGCGATCATCACGCAAACTAGATTCTTGCCCAAAAAGGAAAAACCCAACTATTGAAGCACACCTTGCACACATTATTGGGTCACTCCTTTCATCATTCTTCATGAGCAAAAACCAAAAAATCAAATCACAAGTCCTATTGTTATAGGAAAACCCCTAGTCCTCAAAATCCTAAATTGTCCATTCATGAGGATGGACCTTTTTGGTCACAAGCAGCTTTCAAACAGATGCTAGGATTAGATCCATGACACAATCATGTTTTATCGACAAAACATGGTGTCATTCTTCTCTTTATTTTCCTTTTTCCTCCTTTTAGTTTCATAGCTCTTCATGATACAATTTTTCCCCCTTTGTTACTTTGTGAACCTCTCACAATAGAATGAGGGAAGATGTTATCTTTGTTGATAATTTTGATTCCTAAATGAGTGTTGTTCCACCTAAAAGAGGTTATAAATTACAACCTATGTCGATAAGCATTAATGTTGGACAACTTTTTGAATTTTAAAAGAACTACCAATTCAATTTTGGTTCTTTAAACATTCCAAAAAAATTAAATTGTTGTTTTCAATTCATTTGAAAATAATTCAAAATAAAAAAATTATTAATTTTAGTTATTTTGAAAACATTAAAAGCTAATAGTTCTCATGTAAAATTTGCATAGAACCAGTTCTTTGGCCAGTTCTGGCTTTTTCATATTCTTTAAAAGTCATAATTATATACCAAAATCAGTTTTTTATTTTTTGAAAACTAGTGGGTAAGTGGGTATATACTTAGGTTGATAACCAATGGGTATTTTCCACTCATTCTAAGAACTGCCCAACATTGGTTAGCTTATTGATGGAATGTACATTAATTAATATTAGTCTTGATATTAAAAAAACTAATCAAGTTTGTATAATTTCTTGATAATTCCAGTCACAATGATACATCAAAATTGGTTTAGGGGGAGTATTTTTAAGCCATTAGTGGCCATCTTTTCAAATGATAGTTCCACTTTGACAATTCCACATTGAAACCTTTTCATATTTGCTAATTCATATCTTGACATTTCAATTATTAGATGTGAAAATTTAATGTTTTTGTCCTCCCAAGTTTAACATGAAGTCACTTTAATGTCACATAGATTATTAATATAAATGTTTTTTTTTTTTTTTTGGTGACCCTACCTTAACCCTCACAAACCACCCCCTCCCCTTCACTATGCTTGTGTTATTGGATTGAAAAGCCTTGCCAAGGTAGTGTGCACATTCATTCTTTCATAACTTTTGGATCAACAAAGAAAAAGTTATTGAATTTTGAATGATTTTCACATTCAGAAATAAAATTTTAAAATTCAAATGATTTGAAATATGACTTTCTCATAACCAAGCAAGAATCCAAGCCCAAAACAGAAAAAACCATGTGCAAAGAAATTTGCATAAATTTGGAGATGATACACCATTAAGAAAGTCATTATCATTTGTGATGTGTCTATAAACATTGATAGTTGTAAGTGTGAACATAGTAGTGCACAATAACTTTTCCCTTAACTTCTATGTATGTTGTTTTTCCATTTTTCTTCCTCCCAAAACTATATAAAAAATTCAAATGTTATCTATGGTTTAAATGAAAAATAATCTCATTGTGAAATATTAAGGCATTGGTATTGGTCAAATCAATTTTCAAAAATCAAAACTACTACTAATAGTGAATGTAACACTAATAACCAAGATCTTACACCGACGTGGTATTTAATCTAGAAGAATTTCTCAACCTAACAAAAAGTAAATCTTTCAAAATTTATACAAACTTGGCTTGTATGAGATCCTTCAAGATTTTAGATATACGAACCTTGGTACTATGTCCTCCAAGATTATACAAATTTAGACCTGATTTATGTATTTAAAATACAATATATACAGACTCAATTTGTGTCTTTAAAATATAATAATGTCCCAACATGGGTTAGCCTCTAATGTCAACTTTCATAACATTCTTGAGCATGGGAACTTATGTTGTATTATTTTCATTCCCATGCCCTCAAACTATGTGAACACCTCTCAAAGAGGCCTCCTCCCACACCTTTTGTGTTTATAAATAGATCATTAGGCTTGATTCCTTTGCAATTCCCATAGCAAGAAAATTAAAATTAAGTAGATTCAAAAAATATTTTCCATTGAAATTTCCAAACAATCTTTCAACAATTTGGTTAAAACCAATATAGTTTCTGCTCACAAGTATCTTGGCATTGGATTCTTCTAAAAAATGTAGATTCACATGAACATAAAATTTGGGAATTAATAGATGGCCAAGTTGTAAAGAAGTAGTAACATGCATAAATTATGCAATAGCCAATTATACATCAAATTAGGCATATTGAAGGGATACCTTTTCTAAATTTTACTTCATTGATAAGAGTTTGAACATAGATTACATTTGATGATTTTATATAGCCTTTATGTGAAAGAGGACTAAAAGTATTATTCAAATGGCAAATTCACCAATTGAATATCCATTTTTTTTGTCATGTATGGCATTGGTCATTAGTAATTGTTGAAATATGTCAAAAACATTTACACATTTTCATTGTGTAAAATGCTCATGGGATGACTTATTCAACATTAACCCCTCATTAATAGATATTTATGTTATCTATGTTACTAAACTTCATTTGAAATTTATTTTCACCCATGTGCAAATAATTGTTTTGAAGTAGATTAAAAAGTGGTATATGAAAACATCATTCTATAACTTAATAATTTAATCCCTCAATTTGCAACATTGTCCAATATGGTGGATTTTTTTATTGTGGTGATTGAACAAGGCAAGAATGAAAATTGAGAATTTGAACCCAAAACCGCAATTCAAATTACATGCATAGGTAAATATTAACCTTTAAAACTCTAAATTCAATTCATGTTAAATCTTTGTTAGTGTATTTCATTGAAATAGGTGGGTGTTGGGGATGTGGACTTGGGCTTGAATTTCTAAAGGAGAAAAATGGTTGAAAAGTATTATCAAAATACCTTCAAATCATCTATTTAGCCTAAATTCATTTGGGTGTTATATGCCACACCTACATGTAATTTTGGAACCCACCCAAACTTAATATTAGTTTTAAAAAATCCTAAAATACTCATGTTGGCCATTTTTTCTAATACTATTTTTAGAGTTTTGACCAATTGCTACAAAATTCTAGAGTTATTTGACACATGTTTTAATACTTTGTGATTTGGAAATATTTGCATTGTATTGGTTTCATTGTACAAGTGCTTGTGATTACCAAACAAAAGGAATTTCTGTCACTATGAATTAATGAGTTTCAAATGATGCATAAAGCATCACCACCCCTCAAATAGCTAATGTCCCTATATTTGATAAATGACAACTATATGGGGCTAGAATATAGGGCTTCATCAAAAAGTTTTTTAATTGCAAAAAGTTACCCATACTTGGCACTTCCCAAGGTCACATCATCTTTTCCCCCTTGCTAGTTATTCACAACTATTCCATAGTCATGTTTGTGTTTCAATTTTCTTTTCTTTTTTTAAATTTTTTTTTGGAGTTTTTTGGTTTTTAGTGTAATTTTCTCCAAACTTGCATTGTGTGATATTCTCCATCGTGGGCATACCAACATGGAGGCTTGGGAAAAAACTTTGCTTATGAAATCAACTATTGATTGGGTGACGGTGAGGGTGAAAATGATTTTGTGCAAATATTGCTTGATATAAATCCCAACTAACATTTTTGAGGTGTCAAGGAAGTGGCAATAGACCTAGGTGCAAACCCAATTTGCACATAAATAGAAAGTTCAATGAAAGAAATTCAAAAACATTACCTTGTTCACATATTGGTGTATGATGTCAAGATATTCCATAGACAATAGAATGAAGTGGTTTTATGTTTGTTTACATCATGGACTCTATTGCTAACCATGAACTTTATTTTGTGTAGAAGCATGACAATTATGGTGGAATGGGTTTATCCACAATTCAAAAAGTCATAATTGCTTATAGGTACTTCACATATGGAATGGTAGTTAATTGATTAGATGAGTATTGTTGTTATATTGTCATATATAAAATTATTGCAATGTTTAGCTTGAAATGATTTGTGAAGGCTATGAGGGATGTTTGTGAATATGAATACTACCTTCAACAACCAACAAGAAATGCACATCAACCAAACCAGGGGCAATTTCTAGTGATGTTCACATTCTTGGATTATATGCACTATCACTAAAAACATTATCTAGTGGCTTGACATAAACATTTTTCACCAAAAAGAAACATAGTTCAATCATTTTGGAAGCTATGGCTAACCTTTGGGGAAGCCACTTCCATATATTTCCATACAACACAAAAAATCCATTATTTTATAACATATCAAAAAAGTACCCAAGTTTATTCCATGTGTTTTAGAAAAAATAATATAACAAATGACCACCCTAAAAACTAACCAAAGTCTTTGGATATATGGCCTTATCATTTTGGATTACCAATTCAAATAATAACCTTAATGTGTTTGATAGGATTTCATTCATTGCCAATTTGTTGTGTGGGCTTGGTGCAAATTTTTTATTTGAAGTGAAGTGCAATGCACGTATTCTAAGTAATATTTGTTCGTGGACAACATGATGTACCCAAGATGGTCTTGTTTCATGTATATTGTCCATATGTCACAACAAGAAAATTGTGCGTGTTTTACTCAAGTTCAAAATGCTATCAAAAAAGATGTCAAATGTTGCTTTAATGTTTTGCAAAGTTGTTGCCATAGTACAAAAGCCAATTTGATAATAACATAAACACATTGTATTTGAAATTTTAATAGCTTATGTCATCGTACACAACATGATTGTAAAAGATGAGTTCATTCTAAATTTGGAACCATATGTAACCAAAAAGGAGGGTGCCTGGTCTAAACGAACACCCTGACAATTCAACAAATCCACACGGCATCCAAATTTCTGAGTTTTTGAAAGTAGATCGCGACCTCTTATCTTTTCTCTCTCAACCTTTGTACAAGGCTCAGTCTGTATGCACACACAAGTCTTCACACAAACACAATTTGCAATCTTGAAACATTCACAACTCTGAACATGGAACTCAGAGCTTGCATTTCATTCACACAAATGTACAAAGACTAATTGCTAACAAGACTTAGTCTTTTCGACCCGGGACTCCTGATATACACACATTCAACAAAACCC
This sequence comes from Sphagnum tenellum, assembly GCA_963921925.1. Classification (NCBI taxonomy): domain Eukaryota; kingdom Viridiplantae; phylum Streptophyta; class Sphagnopsida; order Sphagnales; family Sphagnaceae; genus Sphagnum; species Sphagnum tenellum. The sequence goes on from OY998145.1 coordinate 16,181,047, forward strand.
CAGATCTGCTTCCTCAACAACATCAACAGATGCACCTTACAACACTCTCCTTTACTCAGAACTTATCTGCTGCAGACTCGAAAGTGTGAATATATACAAGAACTTCAAAATGTACAAATAGCTGAACTGCATCTTCCTGGCATCCCTCACATATCCTAGTTCTGACAATGCAAACACCTTCTGCCGATCTCTAGTTCTAGTCCCTCTCTATTACTCCCTCAGACCATGCTTCCAAATGCCAATTGTAACGACTTGGCTGGCTACTGGCGCAGCAGAAAAATCTTTACCCAGCCTAGTCTTTATCACCAAGCAGATCTCATCTTGCATCTCTAAGACAGCCTAACACAATTTGTCTACTCCTCTTCCACAGCATGCTTTCCCCACTCGGACCTCCATTGAAGCTCTCTATTCAATCACCAAAATTTGCCGCTCCAAAACCTTCTTCCAGCTTTTGAATTTCCAACTCCTTAGCCGCCATGCATCCCTAACCACCTCAAAGCATAATTGCAGCTCCACACCTTACCATAATTCCGCGCTGTCTTCCCCACACGCGATCAGCCTCCATGATCCTCCAACAGTAGCCGCCATGCATCCCTGCAGTAATGGAGAGTAATGCGCAGCCAAATCCAGTGACGGTTGCAAAATTAGGATTAGAAACAGGAAGAGCTCACACTGTTCGGTCACATGTTTTGAAAAACACACAATGAACATGGGTTGTGGCCTTGCATTTTACCAATACAAGGATGGATGGCACTAAAGAGGTTGAAAATTATGAGGTGCATTATGTCTTACAACATGATTTCATTGAACATATGTGGGCTCAAAAAAGAAACGACCACATACAATGAAGTAAAATCCATCTATTCTTTGTGCCCTATTGCATTTTATTTTTTTGAATTTGCTAAACCTATGTTTCAATTTGGGCTTTATCCCATTTATGTGATATTTTTAGGTAGGTTGACAAGTGGCAAGGCAACTACAAGTATTGAATTTGAAAGTGTTACAAATTCAATGTGGAAAGTTAGAGTTAGTGTTCATATACCTGTAGCATTGTCCAAACTTGAAATACAAATGTGTGTTGTATCTAAAAATGGTCATGATTTCAATTGTTATAATTCTTTGAACTTTTTTTGTGTTAAATGATAAATTAAATTAATTTCTTTTAATGAACTTGTGCAACAAAACTCTTAATGTATTATAACAACATTTGGGAAAATTTGAAATTAATTTCATTTGAAATTAATTTGAACCCAACTTCAATTTTTTTATAAATATAGTATAAAAAATATCTATGTTGCCTAAAGGACTCTTAAAAGGCTTTTGAATGATTTGAAAATGACATATTTATGATTTATTTTTTAATACACATTTATATAATAGTCACAAAAATTAAATCAGTTTTTATATCAATTTTTAGATTGTGATTTTAAAAATAATTTCCTTAAATCACATTTGCATATGATGGTGGACATAAAAGGAATCAAAATTGGATGTACATAGATTACTAAAAGTATTGCGATGTAAAACTCATAAACTTTGAGATTTTGTGAAAATTACATTTAGTTGACATAGACTTTAAACTAAAATAAAATAAAGAAATTGTGAATAACAAACTATTTCATATATGTTTCTTTAAGTAAATGTACACTAATTACATCATAAAACTTGGAGTATATATATATTTACAAATTCAAAAATTTTATCTCAATTTTGTGAATAAATACAATCAACACCTAAGCTATTCCATTTTCAAAAGAAAAACATTTTATAACTTACAAACATCATAAGCATATGTTTGATGTTTATGTTCAAACATAACCATCAGCATTATGATCACATAATGCACCACCAAAGGTTTTAATATAATATTCATGATTTAAAACGAAATTGAAAAAAAATTTGACATGAAAGATTCACTATTACAAAATGTATCCTAGTTCACTTTGGGTTTCATTAGATTTTGAGTGAATTTGAACATTTTTACCTAGTGAAATTATTTAACCCCCTAGTGAACGAAGACCAGTTACTATATATAGTGAATTCTTTAACTAGTATTTAATGAAACAAAGTCACTCTCAAATGAAATACAAATTTACTAAACCATCCACTTGTTAATTAATTAACTAACCAACATGAAAATCAATTAAAATTTAATTAATTAATATATAATATTATTGATAATTTAATAAATTTTTAACCTATGATTTATTGATAGGTGTCACTACTTAAGCTAGGTAGGTAGGCCACATAATCAACCTAGGCACCTATTTTAAGAAATTGATAGGAAAATATTGGTCAACATACCATTGTTGACCACACACAACACCATCCATGAAGTTTGATCCCTTGACCTTTGGAATGGAAGGAAACACCCTTACCATCAAATCACCCCATTTCTTTGTGGTAATATGTTACATTACATTCTACTTATGAAATACTTCACTTTAAACATTACTAAAACATAAACTTTTAAAATTCATCTTTTATTGAGATTTTGTTCAAATGAAATGATTCAAGTTTACTTTTTGTTTAAATTCAATAATGTACACAATTACATTTACTTTCTTTTGAAAGTTTAAAATCATTTGAACAAAAAAAAAGGTTGAATATCATTAATCAATAAAATTTCAATGACCATTTTTTTGAAAAAACAAAGTTTACTAAAATGGATAATGTTTTTGTTCATATAATCATACTACCTATGCTAAATTATTTTCAATTATTATATGACTATTTTTCATTAATTTAAATTATTTCACCCTACATTATTAATGGCTACTTATGGTTATTATCAATTATCTTTGGCTATTTTTGGTTATTTCACCATAAGCTATTTTTTGTTATTTTAAATTACTTTTGGCTATTTTAGCTTATTTCACCTTAGGCTATTTTCAGCTATGTAAGTTTTTTGGTTATTTTATGTTATTTTTGGCTATGATAAATTATTTCAATTTATGATACTTGTAGCTATTATAAGTTACTTTTGACTGTTTTAGTTTATTTCACCTTAAGCTATTTTTAGCTATTGTAGGTTATTTTTTGCTATTGTTAATTACTTCAGTTGAGGTTACTTGTAGTTATTATAAGTTATTTTTGGCTATTCAAGGTTATTTCACCTTATGTTATTATTAGTAATTCTAGGTTATTATAGGCTATTTCACCTTAAATTATTTTTATTTGTTATAAATTATTTCACCCTAAATTATTTTTGGTAATCCTAAGCAATTTTAATATATGGCTATTAATTTATTTTTTATTAGTGCTATTGATGGTTATTAATGGCCATTAGTACCTATTTTATTTGTGGTTATTAATGCCTATTAGTGATTATTTTATTAATGGCCATTAGAAGTTCTTCTATTGGTGGCTATTGGTAGTTATTCTATTAATGGCTATTGGTAGTTATTTTATTAATGGCTATTGGTGGCTATTTTGTTAATGGCTATTGGTGGCTATTTTGTTAATGGTTATTGGTGGCTATTCTGTTAATGGCTATTGGTGGCTATTCCGTCAATGGCTATTGGTGGCTATTTTGTTAATGGCTATTGGTGGCTATTTTGTTAATGGCTATTGGTGGCTATTTTGTTAATGGTTATTGGTGGTTATTTTGTTAATGGCTATTGGTGGCTATTTGTGGTTATTCTATTAATGGTTATTAATGGCTATTATATTGATGGCTATTAGTAGTTATTATATTGGTGGTTATTTTATTAATGGTTATTAGTAATTATTTTATTAATGGTTATTAGTAGTTATTTTATTAATCGATATTAGTAGTTATTTTATTAATGGCTATTAGTAATTATTCTATTAATGGTTATTAATAATTATTTTATTAATGGCTATTAGTAATTAAATTATTAATGGCTGTTAATAATTATTTTATTAATGGTTATTAATAGTTACTTCATTAATGGCTATTAATCATTATTTTATTAATGGCTATTAGTAGTTATTCTATTATTGGCTATTAGTATGTTGTTCTATTAATGGTTATTAATAATTATTTTATTAATGGCTATTAGTAGTTATTATATTAATGGTTGTTAATAATTATTTTATTAATGGTTATTTGTAGTTATTCCATTAATGGTTATCAATAATTATTTTATTAATGGCTATTAGTAATTATTTTATTAATGGTTATTAGTAGTTATTTTATTAATGGATATTAACAGTTATTCTATTAATGGTTATTAGTAGTTATTATATTAATGACTATTGGTGGTTATTAATGGTTATTGTATTATAAATTATTGTTAGATATTTTATGTCATAATATCATAGGCTTTTGGTAGTTATTATATTGTCAGGTATTTTAAATAATTTTTCATAAATAATTATTTACTATTTTAAATTATTTTTACCTTATGCCATTATATTTTATTTTAAATTATTTTAAGTTATTATACTTGGGATAAAATAAAATATAATAACTTAAAGTATAATTGGAAATAACATATATTAATTTAAATTAAAATAACTAAAATAGCTTAAAATAATATAGGGGATATCATAAAGTAACATAGATAGAATTTTTTTAAAAACATAGAAATAAACCTATTTACTATAGTGAATTATGTTAATTAATATTGAAACATGATGTATACATAGTGATATTATAATGAAATAATTTCACCAGAGTGGAATTAGTAAAATACAATGAAATTATTTCATTTTTAAGGTCCCACAATGATTTAAGCTAGTAAATTGCACCTCACTTTTGTAGTAGTGATTATTTGTTGTACATATATACATTAATGTGCAACATTTCATTAACAAATTGTCAAAATTGCTAGTTTAGTTACATGGTTAAGTCACAATGAATGTAGCTGCCAATGTGGTAGCATGTGACAAAATTCCAACTAAAAGAAATCCTTTTTAGTCCTTTTATTAAAATAATTATTTTGTGACAAGCAATTATACATTACAAATGTTTGCATTCATAGTAAAAGGAGCCAAAAAGGTGTTGAACATAATGAAAAATGTTTTTTTTCTTAAAAAATCACCATCAATTGTATTTATTGAATTATTTATCCATTATTTGGAATTGTGTTTGGTTCTTCATGAAATTAGAATCTTATGAATTATGTTATTAAAGTCCTTTGTCATATGCAAAACATATGCTGAATGGGTCTTTTTTCAAGACTTAAAAAATTTGAATGGTTTTTTGTTACTCAAACCTACCCCAAATGTCTTCAAACATATCATGGACTTTAATATATTTCATAAGAAGGATCACATGTATTGATCCTTTTAGGTGCACATATATTGACCTTTTAAATGATGTTGTTGAATCTAATTTTTAACATCCTTAATGATTAAAATTTTTCAAAATTTGTGACCATTGTTCAAAGCAAAGTTGTATTTATAGTTACAATGTAAGTTTCATGAAAAAAATTCTAATTTTGATTATATTGTGGGTCTTGTTTGGTCTTAATATTGACATCTAGTCACAAAAATTACATTTAAAATGCAATTTTGGTATTAAATAAACCAATACATGTAGGCCGAATGTATAATGTGATCCTTGATAAGGATTCTAACCTTGGCACCCATGATTCTTTTTATTATGAATTTACCCAAATGTAGACTATTACATCATTCTTATTTGCACCAATTTCTCAACATCGTGATAGATTAAGATATGAACCACATTTAATGTCATATTTTGACCATTAAACCTTTTCAAATTATGTATCCAAATCATTCAATTTTTGCTTGTAATGAAAACTACAACATTGTGACTTTTTTTTGTCAACCGTACCATGCAAACACCCTAAACAACCATTTGTAAGCCACCTCACCTTGATTACCTATAAATATTCACCCAAGGAGGCACTTTTGATTTGTTTTAACAAAAATGCACTTCATTAATTTTTTCAATGTGGTTGCAACCATATGTCATGTCACCCTTGTTTGAGCTTTCATGGCACAAGCCAATGAAAACACAAATGGGTGGATCAAAACTAGTAATTGAATATGTTTTCATAAATCCATTTCCTTTGTATTTTTTTCACCCTAAAGCATGAACAAAATGAACTTGCACAAAATTGCACAATGACATCAATATTAGTCCATCTATTCATGTATTCACCCCACATTTTCAATCGCTTTCACCACTTGTTCTACTTTTTGGTCATTTTTGACCAAAATGAATAATGGTGTGTAGGAATCGGGGTAGATTTCTCAATGTCCATGAATTCCACTTGGCCAACATTTCATTTGATAATAATAAAATAAATATTCCATTTCATACACAAGGTATTCTTCATTTCATTTGATAATAATAAAATAAATATTCCATTTCATACACAAGGTATTCTTCATTTCATTGTACACATCAACCCAAAAAAGGGGATCTTTCAACATCAACTAATGGTGAATGACAATAAAGCTCAAACCTTTTGAATGTTTAGATTTGTACGAATTCAAAATTTTCTACAAGGTGTTTATGATGTTGGTTCCATTCACAAAATGCATGGATACATGAAAATTTCCTAGAAACTTGATAATGTCATGCTTGATCACACCCCATTTGATTAGGTTGACTTTATTGCACAAGCAATAGGTCAATAGGTTTTTTTAATTTTATGGGTAGCATTTGCACATTTGATCCCAAAATGTATCATTCTTTTGTTTATTCCTTTTCTTTGGACCAAGTGAAATAATGAAAAATGAAATGCAAAGTTAAATTTCTTTTCAACAATGAAATTTTCTTTCTTGTAGCATTTTGATGTAGTCAATTTAGTCTTTGCTCCAACATGTGACACCATTGAATGATGTTGTGTGTTGTCACTATGGCTATCAAACATCCTTCAAACCACTTACAAGCCTTTTCACAATCATTTTATTTTGTACCAATTTAAAAATCAAAAGGAGTTTTAGAACCATGGCCTACTATGTTGAAGTGTGTCATGAAAAAATCATGGGATGATGGTTAGCCTTAACTATTGTTGTTGCAAGTGTGTTTATTTTGAATGATGGAGATGCTTTTAATTATACTAATTGACACCATTGTAAGCAATATATTTGTTACAAAATTGATCTTTTATTTATTAATGTTTATTCATATTTACTCTTAAGTAGGTTTTATGTGTAATGTTCATAAGTCTTTATTTGTTGGGCAAAACCCACCTTGTATATGCATTTTTCTTTTTTGCCCACAACAATGAAGAGAGAAGACACTATAGTAATCATAAAATTAAAAGTGAAGGTCAATTTTAAGGATGCAAATTGGTGAAAAAGAGAATATCTTTTTGAAAAATTATTATGCTAAAATAAAAAAAATTCATGATGAATTTTTGTTGTCCAAATTGTAGCATGTTCTGATCTTTGGTACAATAACATTGAGGTAGATTGAAATGCTTTTTGTTAAATATTATGATCACTTTCCAATAGTATTTTTTCCCCCATTTTTCAACTTCCACATGGTCTTTTTAAATCGTTAGAAAAGAATTATATTAATTACAATGTGATGGCACGAAGAAACCTTTTAAGATTGAATTCTACAATGTCCACTATCCATATATGTGCAACAAGTGTTGGCCCATGGGTATATTCATTTCGAAATAATTTAAAAATACGTGAAAAAAAATTTCAAATTATTTCTTTTCATTATGAATTCTAAAATAAACTAATATCAACATTAACATTTATAGTAAATGAACTTGCCTAGAGCATAACATAAGGTACCATGTGGCCCAATTTTCAATCAACTTTATTTTGTTCAAATGATAACATTTGCATCTATGGAGCTTGTGAAAGTTTATTTGAGTGAATATGAGCAAACGAACACATAGTCAAAGCTTTCACCCAAATTGGGTCTTGGGTTACTTTGCCACAAATATATTGATGTATATTGCTTGATGGAGGGCAAAGAAGGCCACGACAAAGTAATCATTTTTTTAAAAGATCAAAATGTAATAAAAAATCCATTAGAAAAATCATTATTATTATTTTTTTTGAAATCATTACATTCCAAAAAATCAAATGTCATGGAATTCATCCCACTAGAATGATGTGGGACACAAAATACACGCCTTTTGTGCTTCACATTTAATGGCTTGAAAAGGCTAGATTACCATCTTGACTCAAAAAGGTCAATGCTTAGAACTCATCAAGACTTTAAAATCTCTTGGAATTTTTGCATTGTAACTTGAGGCCATATTATAAGGCAATTGTTTCCTTTGCCTTGTGAGCAAGTGTTTTGTTTTCATAGTGAGCTTTATGAAAAACACATAGCCCCCCCCTATACGAAGGTTGCATTGATTTTGATGTTATGTAAAGTCCACAAGGGAGAACGTTACCAAAATGGGGCTTGTTTTCAACTCTTGCCTTGCACACCCTTATTTTTGTATTGTCCTTGCCCTTGGGCTTCACCATATGAGATTCACAATTACTCATTAACTTGAAAATGCGCATTTATGACATGTATTGTATAATATACAATTACCTTACAATTGTCTTCTCTTTCTCTTGTATATGCGTGGGGTGAGTGTGAGTGTCCATCAAAACTCTTTTGCTATACACTCCATGAAGTCACCTAAAGGTGCAGCATTTTGTGTGTGTGTGTGTGTGTGTGTGTTTTCACAAGATTGTCGCTTCCATGAATTGTGTGTGAAAGTGATGAGAAAAGCACCCAAAATGATGGTGAAGGTTTTTTTGTTGTTTCCTATTTCATTACTGATTGAAAACTAAAAATATACTTATTTAGGGTTGTCATATTCAAATTTGACAACATGGATGCTTGCTATTTCAAAATTGGGTATTCTGCAAAGTTGAAATTTTTACTAAAAAAAACCTCCCATATTGGATATAACAATTAGTTTCAAGAATAGAGAAGCTGATGAAGAATCACTAGTCAAATTTGAGGCCTTTTGCAAACTATAATGTACATTGTACACACCTAATCAATAGCTCTCATCAGCCAATAGATTGGTCTATTTCATTGGACCCTGGACCTTGGACCTTCATCTAAAGTGGCCCTAAACATTGAAGGCCCTCCTTCGGCCACTAAACAGTTAAGTTCTAGTGTTGGTGATGAGATTGAAGTGGTTAAGATTCCTCTCAAAGGTGTTCACCACACATTAGTTATTTCCTTACTTGAATCTTCCTACATTTCTGAATGACCTTGTCAAGTGTTTACCAATATTGTTTCCCTGCATACCTAATTGCCAATGATTTAGGTTCCAGAAGTTGTCAATTTCATATCCCACATTCCAACAAGATTGCCAAAATCTTGGATTATGGGTAGTGCCACCATGTAGCTAAAGTGGAGGAACAAGACCTATTGTTAGCAATGCATATCTCAAAATGTAAATGATGGATGTAGGGATCCCAAATCATCACACACTTCAAACCTCCATTTGGTGTAGGGTAAGACATGCTCCAAAAAATCCTCCCCCTTTTTTTCCTTGATACCCTGCGGGGAATGTTGGAAAAAAAGAAAAATAATATGGGAGGAATATGCCCTTCAAATCAACTCAAAAAATCAGAGAAAGTCTTCATATATATGTATAATTTTTTAATTAAAAAAATTGGGAGCACAACGGCAGACCCGACCATTGAGCCATCACCCGTCACCTCTTTCCGAATATTTGATGGTTCCAACTTGCAAGTGTGCTTCCAAAAACTAGTACTACGGGACGTACCTGCCTTGCCTTTATTATTTGGAGGAGAATCATCAACTAGAAGATGTACCTAACCTAATGGAAATTTGAAACACTTCTTTTTTATGGATGGTGGGGGGCCCTAAATTTCTAATTTGAAACACTTTTTTAAGGGTATTGCCATCAAGTATTTAAGCAAAATTGTCAAATTAAGTTTGACCCCGACAACATTTTCTTTAATTTTCCATTTCTCACATGGTTGCATTTTATTTTTGTGTTTACGCGGTTACACATTTACACCTTCAATGAGTGACTTTCGAAACCCAAAAGCCACTTCCATTGGGGAGTCCCACACGCTTTTTGCAATGTTGTGTGTTGTACCCCGTCCACAAAATATTCGTGCACCTTGATCTCACATGTGTTGGTCTGTATGTAAGTTAGGTATCTTGCAGTGTTGTGTGGTTCTTCCTTTTTGTGAGAGAAACCTCTGGTCTAGTTTCAACATTTCAAAATTTATGCGGAGGTTATCTCCAGAGAAGGGTTTGAGCCGAGTTTTTCCAAATTTTGAACCTTTGGGTTTCTATCACATTTTTTCAAATTCAATAATTTTTTGACTCAGTTTTTGGTCCAGTTCTATCTACACATTGCACATTCTGCAATGCTAAAGATTATGTGGGTACAAAATTTTGCAACAAATTAAAAATAAAAGTCTATCTAAGTATAGAGTTGAATAACTAATTCAAATTAATATTTTAATTATAAAGTTCAATCTACATATTAACTTTTTTTTTAAGGCAACTTTTTAACATATATGTACATCAAAAATAGTTTTTCACAATTTTGGTTCTAGTTCTAAATCAGCAAACCATTTTCTCCAAGGTTAGATTCTTATGCTAGTTCCAACAAAATGATGTCAATTTGAATCCAAGTCTCTAGAACCTAACCTTGAACCCTGCTTTTTACCCTTTAAATTTGATACCCTCACAACATTGATACCTTGCACCCATGAAACATTTATGCATAATTTGTGAAAAGATATTAATAAGTCATTTTAGTTGGTTCCAAAAAGACCTAAGAACAAGGTTTTTCTCTTTTCATTTTCCCAAAGGTCTCCTAGTTGGCTATATTGGCTATACATGTTGGCACTTGTAACTAATGCTGGCAATTAGTCTGATATTTTTGTTACATACAATTGACGACTTGTATTAAATTTAAGAAGGATTTTGGCATCCATGAGAAAATTGTGATAACATTAAATTTTGATACAAAACATCATATAGTAGGGTAGATCGGTTACATCATGTTGTCACATGTAAAACAATTAGCAATCTTTGTTAGTTTCAATAGTGTTGGGCACTAATTTGGTAGCACATGACACATATTTGAAGATGAAATGCAATTGGAATAGAAAAATTGTAATCCCTTCATTGTTTGATTAGCTCCTTGCATACAAGTTGCAAATCGTACAAAACAATGTGCAAAAACACCCATTGTGCAACATTAAAATCTCCAAAATAATTTAAACATCCACAACATACCTTTGTTTCCTATCCTACCAATGCTTGATGGCATCTTCAAATGGAAAAGTATTCATGGAATAGCGATCTTGAGCAAAAACCCTAACAACTAAATCAAGATGATTTGTCAAGTTTTTTTTTAGTTTAGATTTTTTAGAAAGACAAAGTTGAAAAACACACCACTCATCCCTAATACTCCCCAATATTATCATAATAGAAATGTTCATCAATTTCAGATACTTTGACAATCAATATTAGGTTGAAAGCATGGTTAGGTCGCTCAAAAGTGACATTTGAGAACCTAAATTTTACACTAACTAAAAATATCACAATCTCACATTTAACAAACTATGTTACCCAATGTGCACTCCCTTATGCTTATGGTTAAAATATTGATATATTGCCCTATAAATATAAATGTAGACATGGGATTGGTAAAAAAATCAATGTGAAAGCTTGGAGTTTTCAATGTGAAATGAATTCTCAATTAAAAATGAAATATTTTTTTTGTAAATTAATTTTTAAAATCAAAATTGATTAAATTGGGAAAGTTCCAATGTAATTTACTTTTACACACCTCATCTGATGTGGCACTATTTTTTAGTTTGAATTTTGATACTATTATGTCATTTTTTTGAATCCACATGTAAATTTTACGTGTGACAAATACAATGTCATTGTTCCAAAAGTTCATTATGAATTCATTATTTTCTTAAAATTCATTTATGTTTTCTAAAATATATTGTAACATCAATAATTGAAAATTTTCGAATGTTAATGTTGAATATGACTTTACATTTTAATTTCATTTACAATCCAAATAAAATTACAACTGTGACAATTGAAATTGTCCATCTATTTGTGCTTTCACTTGTAACACAAGATTAGAGGAAAAATTGGACCATATATTGGTCATCGGATTGCATGTCAAAGGATGCTTGAAAGCTTGTTTATAGTTTGCCTACATAGTGGCCTTGAAAAAGGAAACTCCTATGTCAAGTTTCTATTTATTCAATAGGGCAAGTATCTTTAGCCCTCATCAACCAAAAAAATTAAAAATAATATTGCACCTTTAGCAAGGCTAGATGGGTAGGGAATGTGCTCTCTCCATCAAAATTCAACCAATGTTGGGGACAGATAATCTTAGTAGCAATTCATGAGTTCTTGGCTTGCCTTCAATTGCATTTTCATTTTCTTGTAGTAGCATACCAATAATCATAAGTGCACGTAGTAAAACCCTTGTTGAAGGGCACTTGCAATGGGTTTGACACCACCAAGTTGATAATAACCTATCATTGTTCCAATCCACAAAATCCACATAAAATATTTGAAATGCATGTTCATCATTGTACATATTTTCTAAATCGACATAAAAATTCATATAGATTTACATAACACATTTTTATAGCCCACAAAAAAAATGAAAAATTGTGTTAGTCAAAACCAAATTACCACTTGCAATTAAATGTCCTTTGTAATTTATGTACAACTACATTGCAACTTCTTCACAAAAAAACGATGCATTTATATAATTTAAAATGAAACATTTGGAATTCAATAAATTCCGTTCTAATTACAAAATAGTTGCAAATGTTATCCCTCTATGATTGAATTCTACCTATTAGATGGTATTGTTCTTCATTTCATTTGTCATCATTCAAAACTTGCATGAAATTTGTTCCAAAAAACTATGGTTCAAAACTTAGTTAATGTAATTAAATTTCAATTAGCTTTTAACTACTCATACAAAAGTGAAAATTTGAAGTTTGTGTGGGATATGTAAGGGTGTGGCACATGAATGTAGCTCTTAATGAATAGTGAGACTAACATCACTAGTTATCATGATGTTGTGTTTAATGTTAGAAAACTATTAAGGCTCAACAAAACTTGAGGGTTGTTTTCTTTAATTCTAAGCTTGTTGGTGTTTTATGAGGCAATTAAAAGACATGTTAAATGACATTCTTTTGCATTTTTGACTCTTAGTTTAGAAAATGAAACATCCCAATTTTTATTTTAAAACTCATGCCCATTTAAATAACATGGAATGAACATGTGATTTTTTTTTGTTCATTTTTTGTTAAAGCATAATTTTGTTTGTTTTTTTATTTATTGATTGAGATTAACAAAAAGTTATATTCTTGATGATTGTGTGAAATTACAAGAGTTTTTAGTTATTGTGTGTAATGAGTGTTCAACCCACACCGTACTTGTGATAAAAATATTATGTTGTTAGGTTGTTAGTTTTTAAACAACTAAAATGAATCATTGATCATAAACTTTGATGGTGTAGATTCCAATGCATTCAAGTTCAATAGACTTTTATCTTGAAAGTGAGTTTACATCTACATGTGACGAAATTTAAGACCAATACATATTTTAATTTTGCTTATAGCACCTTACTTTTAATTTGAATAGTTGTGTGTAAATGCAAAACTTATAGTTTAATCATTCTATGAAATTGATGATGTTGTTTGTGTTAGATTTTGACGAGAAATTAAACATGTGACAACGTGTGTATGTTGTTTATAAGTTGAAGTTGCAAATACTCCTACTCAATTTTCACAACATGGGCACCTAAAGATTGACAACAAAAGCAAACAAATCCAAAACCAACAAGAGTGAAACGAAGTGGACATATTTGGTTATATGATGTGGTTATGATATGTTGTTTACATTGCATAAATCAATAATAAGTTAATAATGACACCATATCATGTACATTGTGTGTTAGTTGCATAATAGTTGTAAAAAACTTAAATAGTTTGTTTTAAAATATAGACATTACATTGTACTAAGGTTATCTAACTTACAATGATGTGCAAGCATCATTCCATATTTGGTAACTATCAAAATATAGCCCAATTCTTAAATACAAACAAGATGGACCTCTTAAGATTATATAACACTAAAAATTTCATAAGATATTTGATAACAATAGTTTTAACAAGTTTGAACTTAACACTAAAAATGTTCATGTATGAATATTATATTTTATAACATTGAGTATTAATCCATATATTTATACCGTTGGGATGATTTGTGTCATCATTTGTGTAATGGATTTATGTAACATGTTTCATGATGCAAAATTATCATTTTCAATAGGCACAAAAATAATACCATTCAAAAATGGATTACTTGCAAATTACTAGTTCCATCAATAAATTGATAAGTTGTAATTTAAAATTACATTTATTGATTTCAAGTTGTAACATATTAATATTGGAAAAATATAATGATTACAAAGTAGTAATTTGGTAATGCATTAGTTGCAATGGACATCAATAAATTTCCTTCATTAATGGATGAATGAAATAACATGTAAACACTACATTTATTCATGAGTTTTTTGTGCAAGATACTTATGTGCATACTTTAGTTGTAATGTATTTATAGTGGGTGCCCGTGGCCGAAGGCCACTATGAAGTCCCCCGTGGGTGCCTGTAACCTTCGGCCACTATTTTTTATTTTTTCTTAGTTTTTACTCTTTATTTTTTACTGCCCTACCCTGCCCTGCCCCGCCCTGCCATGCCCTGTTCCAAATTTTCCTTTTGCTGCTAGGGACAAGAGGAGGAAGTTACACAGGGAACGGGTTGTGTTTGTTTTTCCTTTTGCTGCCAGGGACAGGAGGAAGAAGTTACACAGGGAACCTTTTTTTCCTTTTGCTGCCAGGGATAGGAGGAGGAAGTTACACAGGGAACGGGCAATTTTTTTTTTTCCTTTTGTTGCCAGGGACAGGAGGAGGACTTCTTCTTCTTCCCCCGTGGGAGGTTCTGCGCCTTTGGATTCCGTGATAGTAGGAGGTGGAGTCAGGTTCGACGGTTTGCTTGTGGCCGGGATGGATGAAACGTCCGTCTGGCTGGATGGATGACGGTTCGGGCGGGCGAAGTCAGGGGTTGCTTCATTTACATCCCAAAAATACACTGGGGCGGAATTAGGGGTTGCTTCACCAAAAACCTTCATATATAGATCGCATATATATATATTCCCATGTACAATGAGTTGTGTTTGATGCAATTGGTGTAACTCATCTAATAACATTCTTGATGTAAAAATACATGGAATTGCAAATGTTTAATGCAAAATTAAAAAATCCAATTACAATTTAAGTGGCAAAGCCCCCTTAAGTTTTCATAGTGACAAATTCACGCACAAAACTATCACAACTTTGAACAAATTTGATGTGTTCATGCATTGCCTTCAACATGGGCATGATGCAAATAAGGCCCATGATAAATAAGTAACATCACATGATAAGAACTCAAGATTAGTTTTTGGAGTTTCGATGGCATGGAGTTCAACATTCATTTTGAGAATTAACGATGTGTAAAGATCCTTTTAGCAAGAGACATTATAGAAATCCACCTAGTATTTACATTGCAAAACAATTTGTTCCCTTTTGCCTTCAACAATTATGTAAACTTGCATTACACAACATGCCCCTTAGTGACAAGGAAAATTATGTGTATGTGGTTTACAAGAAACTTTTGAGCTTCTACATTAAGGGTTGTTTAGAAAATGTTTGCACAATTAGGTTAATCCAAGGTGCAACATAATGAACAAAAAACATGAAACAAGTTGTTATTATATATATTTGTGTTGTCACACCACTATGAACACTTATAAACACAACAACACCATTAGACCCAAAATAATTTAACTTGGAACTAATTTCCTCCATATTTAAGACAACAAGGACTTTAGGGTCACAATGGTTAGGTTGTTGACTATGTCATTATTAGTCCCAACCTTTCAAAATTCAACAAAATTGTTATGCATTTGAAGCCTTCCACAAGGCAACCACAAATGTTAGCCCAAGACTGATTGTCAATCATTGCACTCTCATCACATCTTTTCCCCAACTACAAGACATCCATTCATGTTTTGCATGTTGTGACTCCATACACATGTAGTAATGCCCCATGTTACAATTAGGTTTTGCAACCTTGCATTTGTGCTTCATGACATGCTTTTAGAGGTTGTCAAATTTGGGAATTAGAAACTTTGTTCTCCCTTTGATTTATGTGCAAATATGGCACCTAACCATGTTCGTGTTCCCATCAAAACCAACCACAACTTTTGCCCATGGAAGGTTTGTTGCCCAATGTACATCTTTAAAAACCTAATTTATTTCCTCTTTTTTCACCTTTTTTTCCCCTTCTTCTCCACTTGGTCAAACTTAAACAATGTTTCCAAGTGCAAAAAAATATTTGCAACACAACATACATGAACATTGGCCTCTACATCAACATCAACCTTTACTACAATGCAACCATCACAAATTTCTCGGGCCATGAAAAAATTTCATCCTACATATACATGCATCATATGTTTTTAAAATGCAGGACATTCGTGTTTAAACAATATAGACCTATGAAAAAAGTAATCATACAATTATTATTACCTAGTTGTGGCCCAAGAAGATTGTAATAATTGCAAACAATAACAACTTGACTTGATTAAAGAATGTCAACTACATTAAGGACCCCATCACAAAAAACAATTTGTACTTGAATCCATTCAAGAGTTGCAAAGGTGCCATGGCACATTGAATCAAGAAAACATCAAAAATATTCCAACGTATAAGAAGCTTGAAACTTACAAAATGTAAAAATAAGGAAAGTCTTTGTAACAATTACAAAATTTTGTTCAAATTAATCATAATTGCACAAAATTGTCCTAGAGATTAATCTTCTAATGCATTGGTAGTTGCATCTAAATTGCACAAGCAACAAACCACACTAATGACCAAACAAAAACAAACAAACCTCAATAAGCAAGTTCCAATGCTTCTTGTGTAATGACAAATAATGACCTAAAAGATTAAGAACATGAAAAGGCAACAATTACTTTTGATGCTCAATGGCAAGAAGATGTTTAAGGTGAGGAAGATCTAGCTAGAGTGTTGAAAGGAAAAGCACACTACAATGTACTTTTATGGAAGTCACAGTGATAGTTTTTCTAATTTTGTAAAGTCTTGGTTTTTATAACTCAAATGCATTTAAGGAATTATTTTAATATAAGTTGAAAATCTGAATTATCTACTTTAGTCCTCCTAAATTTGAAAAAAAATACTCCAAAAAGTTCAATACTTAATGAAAAATGGATTTTACAATGTTGGCCACAATTAATGTCATAGTTTTTTTTAATGGTTATGAACTTTTTTATTCTAGTGGATTTGGAGGACATGTTCATAATTTGGAGGCCCCTACATTGTAGGCTCATAAAACTTAAGATGAAAAAGTCAAGTAGAATTTTTTTTCACATGAAGGCCTAGAACTCACAAAGTCGATTTATATTTCCAAATTGATTTTTCCAAAAGCCATATGTATAGATATGTTTTTAAAAGGTTTACATTAGAAGCACATGAACTTGGATATGGAAAAAAACGTTGACTTCAACACAATTTAAATGATTTTATGTGAAAATACATTGGATTTGGACTTCGAAATTGGACTTTAAACCATTGTTTTTGGTCCACCCTAGTGTGATTTTGCCCTTGAGAGCTGCATTGATTAAGAGCAATGACCAAAAACAATGAAAAACCCTTGCCAACAAGCAATTCCTTGGTTATATACAGTGATTAATTAACCCTAATCCTAGGATCTCGACAAAATTGAAACCTTTTTTTGGGGGGTTGAAGTATGGGTTCTCATAGCCCCTTGATATATTAAGTGCAAAATGAGAGAAAATTTCAAAATAAGAAAAAAAAATGCTTAAAATTGCTAAAGACTTTTTCATGTTTGGAGTGTGGATCCCCTAATATTACTTGTATTGATCAAGGTTTTTCAAATAATTGGATTTGGTTTTTTTGTCCAAAAAACAAATTTTGATTTTTCCTAGGTGATTAATGGGTCATCTTTTGGTTCCACTTTTGATTTTGCAAATTCCACTTGTCATGTGAATTAATGGTATTGGGGAACACCAATTACATTATGAAATAATCCTTGTAAAACTTCTTACC
Organism: Sphagnum tenellum; assembly: GCA_963921925.1. Lineage (NCBI taxonomy): Eukaryota > Viridiplantae > Streptophyta > Sphagnopsida > Sphagnales > Sphagnaceae > Sphagnum > Sphagnum tenellum. The sequence goes on from OY998145.1 coordinate 16,199,139, forward strand.
ACATGATGTGACCCATTCCTTTTATTTATCATAATACTTGTTATATTTTGTTTTTATGAATTATCAAGATGTTTATTGGACTTGGGCTCTCCACTATTGCACATTACTATTGGTAATCAACTATTGAAAAAAAACTGAATATGGAAATTAAATTCCATTCAAATGCAAATATTGAATCACATTGCATGCAATTTAAATGGAATCCAAATGTCATTGAATTAAATTCAAGTTCAAATTCAATTCAAAATTCAATTGGATTTTAGACTTGATCAAATAATCCAAATTCACCTAAAGAAAAATGGGATCGAAATTGGTGCCAAAAATGTTGAAAATCTACCTATGACTATGGTGTTGGGAAGAACAAAAACTCTAAACATACACAAATATGAAAAGACATATTTCCATTCATTTTATTTGGGAATCAATTAAACAAATTTAAAAATATTTGAAAGATGACTTATGGAATTTAAAGTTGTCTTACTTAATCCAATTTCAAATCATCATCATCATCATCATCATTAGAATTATTTTTTTCCATCAAAGATTCATTTTAAAACAGTTAAGCAATCTTCTTCCAATAATAATTTGTCCAAAACAAATGTTTTGTTTATTGGATCTTGAATAAATAAATGAATTTGACTTTGGACACTAAATTATATTGGACAACAAATTTCTTGTTCAAATCTTGACAACGCAATCTTTGACAAATCAACCATTAGTAGTTTCCCTTGCTCAGTTGTAAGTATTGATTCTTAGCAATGGAACATAACCCAAACACAATTCAAGGCAACAAACTTGTGAGGTGGGGTGTCTTGGACTTATACATTGTTTTTGGGTGTTGTTTTGACAATTCAACAATATAAGAACAAATTAATAAAGTTATCTATAAAGTACAAGAAAAACACAACACTAGAACCCCACATTTGGTCATACATAGGGTGAAATGTTTAAAAATTACAAGAAATATACATTAGCATTCAAGGGGGGATGAAACTCAAAAAACCATCAATTTTGGTGATAAATTGAATTTAATCATGTCTTTCCTTTTTCCTAAGTGTTTCCACTCTTGCTACATATATTTTCACTATTCCTTTGTGTACAATTATTATAATTAATTTCAAAATTTGTGCATTAAATGTTGCATTTTAACATTTCATACTAAGATTTAATAAAAATGTTTTTACTTTGTAAATACCACTTAAAGAGGGGATAGGGGGTGATAGGAGGCCCAAAGATATGGTGAAAAAGACAAAGTTACTTCATAGATAATTCATTAAAGTTATTTGTAAAATTAAGCAAACATGGCACTGAAAGCTTGTGTTCAACCCATTTACAGGATGTAATTTCAAAGACAGTACCAAAAAATTACATAGAAGCCCAATGAGGTTCAAAACTCAAATTTCAAGCAAGACTTGACATGAACTGAATTTCATGTTGGGTTTCTGGCTCATGCAATGCCTGGAGAAGCCCACATCTCGTCAAATTTTTACCTCTATGCTTGCACCTCCATTTCTTGTCGCATGTTTATCTCTATGTTTGCAATGGTTATGGCTTGCATAACTTTGGAAGTTTTAATAGTCTCATGCCTTGCATCATCTTGGAACCTTTCATGTTGCAACACCTTAAATTTACGCTTGCAAGAACTTCAATGGTTATGGTTTACATAACTTTGGAAGTTTTAATAGTTTTCTACCCTTCATCACCCTACAACCTCTTGTGTTTCAATACCTTCTGTTGACACTTGAAGGGGCTTGAAGAGAGAAATTTGAAAAGTACCATCTCATCCCAAATTTTGTAGCAACAAAGAGAACTTGCAACATCCATTAAGGTGATGTTAAGCCCAACATACACCAAGATGGTTCATGAAATCAGGGTATAAAAAAAGAGGAAGAATTTTTATTATTTCATTCAAAACCTTTCTTTTTGGCAATCATTTTTCCTATTATTATGTCATCTTCGTGTGTTGTCGTAAGGGTTGTGATTTTTCCAAACTTTAATTGGTGTTTGGTTAAAAAAATCCTTGAAGCAAACTAATTTTGAACCTCCAAGATTAGAAACAAAACGCCTTTTCTTGTCTTCAAAAATTGAAGACATTTTCTCACCAAACTCCAAAAATTACACATTGTACCCCAAACCTTAAACCTTCAAAATGGCCCCATAGCCATGAAAAACCCAAAGAATACCCAAAACATCTATTGCTTCTTTTAACATTTGCATTTGTGATTGAACATATCCTCCCAAAGTTGCCTTGGGACCCATCTATATGATGTGATGATGTTGTTAAGTAAATCATGTGTGGCATAAAGTTGTGGGTGAATCCCTTGAATGACATGCCTTAAACATTGTGAAATCACAATGTGTTTTATCGCCACAATATTGTTACCCAAGGACTTCTAAGACAATCTTTGAAACAACATTTGCAATTTGAAGTTCATTATTTGAAGCTTTGCTTCATATATAATACAAAGATTTGAAACTTCTTTTTTTTTACCTTTCCACATGGGGAGTTAACTTTCATGTGTAAAAGGCATTCAAACCCACCCTTAAACCTTATTTTTGGTTCTACAATTCAATAAATTTGGAAATTTTGGATGATTTGATGTTCATGGGTATTTACATATTCTTGCAACCCTAACATTTGGTTTGTGGCCAAAATGACACCAAGTTTTTTTATACCTTGGATGTGTGGGTTGATTTTGAATATGGCTTTGAAACTTTACCCTGAGCTTTACAACTATAGAAGGGTGGTAATTCAACTTAATTTGGAAGATATGGGTCTATAAATGATGTACAAACTTGTTTGTATGGTTTATAGTTCAATTTAATACCCTAATTTGTTGGACTTGACAACTCTAGTACATCAAACACACTTGAAACCCGTTTTCTTGGCTTTTAAACTTTATACTTTACATTTGTCTATTAGATTGCATGTGTATGGATACTTGTGCACCTCTGCAACCTTACTTGTTCTTTCCAAGCATAAGGACTTCAAGTTTTATTATACCTTGGATGTGTGCGATGATTGTAAACATGGCCCTAAAACCCTACCCTAAATTTTATAGTTGTAAAAGGGTGGTAATTCAACTTTAGTTTGGAAGATAAGGGCCTTCAGATGACGTAGAAACTTGTTTGTATGGTTTGTGGTTCAACTCAATACCTTAAATTGTTGGACTTGAAAATTATGGTACATCAAAGACATCTAAACATGTTATCCTAGCTCTTAAGCTTTCTAGCTTATACTATCTACTAGATTGCATGTGGATGGGTATCTATGTACCCTTGAAACCTTATTTGTTCACTCCAACCAAAAGGATTTCAAGTTTTTCTTTCCTTGGATGTGTGTGACTCTGAATATGGACATTAAATTCTACCCAAAGCTTTGTAGTTCTAGAAGGGTGGTAATTCAAGTTCAATTTGGAAATTAAAAATTTGTAGATGAAGTAGAAAAATATTGGTATGTATGGAGTTCCATCATGTACATTGAGGTGGGTTGGATGGGAATCCGACCCATGCTCAATTCCACTTCATAAGGCCTTTATCTCCCTAAAGCATGCCCCATGGAGCTTTACCTTACACTTAGGAAAAACCTAAAGGATAGACCATTCAAAGGGTTTGAATGGTCTATGCCACTAGTGAGATTGAATTTTTTGCTAGTGTTCTACAAATAGAAATTGCCAAATAGGTGTATTGGTATTTATGTACCCTTGAAATTTTAATTTTTCATCTCCAACCAAAAGGACTTCAAGTTTTTCTTTTCCTTAGATGTGTGCGACTCTAAGTATGTCCTTGAACACCACCCCCCCCCCCCCACTTAAGCTTTGCGACTCCAAAAAATTTGCAATTTAAGTTCAAGTTGGAGTGTAAGGGTTTTTTAATGAATTAGAAACCCATGTGTGTGGTTTGCTTTAGTCTTTTGGCTTTGTTGACTATGGTATTGGAACACTTTTGAAACTTGTTCATCTTACCAGTGAATGTTTTGGATTTTAATTTAGTGGTTGATTTGCAAACCATGTTTTTAATGATTGATTTGGCTTGATATTTAATGGTTGAAATATGGTCATTGAATTCCAATGATTATTTTGGTGGCAACAATTATTAGTTAAGGCTATGTCTAGTGATTGTTAAGCCAATGATTATGTATGTAAATCTAAGTGTGAGTGGTTCATTCTTTTTTTGTGCATGTTTTTAGGGATGGTTGAATTTTGGGCAAGTACAACCTTAAAGCCAAATGTACCAAAGACACAAGTATATGAGTTTGTGGCATTGCTTAAAGCTAAAGTCTCTCGCAAGGAAAAGGTACTCAGGCAACTTGTTGACTATGTCCAACTCAACACCATGGCAATGTCTTATTACATTTTGCGAACTATACCATGGGTAAGAAGCATGTTACTCAATTTATTCCTACTACTATGTGGATTCAAGTCTACATTGACCATCAAGCGATTCATCGTGATTCATACCTTGCAGAGGAAACCTTCAAGGACCAATTGTAGGACACTTCAAATGAAAATTAAAATAAGAACTTCAAATGAAGAAGGTTGAGAGAAAGCAACACTACAATATGATCAAGTGCTTCTTGCACACGACCCATTGTTTTTTTTTTTTTTGGAAAGAATTGCTTCTTGCACACAACCTATTATGCAACTGGAGCATGCCTTGAAATATACTATAATAAGTTGCACAGGTTTTTACAGTTTGTAGTTGCTTCTCTCCTCTTAATTACATTTTTCCGTTGAGGATTTCAAAAGATAAAGTTATGATGAAAGTAAAGGGGGTTAAGCATGAGGATTTCAGATGGAAGTAAAATTTATCCAATTCATTACACTACTTACTGGGCACCCTAGTTAATGCCATAATATTGTGTCATTCAGGTGTATTTGCCTGGTGCCCGCCTTCCTTTCTGACGCTACCCCCCCAGAGAATCCTCCCCCCACTTCCCCAAAGTTTCCTTGTTTTTTCCAGCCTCTTCTTCGCACACAGCTGAAGGAGGGTGGGGGAGGTGTACCTAGGGGTGTGGCTCAAGGCAATGCAGTCTTGCCCTACAATTTTAGGCCGGGGGATATTTGGGTGCTGGTTCACCCTGGCCATATCATATGGCCAGGGCAGGACTTTTTCAACTACATTACCTTAAGGTCCGTTTCGTCATTAAATGATCCTCAAAATAGTGAAATGAAAATTCGTGAAAAATATGAAGTTGACATTTTGAAAGTCATCATAATTATCACAGGCTACACTAAATAATTTCACTCCTCATATCACAATATTATAGTAGATGATGAAAGAATATACAATTTGAAATTGTAAAAATGAATTCATTTTTTGAAATTTTTTTTTTTCATTTTGTCAATGTGGAAACTGGCCCTAGGCTATGGTAACCCCCCCCCCCCGCCCCCAAAGATTAGTACATAAATATAGGGGCTAGAATTGGGCAACACCTCTTTATTCCTGTTTTTCCAAGAAAAAACATATTGGAGTGGGATTGAAAGCCATAGGTAAACCACTTGCAAGAAGGTAACCACTGAGGAGCAAGGGATTTTGAAATAAGCTCCCCTGGCCCACCTGAGGTGGAGGGCACGAATGCCCCACTCTTAAGCCATTACCTAGGGTAAAGCATCTGCAAATAAATAAATAAAAAAATCCATACTTTTTCTCATGATACTCAGCAGGTATCAGGGGAAAAATCCTTTGGAAAAAGGAAATGCCTGCCCCATTTGGGGACGAAAAATTCAATTTTACATATATATATATATATATATATATATAAATAGTGGGTTTGGGGTTAAACCCTTTGGATGCAATAGAACGATTTCTGCTGGTACGATACCGTCTTCTCTGGTCGGTTTGATGTGTGAGGTTCCTTGTCCCTTCCTTCGTCTTCCCAAAACCTGAAACCACTTGCAACTACCAAGGTTACAAATAGTGGAGACCTCGACTGTTTCAGATTTGGTAAGAAAACCTAACCCCACCCTCCGCCCTCCCCCGCCCCCCCTCCCTTCTCTCTGGGGCAACAACACAACACAAATTGTGCCTGGCTGTTAAATGGGATGCTTATTTGGGTGAAGGAAAGAAACAACTTCACTTCATGTGAAGTTGACAAATTTAAGTAGGTACTTTGGGGGGTGGAAGAAACTCAGTGGAAAGAGCTGAACTGAGGATGCTTATTTTGAGCTTTAATACAATGGCCTGTGAATCTTTTTAAAATCAACGCCGTGTGAGTTTTCTAACTTGGCTCATATGGTGCCTATTTTGGGCTATTAAAACAACAATTTGTGAAGTTTACCAATTTGGACAGCCGATGTGTGGGCTAACAACCCCTGGTTAGTTGGCCGACCACCCAAAAACAAGATATATACCTATGTATATTTAGAAATTACATATTAAAGGAAAAGAAAAAGAGCCAATGGACAAATTCACGACCGCTAGTTGACTAAATGGGCGAAGGTGGTAAGGGCCAGGCCATGGCTGGATCGAAACCTGGTTTGAGACGCGGATCCGTGCCCCCACTGTTGACGAGAATTTGGCTCTTTGCCCGTTGCGGCGGTCAAGACCTGGATTTTGAAACCTCAACCAGGCTGCACCTCCCCTTAATTCCCTGCGCACAAGAAACAACAACGCGCTTGCAGCAAGCGCGGGAGGGAGGGAGGAGCGTCAGTCTCCGAAGCAAGCGCGAAAACAAGCAACGTTTTTCTTGCATGTATGTGCTGCGGCTGCTCTTCTCTCCTCCCCCCCTCTTGCAATCCATGAGTATATCTCCCACCTCTCGCGCCGCTTCCAACCATTGCGCACAATTCCACTGCTCTTGCCAATTTCGCTCTCTGGGTGGAGTTTCTTTCTACGGTTACAACATCGCCATTTTGCTTTTGTAAGTTTGCATTTGCATTTTTGGTTATATATTCGTCGTTTTGGAAGCCAAGTTTTGGTACCAATTTTGAAGAGCACGAAGCTCGCTCAAGAAAGATACATAGTCGGGAAAAGATACGGCGTGAAAAGAAGCAGCAGGAGTGGGTGAAGAAGTGACGACAACACACCAGGGCGTCGGTGTAATGGGGTTTAGTAATTTGTTGTCAGGGGTTTTGAATTTCGTCACATTCGTGTTGTCGATTCCGATCATCGGAGCCGGCATCTGGCTCGCCAAGCAGCACAACACGGTGTGCGTTCGTTTCCTGCAATGGCCCGTCATAATCATTGGGGTGTTTATCCTTTTGGTATCGTTAGCCGGCGTGTTCGGTGCATGGTGCCGAGTGTCATGTCTCTTGTGGCTGTATCTGTTCGTCATGTTCGTGCTCATTCTTCTGCTCTTCGTGTTCACCATCTTCGCCTTCGCTGTCACTAACGCCGGTGCTGGCCAGCCGGGAAAGGATACAAGGAATACCACCTCGGGGACTATTCCGCTTGGCTGCAACGGAGGGTGAATAACCCATCCAACTGGAACACCATCAACAGCTGTCTTAGCGATGCCAAGGTTTGCAACGGCTTGGATAACCAGTACCCGACCTTAGCCCAGTTCAACGCTTCTTCCCTCACACCCATTGAGGTATTGGTTCCATCTGGACCCTGTTGCTATTGTTTTTTGGGTTTCTTACAAGGAGGTCAAGTAGGCTATGTTTGCAGCTCCGAGCTTGATGCACTGTATGTTAACATCTCTTGTTCAGCAAGAAAAGGTATTTGTGCAATGGTTTCTGCGATGTGCCATTGCCCCCATTCTCTTAGTCACAAACAAGTCTGCCATGACCAGAACAAAACTGACAATCTTTTGTTTTCTTTTGGGTATTGCAGTCGGGGTGTTGCAAGCCACCTTCCAGTTGTGGTTTTGCATTCGTGAATGCTACATACTGGAACGAGAGTGGAACCACTCCTCCAGCATCTGCAGACCCTGACTGTAAAGTTTGGAGCAATACCGCCACAGACCTTTGTTTCAACTGTACTTCATGCAAGGCTGGGGTCCTTCAGGAAATCAAGCAGGACTGGCGAAAGGTCGCAATTGTAAACATTGTCATGCTTGTTTTCCTCATTATTGCCTACTCTGTAGGCTGCTGTGCTTTTCGCAGCAACAGGAGGAATGGTGCTTATGGAGGTGGTTATGGTAAACAAAGCTACCCATAAGTTTACCCAACAAAACCTCATTCTGGAGTTTCTTCTGAGCTCTGTACTTGGTGTTTTGATTGCCCTACAAATTTCTGGATTTGGTAATACCACAAGGGTACTGAATTCCAGCAGTTATGTGGTCACTATGTAAATAACCAGGGATCAAAAGGATATTAGTGCTCAGTAGTTTGAAATGTGAAGTTTAGACAGTGCTCTCTGATTAAGGAACTTCCCCACTTAGATTGCTAACATCAAGGAAAGTGGATTTTGCATCGGTGCAAATAAAGAGATAGCAAGAGGATCAGTGCCTTAGTTGACTTGTATCTTGTTCTTGGTATCTTGTCCACTGGAGTCAATTTGATTGAAACAAATCTGACCTGTTTGAGAATATTCTTGTCTTGCTTTCTGCTATCGCTTCTGTCCCTGTGCATAGGACATTTCTCTTACCTCTTGTATTGTGGGAAACATTGATTGATGTCAAAGGGGGCCTTCAATACAAATATGTTCCATTTCATCTTTCCAACAGTGTTTCTTTGTAGTGCTGGTTTGTCTGGTATGATGCAAGCTACTTTAGTGACGTTACTCATTTTTAAAAAGATGGTGATGAATTCTTCATTTGTGTTTGTAGTTGCTATGCATGGGGATTACTAATCCCTGATCTTTGTATCAGTGGATAGCATTATGTATGGAGATTTATAACATGTTAAAGTAGCAGAGGTACCGGATATGTTGCTGGTGAAGGTCACTGAATGTTGTGTGATGATACCTGTTGTTTACACCACTCAGTCTTTTCTGGAGTCATTTCTCTTTTCCTGTTCAGTGATATATTCCATTGTGGAACATGCTTCATTTGAGAACTAGGCTGAATCTCATATGCACAATGCACTCTTCTCATCTGATGCTCCTTTCTAAGATAACCTATTTAGAAGTGGTAAACCTTCCCTGCAAATGTTTGTTTGGCACAGAGAAGAACCATCAGGGGCCATTTGGAGAGTGTGGTTTCTGGGGTTATGGGGCCCTTCATGAGGTACCACCTTTTAACAAAAAATCATGAATTAAGCTTCAACCCCCTTGAGTACGGATCAAAAGGGTCCATGTGTTTCCATGAATTTGCAAAGAACCCATCAACTTTCTATGATTTTGTCAATGGAACAAGTTCTTGTTGTACATGTTTCATCAAAGTTATCTGAAATTCAAATGGTCTGTTGTTAGTACAAAGCCACTATGTCTCACAGTTCATGCCCATTTCATTACACTAGGCAAAAAATGGAATAAACAAAGGTAGGCATAAAAATTCTTGGCAGCCAATGAGGTGAGCTAGCATGCACCCACAGGGCCCAGATTTTTTGCTTTTGGGGAGAGTGGGGTGTGGTGGATTTGTTGTTGTTGCTCCCATCGAGTTCCCAATAGCACCCACCAGCACTGGATGCCCATTATTACTCAGTTGTGGATGAACCTCAACTGAATTAATATTTGGTTTCACCTTGGTAACCAATCCTGTAGGAAATAGGTCTCATATATAGATAGATAGGTAGGAAAATAGGTAACTAATAGGTAAGGAGATGGTTTATACCAATGTTGGACGGATATTACAAATACTCTTGGGCATCACTTGGGTATCATTCAAGCATTCCAATCTGATCCCCTCAGGGTATCATCATGAATGATACCCTAACTGAAAACTGAACCAGATGTGAGAACAGGGTTTTAAAAAAGAAGGAAAAAAATCTGAAAACCAAGTAAGGTCTGACCCCTTACCTGGGTCAAGGTCTCAAGGTTTAGCCTCCATAAAAAATTAGTACAAGCAATGAGAAAAAAGTTATGACCATCAAACTTAATTTTGTTTCTATGCAAAATGGAACAACGTTTTACTTATTGGATCTTATTGATCATTCATGGACCATGGGTTTGAACTTTGCAAATATGGTGTTAAATCAACCTAATTTAATTAGGGCTAAAAAAAGAACACTTTCATCACTAGACCCACATCAAAATTTGCTTATCAGGTCTAATTTTGCCTTGGGAGATGGGAGATTGAAGGTAGGGTTAATATTTGGTGGTAGGTACTTATTAATGGTAGGCCAAGTCAAATGATAATGATGTTTGGAGTATTTATCTTAAATAATTATTTATTTTAGAAATCTTTCAAAAACCTTGAACGAGAGGTTCTTCGATTTTGAATTTTTTCAAAAAGCTAGAGCTGTTGTTAAAAAAAGAAAAGAAATCAATTTTTTAATTATTTAATTAAAATTATAAAATAATACCTGGTTTGTGAGAATTGAAAAAAAGAACCATATGTTCTCAAATTTTTGAAAATCAACTTTGTGAAAACTAGTTTCAATTTTTAAAAAATGTTGATACCCTTGCCCGCCATAAAAATTTAGTTGAAAATAATGGTGTGTTAGTGATGGGTGAAAATTGTAAAAAATCTCCCATGAACATTGTATTAAGTTCTCCAAATAGCAATATGCTTGATTTTAATTTTCATAATTTTAAATGCATTGTAGCAAACATCATACAACCCACCATTGATATTTCATTGACTGTCGTAAATTGAATGTTGGACTAACTACCTGATATTGTTTTGGATTTTTTATAATTATAATTTTATCAATTGATAAGCCAAGTAAGGAATGGGTAGTTGTTCCACCTATCAATAAAATAACATTTGTAGTGTATGATGTAATGCATAATTTGTCCTTGTAACTATTTGTTTTCAAAACTAATTATTTAATAACTTTGATGATTTATGTTTTGCATATACCTATAGCACCCCCTATGTATTGTAGTAGTTGATTAGTGGAATTCATTTTATGAATCCTTCAAAAAAAATAAAATTAGATCATTTAATTTATATATTTCGATCATGAAAGTTTTTTAAAATATAAATGAATATGTATTTTTTATATTAAATATCAAAAAAATAATGTTGTTGTATAAGGAATCTATTTCTATTTGGACATTAAATAATTCGCGTATTTCAAGTTGTTATGAGTTATTGTTTACATGTGTATGTTCTTTTTTTTAACAATATGGATTTTGAAGTTCTAATATTGGTGTATTTATTTTTGGAGTATGAAATCATAGTAGTTTACAAACTTAATAGAACACATGTAGTTATCAATGCTTTATCCAGATTGCCAAACAATTCAGAACCATTGGGTGTCCCATATTAGATTGTGGACGTGTCATTATTTTCTATAAAACCTACATGGATGTAGGAAGTGAAAACCTATTTAGAGATAAGTTAGATGCCAAAAACTCTAAACTTAGCTTAAAAACAAAAGTTGAATAGAAAGGTGTAACCCTTTACTTAAAAGAACGAATTATGTATAGAGTGGGACAAGACAACAAAATGCATAGATGTTTGACAACCTTTGTAAGGCATATTGTTCTAAAGGAACTACATGAAGGAGTGATTGGAGGGCATTTTGTTGCAAATATTACTGCAAAGAAAGTTATAGATGTAGGATATTGGTGGCCAACTTTATTCAAGGAAACTCATGATTTTTGTAAAAGTTGTGATAGCTATCAAAAAATTGGAGGACTAAAAACAAAAAGTCTCACCAAGTTGGTAATAAGATTTCGAGAGGAACCTTTTATGAAATGGGGTCTATATATTATAAGTCCAATAAAACTAGTAGGAAGATTAATAAAAAACAAATATATTTTGGTAGCTATAGATTATGCAACCAAGTGGGCAAAGGTAAAGCCACTCAAAACCAATATTGTAATAGTTATAGCCAAATCCATATATGAATATATTCAAACTAGATTTTGATGTCCATTGACTATAGTTATAGATCAGGGGGTACATTTCATTAATGACATAATAAAATGTTTGACAAAATAATTTATGTTCAAGCATGTTAGTTCGCGTACCCATTAGGATGATGAGATTAGGTATGTCTTTACTCCAATAGAGTAAAGTTACAATGGCAATTTGAAAAACATTTTGCTTTGGACTAGCTTAAGAGAAGGAAACAAAGCTTGGGTAAACAAAGCTAAATTGGTAGGCTTGATTGAGATTGAGTGGAAGACACCTCACCACAATGTCTTGGTTGAATTTTTGAAGAATTGGAAGTTGGATCCTAAACATAATAGAATCAAGGTTATGTTAGGGGAGGAGTAGAAAATAATAGATAAGCATGTGTTGGCATAAGTTTTTAGAATCCACCATACATGAGAGACAAAAGTAGACCGGGCATAAATGTTTGATGCTAGAGTAGCATTGGCAAAAATAACATATAAAGTACCTGACACTTACAATACCAATGAAGGGTGGGTTGTGAAAAAGATGAAGTTGGAGTATGCTAGTATAATTGTTGCCAACCTGCCAATAATTTATTGAAAGGATAAGGTGAAATATTCTAACAATAAGTCTATTATGATGATATCTAGAGTATATCAGGGAGAGTTTGTTAATTGATTTACAATCATGTATTCTCAATTGGTTAAATAATTGATTAAATGGAAGAAGTGTCAAAAAAATATGATTGAAGGAACAAGCAAAAGAGAACCAAAAATGAGGTATGTCATTCTACCATAGTTTTTGAAATTCTGTTTCAAAAGTGGTTTCCATTAAATGGAGCACAATCCCAGGGGAGGAAGAAATAGGCAAAGTAGCCTCAAGAGGACAAAAGACAAAAACATGATTTGAGGGAAAGGTTCATTAAGAACAAAAGGTCTCTAAACCTTACACACATCTCTTTTAGAAAGGAGAAGCAGTTAGAGACTAAGACAACCATAAGAGCAATTCTAATGTCTTAGTTTAATGACGATGAGGAGAAAAAAACTCTATAGAAGAAGTAAAGAAGACAAGAGGATACTGTAATGAAAGATAGTATTGATCTTCAATAAGTAGCAGAATTATTGAAGAAACAATAACAACAAAATCAAAGACAGAAGGCGAAATCCATACCTCCCAAGACTACCAATTTCTCCCAAGCAAGAGCAGAATTTTGATCAGCAAGAATATCAGAGATGGCCCAAAAAGGAGCCACACTCTCAAGAATAATAATTAGCAAAAGAGCATATACATGATTTTGACTAGGATCCACCAAAGGTCCATCACCATAGAATAATGAAGGTATCATTTAAAACCAAGTTCTGTAACATGCATGAATGTATTTGGAAAAATCTAAACTGCACACTGAAGTCTAAGTTCATCAATACAAGTTCCAGGGGTCAAATTCCTAAGTTTAATACACCAAGGTCTATGCAAAGGGCTAGAAGTAGAATTGGATGAGCATAGAAAATTGTTACTATGTTTCAACATGCAACGAAATATAATGTATAGATGACAAATATTTTGCCTAGATTTCTTGATCTGGAGATCAAGAAAAAACATATTATAAAGGAGAAGGATAGATCTATTCAAAATATACATGAAGCTTTGGAAAAGGAATAAAAGCTCAAGGTAGAGTTGCAGGATAGGAATAGTGAGAATAATCAAGTATTGGTAAAACTTTAGGTAGCTAGACAAAAGATTAATAACATGGAAAAGCATAGCAAGAATTTGGAAAGCATCATAATAGAAAGGAATTCTTTGTAGGCAACTTTAAAGGAGACAAATGCCAATTACTGGGGTTTAAAAGCAAAAAATGATACTTTGAGTATAAAGCATAATAAACTTTAGAAAGATTACAAGAACATGGAGAAAACTCTTTTGAAGCATCAAAAGGAGGTGGAGGAGCTCAAAGTGGACAATGCTAATGTATATCAAATTAAGAATGAGTTACAAAGGTAGGTTGTTAGAGGCATGCACAAAGGGACAAAAGATTGTAGAAGTTGATGGCCTTTAAACAAGTTTTGAAGGAGACTTAGACGAAAAAACCCTTCAATTATGAGATTGTTTTTCGAAAAAATAATGAATTCAGGAAGTAGCATACTTTGCTTCAGGTAAAGCCCAAGGTACTATCAATGGAGGAAAAAGATGTTGACTTATGGTGGGATGTAATGATGGAAATTGTTCAAAAGGATATTAGCAAGGTTTGTAAAAAGTACTAGAGGAATGAAAGGTTGTACAAACATAGGAATTCTTAGATGGATATAATTATGCCATCATTTGAATATGAACCTTTAATTCTATTTCTAGAACTAGAGACTTTAGTTGAGGAAGAAGATAAAAGGGATACAGATGGGGCAAGACCATTAAGTACAAAAGTAATAAAACAACTAAGAGATTTCATAAGAAGAAAGGATAGCCTTGAAAGGGAGGTTGTTAAATAGATTATATAACAACTATAATCTATTTTGCAAGAAGTTAGTTTTTAGGAGTATGCATTTACAGCCACAGAAATAGCAGAGCATATACAACCAGAGGAATCTATAATTTAGCAAGATCAACAAGGTTAAATTGAGCATGTATTAAAGTTGCAACAATAAGATTATACTCAAATTACATTAGATCTGTTATTAAATCAACAATTACAAATTGTATAAGAGCTATAATAACAAAAAAAAACTCAGATCACATCAAATTTGAAGTTACAACAACACCTACAAGTGACAATATAGTTATAGTCACAAGAAAAAAAAAAACCCATCGATGAACAACTACATAATTGTCAACAAAGGCATCAAAGGAATAACAATAGATTCCATATATAATAGAAAATTTGACAACGCTTTAATTTAAAATACAAGTAGAATAAATTGTAGAATATAGAAAGCAGACTATTATATAAACACATTAGATTTTTGAAGCACAAGATTAGAAACAACAAAACATTTAACTTTCTTAACACATTTTTTATCAAAAATTCCATGACATAATTCAGAGTATGGATGGGGTAATGTTAAAAGAATAAAGACTTGCGGAAATTATTAGTTAGTATATGTCTATTTTCCTAGTTATTTTTTATAATTATTATTAGTTAAATTACATAAATTTTATCACCTTTTGAATTTGAAGAGAATATAAAATTGTTTTTATAAAGTATATCTTTGGAGAAGAAAAAAAAGTGATTTCATTGTATGATTATAGAACATAATGGCCATAAGAAGCTAATAATGTAATAAAGGAAGTGTTTCAAGTGTTAATTGACACTAACCAGAGTTCAACAGGTTTTGGATGGGAAAAAAACGTAAGGTGAGTATGTCCATCATATCTATAGACGAGTTGCAACCATTTTCCAAAAACAAATCACAATTAGTTTCTTGTATTATTGCAAGTTCAATGCCATGATTGACAACCTTATGCATCAAAGAATTAATCAACTTCAATACAATAGAAATAAAATATGGCAAGTTATAAAGATTACAACATTTTGGGCCTTTCCACTATGTATGTTGGTCCTTAGTGGTGGTGTAACCATAAACACAATCCAAATGAATTTAAATAATGGATAAGTTGTACTAGATTCATTAGGTACATTAGTTGTTCATGCTCTTGGATTGTTAGATCACATCTTGGTAGACCTTTTTCCTCAACTTATAACATGATGCATCCAAAGATAATTAACTATTTGATGGTACACCTAATAAAAGTGCATGCATTACCAGATGCAATGCAAACATGTCACATATTTCCTAAGCTTCAAAGCTTATGTAGCCCTTGCCAAAATGGAGACATTGATAGCTTATTATGAGTCCTTTATGATCATAATGCATATGGCAAATGTACTAATGCACCTTGCTAATCCACATTGGCATCATTGTTCATTCCAATTGAAAAATAGGTGCAAAACATCCCACTTGCCATTTCAATGCCAATAAGATATAACAAATAACATGGATTTGAATTAACCTTGAAAAATAAAATTATTTCCCTGGTTGCAACAAGGTTCAAAAGCTAATAACATACTATACCCAAATATTTTGAACTAATTCAAGTTGCTTACCATAGTAAACCTTTTTATTAATAACCATGGTGATAGGTTATAATTTAAAAACAAAATTATCTAGGTTGATTAATTATTGAACTTTTACCCAAATGAATTGAAACCATTTGTAACAAGACTAAACCTAACATTCTTTGCCTCATTTGTAAATTCTAGTCATGTGGCATCAATATGCCTTCACATCTTACTATCATGTACATGTTTAACTTTGCCATTTGATATTTTAGTAGGCCATATTAAGTTTGATTGGTGTTGACTAAGGGGAGTTTCCCTATGTTGGTATCACTTGACATAAAAATGATATATAGGTCTATTGAGGGGGTGTGGTTAGAAGGTTTCATGAATGGTTAGTTAGTGCCAATTGACATTTGAAACATTCCCCTTATTACATTGTTAGCTTTTGATGCCAATTTGCATCCAATCAAATTCTTTGTTTTAGTTGTGTTGTCTATTTAGGAGGTGTAGTCAAAAGGTTTCACAAATTTCGATGTGACAAGTGGCCAAGGAAAGGAAAGCAACCAATTTTTGTGAGAGTGGATTTAAAGGTTGCATTAAAGTACAACCTACAGTGTGATGGGTGCGGCCATGTATTTTGCTCTATAAATCATAATGTTAGTTACATGCAAAAGCATGATTACAATGACTTGCATCTTTGTGGTTATCATTTCACCTATAATTGCCTTCTAGAAATGGGGTTTAAAAAGTGGATGGTTTTGAAACCCGATCTTGATTATATGCACTATGTAATTGCATTATTGGAAGAATGAAATTATAACACCCCTTTGAGAATTGTAAAATGCCTCAAAGATCTAAGGGTGGAAATTAATGATGTGCTACATTGTTAAGTAAAAGCACAAAATTATAATGAACATTTAGGGTACATTTGTTATTTTGAGCAAGATCAAATTGAGAAGTTTGAATGGTGTGTTCCATGTAAACCCTTAAGCACATCTTTTAAGCATGTGCATTTGATTTTTACTATACGATTGAATCATGCTATTGAATTTTTGGAATGGTGTGCACCATTATGTGTGGATCTACCCTTTATTTTATTGGGGGTTCAAAAACCATACATTGACCATGGTTTCTGGATTGGTCAACATCAATATTTCAATTGATCTAAAATGATTCAAAAATTTGAAATGGTGGATGTTGATGTATTAATTGAAATGATGAAGGATTAATGCAATGACAAGGTGGAGATGCCCATTGATGTTGAACGAACAACACAAATGCAACTCATGGGTATTTAGGCAAAACATATTTATGGTGCATATAAGACCAAATACATCAACATAATTTTTTTGACTTTTATTGTGTGTTAATCCTAGGTGATGGTGCTCCTTGAAACCCTTCATGCAAAAGAATTCATATTATTTTCATTGATATTCCTTGAAACCATTGTTGGAGGACCTTAAACTTGTGGGTGGCTGGGATTCATGTATTGCAACCCACAATAAAAAGATAGTTCACATTGAAAGCAATGCTAATAAAGATGATTCATGATTTTTTGGATATAAGATTATATATTGGTTATCAACATTAGGGGCATAAAGTTTGCCCCCCTTATGGAACAAACATTATGTTTCTATAGTCTAAAGAATTGAGGAAGGCCATTTTTGAAAGCTTTTAAAAGTGGCTTCGAAAAAATCATCCATATAAAAAATCCAAATGTAAAACATTTTAATGCATTCAAAGAATTTCGGAGGAATTCATGCACAATAATAACAATAGAATCATTATAATGAACACAAAACATAAAATATTGGATGATTGTTTATAATGTATTATGTACAAAAAGTTATTTGTTTCAATCATCTAAGGCAAAACATCAGTGTGTTTTGTTTCAACTATAATATTAGGAGGTACACTATTTAATATGGAAACTTAGTTATCTCCAATTTTAAGCATTGTGTGAGCCACGGATTATAATTCAATAAGTTGTTAAGTTTTAGTTTCATAAATTTCCTTGGTAATAATGATTTAAATCCTTATAAACTTTGAATTAGTAATTGTTAATAGTTGAATTAGCTTTTGGATGTTTCCAAGTGCAAAAAATCTTCTTATTTAAATTAATGTAGTGATTAATTAATTTTAGGACTTAAAAAAACTTCCAAAATGCATTATCCTTTTTATGTTGTAGAGAGGTGAAAATGGATGTAGAATTAGAAGTGGTTTTACTAATATATTGGGAATATAAACCCATAATTAACATCAACATTTTGCCATGACGATATCAAATTAGTATTGTAGAATAATTTTCAAGAACTAATGATATACTTGTAAGATTTTAAAATTTTAGTCTTAATACATCCTTATTTAAACTTCATTTTATTAGGCTCTTAAACAAAAATGAAATCAAATTTAAATACTAGCATTTTCACTTGAGTAACTTCAAATAAACTACAATTTAGTAAACAATTTATGAGAAAAATCACAACTATAAAAAATTCAAAATGCGACAAATGGTGTTAGCTAGGTACTCAACTCGATGCTCCATGGAAAGGGAGTTGATTGGGCCTCATAGCAAACAATAATGGCCATCATCGAAAATCCAAGTTCAACTATGAAAATGAATATCATCATTTCCACACTAACATTTTTTAAACCTTTCAAACACGACTCCATGAGCATGAACAAATTTTAAGTAAATTACTAAGGCATGTGAATTAGGAGATAATTGACGATCTTATGTTGAACCATTGATTTGGGTGTGCACTACTTTTTTGGACGGTTATTTTTTACACAATTGTTGGGGGACATTCATGTTAAATAGTATTTTTTCAAACTTTTCCTCTTTTATTAGCACAATTACATGATTCAAAGGCGTAGTAACATCATATGGCATGATTGAATTTTCACTTGCATTAACAAAAACCAAAGGGGTAATTGAAATAATTTGGTACTAGCATTCAAAAAAGATCGATGCATTTATTTTAAAAATTGAAGTAGGTGTAATGTGCGATAGTAACAATGGAATTTCATAAAACCTTGACATCCAAATTCCAATGGATTTATGAAGCCTTAATTTTAACGATGGATTTAAAAAGTACATGGGAATTCTTGTAATAAAAATTATAATTTTAATTTATTATATGCTACACAATTGATTATTGCATGGTAAAAAATAATTAGGGGGTATTAAATGAGTAAATGATACACAAAAATGTTACTAATGTCATTGGGTTGATTTAATCAAATGAAAATTCAAAGATGTTTATCTATTCCTATTAGTAAAGATTATTTAAGGATGTTTATTATTACCTCCCCTCCAACCTTCCACCACCCCCACCCGGGCAAAAAGCTGCAGTGTTAGATTCTCAGTAAAGGGATGGTGTGACGGACTGGACGGATGACAGACGGATGGATGACCGGACAAATTTTAGTATGTGGTGTGGACTTGTAGTTTTCAGTGACCACCATGGCTGTGAAACAACTTCTCCCCACTGTACAGGTGCCAAATGGTAATTCCTCAGGGAAAAAGCTCTCCAACTCTCTCAACCACGACTCAAGCTGGGGACGCAAATTTATCTGCACAAAATTTGTGGCCGAAGCATCCGTAGACCATTCCAGTTCCTCCTACGACTAGGTCCTTTTGTTTCCTGCGTTTATTTTCGTGCTGTGCCGGTACTTGAAAGGAAAGAACTTCACACGCCATGAGAAAAAAAAAAGTAAAATAAAAATTTCTGAATGAACATCCATCTTGGTTACAGAATACCGACCTGTCCACAGTGAGATCGCCACGACAAAACCTGTGCCCAAACAACGCCATTTGAGACTCCGGAGAACAGGTGCGAAGCATGGTGCCGCCATACCGAAAGAGATTTCCCAAGGTCTGAACATGCTCCGAAGCTTCAATCGACGGAACAAGTGCATGCAAAATGATGGCCACCATCTCCCCATTGTGGATGAACATAGAGTCTCCACAAATCTTTTGAAATTCTTCGAGATTCGGATAATGTCCCTTGTTTTCCTTTGGAGATGAGGTCGGGATACCCATGCCTATTACCTTACGCACGGAGTCCGGAACACTGTGCCTGGCAGCACGAAAATGTCGGATAATGCAAGCACTTTTCTGGGCTCCCCAATGCTTGGTGAAGCTCAATTTTGTGTTCCTAGTAGGAGCTTCATTTAACATCTCGACGTCCTTCCCAAGCCTTGCCACGGACTAACTAACAGACCAAGTGAATTAATATATAGGATTTTAATAAGTAGTAATTTGAAATAATTAGGATGAAAAAGCAAGATGTTATAGTCAAATGGACGGAATTGACAAGCTTCGAACTTAAAAACCCCATCAAGATTTCTAAGGTGAAAAAAAAAAAATCTTTTAATTCCATTGGTCATAAAGATTATCATTTTATTTTAATTGGAGGATGGAACTTTTTTAATGTTTCATTAGGCACAATAATTCTTATCATAAATTTCATTAGAAGGTCGAATCATTTTTAATTCCCATTAGTTCATGAAGGATGGAAAAACCATTGATTATAGGGAAGGATTTATATAACTTCCATTGGACAAAAAGAATAAGCTTAAGGAAGGGTTATGAAAAGTTAAGGGATTTTTTTTTTAATGTTCTGTTTTTGTGAGAAGAGGAGAAGGAATGTGTGAGAGGAGAAGGAGTGTGTGAAAGGAGAACTAATTGTTATGTGTGAAAAAATGTTCATGTAAACAAATGGTGTGCGAACAAAAAACATGGAAAGAAATTGTGTTTAGTAAGGAATCTTAGTGCAGTTCATGGAAAGACTTCCATGAACAAACCTTTGGATTTTTTACTAAAATATTTTTCTAAAAAAAATCCAACGTTAGATTTGTTTTAAACTTTAAAAATTTTTAGTTTAGGGGTTGTAAAACGTTTTTTCAAAATTTCACAATTATTAGGGTTGTTGCAAGGGAATTACGCTTGTCAAAAGTAAAGGGGGTTTAAAGTCGTCTTTTTTCTCAAATATGATCAAAATAACTTTTAGATTTTGAAGCATAACTTTTGATTTGAAAAATAAAAACTTATAAGATTTTACGACATTGTTGTTTATAAGATTAATTTTCAACAACCCTAGATTATGAGATTGTAGGAAAACATTATGAAAAGTGGAATGAAAGGGGGTTAATTACCAAACATGAACATTGATTAAACATTAACACAATGCTTTTTCACATGGTAAGTTTTTATTCTTTCAAAATGTCTTGGTATTTTGCAAGTGCACATAATGCATTACATTCTTTAATGAATTTCATTACATTTTATTGAACCACCTTAATTCATTAGAATAAAATTACATAATAGTTCCACACTCAAATGAGTTTTGTGAGTGCACAACTTCATATGCAAAGGTTTGCAAGAAATTTCACACATTAGATGCACTCCTATAAAATGGATTCAATAAGTTTAATAATGTTCAAAATGAAAAATGAAAAATTGAGAAAATAGGCTGTAAGTAGGTTCATGAGATTATTTTTAACAACCTTTTTTTGTTTAATATAAGGAAAGATGTGGGCTACTAGTTAAAATAAGAAGTTAATGATGTTTATTTGTGTGAAACATGCATCATTTGTTGATTAGTCACACTTTTGATGTAATGCACATTAAAAATAATGTTTGTGAAACTTTGATCAAATTCATATTTGATAAAAAAATAAATTAAAGTTTGTCAAAATTTGAAGATTTGGGGATTCAAGAACGAATCAAATTTCATCTAAAAACATAATAAGAACAAGTAAATGTGTTTTGATAATTTTTCATTGTAAACAAAAACACAAAAAATCAAAAAATATAATTAAAAATTGAAATAATAATACTTAAAAAAAAAATAATGATTTCATCGATGATGAAATTTTTTAATGATACATGCGTTAATGACTAAATGATGAATTATTAATTAATGTAAAATGTTCAATTTGATTAAAAACCATTGATCATTTTGACTAAACATGTTATTTTACTTTGTTCAATTCAATTTTATGTCATGTTTTACAAAAGATGTTATTATCACACAAGGTTTATATTCGTTAGGAATTTAATGAAAACAAATACATTACTACTAACATTTTGCACAATGTTTTTATATGTTTTAAATATTTACTAAAAAAAAAATCTAAAATATGCAATTAATTATCTTATCCCCTACTCATGTGGTGAAACAAAAAAAATATTTTTTTGCAAATGAATGATATGTTTTCAATCCATTTGAACTTTTCATTAAAATTATGAATAACTTCCACCTTTGTAACAAATTGTGAGAACATATTTCAAATGAATCATATATTTCAAAGATTAAATTATATTCATGTCAAACTTGTGAAGTCTAACCTTTATACAAATCTTGAGTACCATTTGTCACACTAGCTTGGACAAAATGTGTGTACCCAAATTGAAATAACATGTTCAATAATAATTATTAAAAAATGATAATAATGTGTATGAAATTGAAAAAAAATATTTACATTTAGATCTTTTATATATCCCATATTTAATTATTAAATTTAATGGAATTTCTTTGTGTCAAACGATAACCATAACCTCATCACCATGCATTTGTAAAAGGATCCATAAAGCTTCAAGTTTGTACCAAGTTTAAATCTTAATCAAAATCTTCACACTAAAGAAATCTAAAATGTTCTAAACATTAACAATCTTCAAACATGATAAAATATCAATGCCCATTTTCTTTTGTTGATGTATAATTAATATCATTTAATCAAGTGGCAATGATACAATAAATGAACCTATACCTAAAATAAAATAAAAAAATCAAGAAAAATTAGAAAAATTTAACATTAACAATCTACAACAATTCAAGAAAAATTCAAAGTAAAATAAAATGACATTACAATATACCATCAAGACAATTATAAAACAATCATTCCTCTACAACGAATCTCATTTTATCTTCATTTTACACCAAACCTTGATGCTTCATAATATTAATGTGTTTTTTAAAGCCATTGTGATTTCACAATTGAATAAGTCCACTATAACACGTGTGACATTAAAATACCTATATTCAAATTACTTTACATTCACTATGAATAATCAATGAAACATGTATTAGTCAAATGCTTAATGATCATGAATCAAAATAATTAATGGTCTTCCAATGTCAAGTTAATTACCTATTACCTAGGCTAGGTAAGTAGATTTAAGAAGGTAAGTACCCAATGCCTACATACCTATTTACCTAGTTACTACTTAGACTAAATAGTAAAACTAAATGGGTAGGTGGCCTAAGTTTATTTACCTATCTATGCCTATTTACCTATTTACATTTCTTTTGAGCTATTTATGAAACTTAGTAAGTTAACTTTAAGTTTCCCTACATACCCTTCAACTCCCTCATACTTACATATTTACCCACTACCATCTCTACTTGTTATCTTGCAACCTACTTCGAACTTATTGATGAATTATCTACCTCTTTTACTTTCATAAATAAACATTTGAAATAACCATGTGACATAGACAAACTTAACAAAAATATAATTTGTGAGATTTGGAGTCCATTGATAAAGGATTTGATTCATCATTGTGTAACTAATCAGTTCAACTTTTTATATTTATAACCTATATGCATGCCTTAAGGACTAAGGTAGATAGACTAAACTAATGTAATTAGGTAGGTTACGCTTACCATCTACTTACCTACCTATATTTTCATGACCTATCTACACCTATTTACTATCCACTTCCTTAAAATATGTATATTTAATAATAATCTAATTTTTTTTGAAACGTAAATAAAATTGAGGTCTAAAAACAGCTGCCTCAACCTTGCGCCAAGAAATTTCTTCCCAAAGTATAATTTGAGTATCTATGAAGAACCTACTTATAACTTATTTTCTTTTTCAAAAATTTTCTTGAAATCCTAAGTCTCTTATGTTTTGAAGGTTTAGAATGATTACTCAAATAGTTCACTATTTGATTGTCAAAATGATTAATCAAATAGTTTTTTACTTTGCCAATAAAAAAAACCACCTTAATAACAATGACAAGTCCAAATTGACTTATCCATATTGATAAGGTGATCTTTTTTGACGCTTGTCATTTTGGGTATTTTTTGACTTAAAAATCCAGTCAAAAAACCTAGTATTGTAATAGTGATGGGACTATCCTAGGTCTGTTCTTTGTAGGAATTTCAAATGAATGACTTGCTCTCTTTCCACCCATTTTGCACAAGTGTTGGAAAGGAAAAGGTAAGACATTGATAGCCTTTGAGATGGGATTTCCCACCTACCTCTTGCAAGAAGTCAGCAGTCCCTTTCTTTGGTGGACACCTGAAGCCCATGCTCTCAAAGAACTCAAGTGCCAAGTTGCATAGACCTTGATAAACAATGACACCTTCGGAGAGTAAGATGAGATCATCCAAGAGTGCATATGTCTCTGGTACTGGCTGGAGAAGAGAGACAACCATAGTTCCATCCAAAACATGCACTGACTGTCGCAAGGACTTCACAATCTGCTAAGTGGTGGAGCTGTCCAGGCCAGAAGAGATCTCATCCATGAAGAGAGCTTTTGCATGTCCCACAAGCATCACCTGGATTGAAACAAAAGAAAAGAGTGACAAAGCAAGCATAAAATTTTATGAGCTTCACATAGAGCAGCCAATGCTTAAGTGCAACTGTGACCAGCATGTCCAGTTTCATGCCATTGCAACAGGGAAAATCAAACATACAAATCCTGATTAGCAGTTCCTAGGTACAGAGTTTCACATAGAGGACACACACCTTAGAGAGTTGATAATGCAAATGACAGGTTCAGCTTACCAGTGTTAATTCCCTTTTTCACTCCCCCTGAGACGCCGCGCTTCATTTTATTTCCCACAACTGTATCAGCACATATCTCCAGGCCAGGAGTCTGCAACCCAGCAGCCCAACAAAAAACAGTGAGAATTTCTCTTGATAATAACGAATTTTGTGATGCTA
Source organism: Sphagnum tenellum (assembly GCA_963921925.1). NCBI lineage: Eukaryota > Viridiplantae > Streptophyta > Sphagnopsida > Sphagnales > Sphagnaceae > Sphagnum > Sphagnum tenellum. Next base: position 16,223,987 of record OY998145.1, read on the forward strand.
CGATCATGTTATTCTGAAGCCACATGAGGAGCTACCCTTCATGCACACAACATGGCTTCAAGAACCCAATTTCACATCCTCCGGCTGATTCTTTGTTGAGGTGAGAGCTACAGACCTTGAGTACACAGTCTGTCACGAGACTTGTCCCTTGGCCTGGAAATGCTGTAGCCTAGATAAACACACCTCCGCTGGTTAGGTACATGCTTGAGAAATGGTCAAAAGACAAAACAGTGCACTCTTTGAGCCATGTAAAATATGGAAGAACTATCTCTGGAATTGGTCATGAGGTTGAAAGAACAAACATCTCAAAAGATGAGTCTGAACAACTCAAATCACAGTGGGCAAATCATAGATGCAAGATCAATGACAAAATTAATGTACTTGTGTTTTTTGTGGTACTCTAGGTGAACAATATCAGGCTATGCTATTAATTTAAGCATGTGTACACTTGGTGTTCTGCACAAAGAAGTAGAGAGTCTTTTGTGGTGATGAGCCTCACCTTCATGAACATGTCAATTTCTGGGTCAGGCTTGATCCCAGCCTGTTTCTCCCTTCTTGCAAGCTCCATCAACATTTCTGAAATGCAAAGCCATCCATGGCCCAGGACAGAGGGATGTCAAACACTTCTGGACATATGATTTGTGAGCCAAATTTCACATCTCTGATTTGGAGTCTTATGACTCCAGCATCATGGATTCAGCCACACATTCACAACTATATAGGAAAAGATTGGAAAGAGCTAGAACAAGTCATGGAGAGGGGGGGAAGAAAAACCGATGGGAATGGGTCCCAAAAACAATACTCACCAAATCTGGAGCCGCCACCTTGGCAGCAATTGGAGAAATCAAGTGTCTCCTGACAGTCATTTCTGCTGTCTTAATGTCATGTTAACTGATGTAAGCACATGTTCTTTTGAGGCACAAACTCATGGAAGTCATGTCCATTGTATGTAACCTTGCCTGTTGTCTGAAGAAACAAGAAACAAGATCTGCAAACTTTAGTTTCTCCACTACCTACCGTGTGTTTGGAAGTTGGAATACGCTATTAGTATTGTTGCACTCCTCACCTTGCAATAAATAGAACCAAGTCTACAGAATCAGAACCCTTACACAGTTCATCAATTCCACTGGTGATCATGGAGGTTTTCAACGTTTTAACAAAGGATTAACGGAAAAGAACCACGGAGAGGTATCAAGGAAAACAGAAATTCTACCTTGAGGGCTTTGTCCAATTTGCCTGAAAATACTAACAAGAAGGTTGTCTTCCCTGCACCTGGTGGTCCGAGAAGTAGTGTCATCTTCCAAGTCACCAGCAAAAGAAATTCCAGAAGAATCAGCAATGTCAAGTAGGTATTGGGTGTCATCGGATGGCAGGTGAGAGACTCTCTCACAGCACATTGTGTGATCTCGAGGCTCATGTGAGGATAAAATTGGCTAATATGCTTGAACACATACATGTAGAAAGAAAACAAACAAACCTGCCAGGTTTGATGCTGGCACTGACATCACTGAGAATAATATACTTTTGCGAGACGTTGGGGGAGGCTATGCAAAGCATGACTATCTTTGCATTCCGTAGAGATTTATTCGGTTTTCCTTCTCGTATTGTAGAAAACCCTAAAACCTCAACCGACAGTTGAAGCTTCAAAATTTTCTTCAATGCTTCCTCTTCCTCTGTCTTTGTTCTCTTCACACCGGCATTAGGGTGAGCTCCTCACGCAGCAGCAGCAGCAGCAACCGCAGCTTCATAGTCATCGTAACAGCAGCAAACGTTTCAAAACTTCTTTGCCAACAGCTGGAACAGTTCTTCAATTCGCCTCTGTTTGGATTTCTGAGCAATTCCTAGTACCATGGCGCATCATGATGAGGGAGCATCCCACACACACAGTAGTACTGGGTTAGCGCCACATACCCATGACGGATTACCAGCCCACACACACAGCAGTAGTGGGTTAGCACCACACACCCATGACGGATTACCAGCCCACACACACATCAGTAGTGGGTTAGCACCACATACACATGATGGATTAGCACCCCACACACATGAGCCTCTGGAATCACCTGGTTTCTTCAGTCGACGAGCTCCACCTTTGTCGATGCGTGACTTCCATGAACGTGCATTTACAGTGGGCATCGGTGGGCCTGTTGGATCCGGGTGTGTGCAATATGCCTTTCATATTTGTCTTTTTTTTTTTTTTTTCTGTTTTGTTTTTGTATACTCATGTTCATGTGTGGTCGTGGTATTTGTATTTTTTGTCTTGCCATTGTTTCATTCCTGTGCGGCATTTTCCTGTTTTTTTGTCTCATGAAATCGTCTTCTTGTCTTCTTTCTGGTCTACTCTTTTCAGGGTTTAGGGTTTAGGGTTTTGTTTTCCCCTGCTTCTTACTCTCTCGAACAACAATTGCACTATGAGAATTTGCTGCCAGTTCTCACTTGAAGTCCATGCGTTTTGTGGTCTTCTTGCATGCAGGAAAACTGCACTCATGCTAGCACTTTGTGAAGCATTGCGGGACAAATACAGCATTGCTGCTGTAAGTGCCCTGTTCTTACCCTATACTCCTAAATATAACCTGTGTTCTCCTAGACCTAGTCATCACCATGAGCAGCTTTGAGAGGAACAAGAGGTCGGAGACAAGATGAACTTGGACATGTGAAATCATGTTGCAATTGTGACAGCTACATTATCAAGAACTCCACTCTGAAGAAATTTGAAAGAATGATGATGTTGTAAAGGGAGCTTGTGTAACATTTGTAGAGGCATTTCCACTGGCTACAACTGTGGTCAGTAAAAAATTGAGTGACTTGTATCCTGTGGTTGCAGGTAACAAATGACATTTTCACAAAAGAGGATGGTGAATTTCTTGTTAAGAATAAAGCTCTAGCTCCAGAAAGAATTCGAGCAGTGCAGACAGGAGGGTGCCCCCATGCAGCCATTCGAGAAGATATCAGCATTAACTTGGGGCCCCTTGAGGAGCTTTCACAGACTTTTGATGCCAACATTTTACTTTGCGAGTCTGGAGGAGGTATAAGCAGCTATGATAGTGGCACTTGGGGATACTTTGACATGGATTCTTGTTTTGGTTGAGTGTTGTCTCTTGTATTCAGCAATCTTTCTGCGATTCTCAAGATATTAGATATCAGTAATCTGGTCTTGTTGTGGTGAACTTTGCAGATAACCTGGCAGCAAATTTCAGCAGAGAGCTGGCAGACTACATAATCTACATCATTGACGTGTCAGGAGGGGACAAGATTCCTCGAAAAGGTGGCCCAGGCATTACACAAGCAGATCTTCTTGTAAGTGTGCAATTCAAAGAGTTGGTGATTGAGATGTAAATCACTCCAGGGATAAGAGAGATGGTATTTAAACAAGCTTAATGAGAGCACTCTTACTACTCAATTGTGAGAAGTATTGAACCAGCTGACAAACTTTTGATTCCTTTTTATCTGAATGGTACATATGGATTTGAGAGCACCAATTATATTGATGCTGGGCAGTGAAGGATGTATCTTCAGGGCCCTTTTCAAAATGATAGATCTCATCTAAAATGCAGGTAATAAACAAGACAGATATAGCAGAGGCAATCGGTGCTGACTTGAAGGTTATGGAGCATGATGCACTCCATATACGTGACGGTGGTCCAATTGAGTTTGCCCAGGTAATTTTTTTATTTCAGTTTGCAAGAATCTTGCAACTCTTTCTTTTTGGACTAGCCTTGCCTGCTTGTTACACTAATAGTTTCTTTCTTCAGCAACACTTCAAGGAAAGTGTGTGACGTTTTAAGAAGGTTTTCAAAGTAGTATGATTAAAGGTTTGGGATGCTTTACATATGTGGGCTGTTGGGCCACAGGTGAAACATGGGGTAGGTGTGCAATCCATAGTGGACCATGTGGTGAAGGCATTTAAAAAGGTGACTAAGTTCAACTGAAGGTGGGGATACTGTTTCATGCAGATATAAAATGGAAGAAAACTGGGATTGCAGTTTTTCCCTCAACTTCCTCCTCTTCACTCACAAAGTATTTTTCATTTCCAGAAAATAAGGACATTTAGTTGCCTGTGAAAAAACCAGGTGAACTGTGAAATTTTCGTTTGGTCCTAGTTACCATAACTGTGAACATGGAGATTTCTCAATAATGTATAGGGAGATTTATATGAAGATATCATACTTGTAATCTATGTTCAGGTCAGAACTGTCAAAATAATTTTAATATTGAATGACCTGGGGGTTTTCCAGCAGCTCGAGTTTGAATATCTTGAATTTTCACAAAGTTGCGAATAGAGTTGACGAGTTGATGAATTCTATATAAGATGTTGGTATTACCATCATCCTTTTTCAAGTGTCCTTTGCAAGCACTGCTCTTCAGCTGTGCAAGTAACCCACAACTTCACAAATCACTCTACATGGCTTTCTCTGATCTTGGTTGCAACTGTGGAAGTGAGTTCTATCAAATCCAACAGGAAGTAGCCACTTAATTTTTGGAGGTTGGGAAAGATGGTGCATAGTTTGCTGCTACCTTTCCTTCTCATGCAAAGTTTCAAGAGAACAAGAGATGGTGCTCTTCTTCATGCCCTATGTAGTGCAATGTTTGCTGTTATCTTTCCTTCTCATGAAAGTAAAGTGCCCACCAATTTCAGCACATAAACATAGATACTCAAACAAGACAACTGTCCATCAAGAAACCTTTATCTATGAGATTTCTGCAGAGGAATTTCTATAGCAAAACTTTGAAGATAAAGATGACAACAAGTGCTCTGTGCAATCACTGAATGTGTGCAGTAATGGATCAAAGAGTCAGCAAGATCTAGGAATACCATTTTGATAATGGTGGGTGCGTGGCAAAAATGTTGGCAGTTTACAAATGTTTACAGAAATGCTAGCATATGACTAGCATGGTCAATGGTGGATGCACATGTAGTTTTAGGGTTGGTATGACAATCCAAAGCTGCTGGGGTGAAACTCCCCAGGGGACCAATTTAGGTGAGAAAAACCAGTTTGGCCCCCTGCTTTTTTTTTTCCTCGTGTGCTTTTCATCCAGACTTCTCACTTTGTTCCCAGGTTTGAGGAAACTGCAATATCCATTTGAGCACTTTTACAGATAAGTAATGGATCACAAATTTGCACCAATAATTTGTATAACTCAAATTTCCAATGTTTGGATGGAGATCAGCTCTCAATAAGAACTCCTTTTCTCATCCTACAAGATTCTCTTTCACCTTCAGAACAAGCATGAAAAAAACAAATTCCAACAGAAACAACAAAAGCTATCATTTGTCTAAAGACACAAAGATTCATTTAATATTGCTTAAAGATTGCTTGGATTTTTTAATAAGAATTATTAACATGATAAACCCATCTCTTGTTATCTTTGGCATCTGTTACTATCAGCTCAAGAGACAGGCATCATAAGACAGAATTTGGTTCTTTTCCCACTCAGAAACGTTTATTACTGGGATCATTCACCCACTGCTAATAAATCTCTCTAGTTGTGCAACTCATGCCTAATTCTAAGAACCCAAAGCAGTTTGTAGTGCTTTCATTACCCTAGTTATGTTTCTTGAGCAAAGGACCTATTGATTGAGTTGCAATTCAGAGTTTTGGGCAAGGTTCAATCTTGGTTGGGGCCAAGACCCTTGTCAAATTCCTGAAAGTGAATATTGTTTAAACTTGCAAGCAATTTGTGCATTTTACAATCTTTCTCCCTTCTCACATGTGTCAGGATCTTTTGCAATTATCAACAACTGTTGCTTGAGTGGATCGATATGTTTGTGCAACCAACAATTTCCCAATGCCTGCAGATGAAGTAAACACACTGATGGTTTAGGTGGTTGCTTATGGTTTATGTCACTAATCTTCGAAGGTCAAATATACAAGACTATTCACAGCATCATATTGTATTCCTTCTGAGATCAAAGTAATTCTTGAGGAAATCACGGACTGTGCCAATTCTACATCATGACACCAAATTGGGTGGGAGCATGGGCCCAAGAAATCCTAAATGCTTACATGGATAGCAATTTGTAATGTTCACCAACTTTGCATTTTCATAAGTACTTGAAAAACAGATTACTTTGTGCTCCCACAACATCCTACATTATACATGTCTCGTGAATTGAGGCCTTCAGAATTATAAAATCTAAAATTATGTGTCTTAAATAGGTCACCTTTTGGAATGATGCCTGCATTCAATAGAACAAAGTGTAGCCTAATTGTGCTTCCAAGGTGTGTGTGTGTGTGTGTGTGTGTGTGAGTGTTTGTGGTTAGACTTTTGAATAGTCCTGATGTTCAATTTGGTCAAACTCCACAATTGATGGACATGATTAATAACAACATTACTGGGATGAAAATTAAGATATGAAAAAAGATCAATACATTTGCAAAAGAATCAGATTTCAAAGTTACATGAAGAGTGCACCTCAAAATTTCAACAAAAGGTGAACATTTGTGCATATGAATTTGGGTGTTAACATTATGCAGGGAAGCAAAGTTGAACAGAGAAAGAGAATACAATGCATGCCTAAAAATTCAAGTAATACTGGTCTTCCCTTTTTGATCAATTCAAACTCAATTTTTCTCAATGTCATAGAATTGATAAAATTAATCTAACATCATGGGTAAGTAGATATTAAGAGCAGGTTTTTAATCTGCATCATTGACTCTCTGTTATACATCTACATGTGACTAAACCGCAATTGTAAAATTGCTTCATAATAACCCATGGCATTCCATCACCCACCTTTATTTGTTGTTGCTTTTCCTTGTCATGTGGTGAATTACATCAGACCACATACCGAAGGTTTGCTGCCCAGCAACTAGTGAGACTATGGAGGAGATGTGCTTTATTCATTCAACGAGTTTATCGAGGGCATTTGGGTCGAGAATGGTTCCATGAATGTCGAAGGCGTAAAGACAAAGAACTTCGAATGGCCTATTTCTTCAAGCATGCTACTAAAATTCAAAGTAGGTTCCGGGGAAATTGGAGCCGCCAATACATTCTAGACTACTATGCTCGTAAGGCCTTCCTCTTGGCTTGTGTATTGGCTGGCAATCAAATGAAGGCATTACTGATGATGAGTTATAAGCTACAGAATCGGGACCAACAACAAGAAGCTGCTAAGAAGATGAATGAGGAGATGGAACATTTTTTCAGCATAAACCATCATCGGGTAATCATCTTCTATAATCTGTAATATGGCAAGAAAATAAAATCCAACAACATTGTAAGTTTATGCAAAGCATTGTACAATGGAAATGAAAATAGCATTCATATGGGTTTCATATTACAAATACTCATGTCACTTAATTTTTTGTAAATCGGCATCAATTGTTTCAGATGAGCACAAGGATTCGTAAAGGTGTTTTCTACTCCTCATTTGCTGCCATATTTGGGGGTGGAAGAAGATACCTTGAGGAACATGTACGAGAGACTCAAAGAAAGGCAGTTACAGGAATGAAGCTTGGACAATTGGATGGGTATAATGAAGATGGAATCCCGATAAAGCAGCAATACAACAAGTTTTTTATCAAATCAAGCAAAGCACTTCATTCCAAGATGAGCTTGGACACACACCGAAGGGTTCAAGAAGCAGAAAATTTGAATGTATTTTCAAGTACACACATAACAGCTGTGGGTATCTATCAGAGTCGATACGATTTCCGGCGTCAAGAAGAACGAAAAGGATGGTACTTAGTTCCTCATGAGAAGGACTTTTGCCCAATTACAACACGAGGAAAGAAATGGTGGATGAATATGGGACCGACCCTGAAATGTCAAACCCATTATGACCAGAGAAAGTGGGATAGAAAACAAGCAAAAATCCAGGAACTTGAAGATCATCCAGTCATGGTTGAACATCCTTGGAATGTTTTTGTACCATCAGGGTACCTCTTCGAGAGCTATCTGGCTTTTGACAAAGTATTCCCAAAGCAAATGAACCATCATCATTGGCCCAAGTATTCACTGCACAAATCATTACATTGGAACAATTTCCCTCATTGAATGTGTAAGAAATGCTCTATTCTAGGCACATTGATTCTCAATTAGAATAAGCCTTCAAAGTTATATAGGCTTAGTTCTATTGTCGTTCTTTGTAGGTGTTAAATAATCCATGATAATTTATGCCCCGTAGTTTGGATATTCCACTTATGTTCTCATGGGCACCTAAGTCTAAAACCAAACTTCAGTCATATTATTAGGATTCGGTCTTCAAATAGTCACTAAGTGAACTAACATGAAGGGTGGTGGAATGGATTGCTGACAAGTTTGTAATAAAATTGAGTGAAAATAGCAGGCACTCCGTATGGAAGGTGACCAATCGCAGGAACTCGTTGCATGCCACTGCATAAGATCCAGTCCATTGGAATATGTAATTTAGTTGCATACAATAGGCACTAAATTACTATAATAAAGCAACTTGGTTGAAGGACTCTGACATGGACCATTCTGACCCAATTGACATTGGCCATAATACATGTATCTAACCAGTGGTCATCTCATTAGATGCACCCAAAGACCAGCTATGGAGAAAGAAGTATCTTGACATAAAAGACAGAAAATTTGTCACAACAGTAGCTCTGGATACAATTTTGGGTGATTCCACCATGTCCAGTTTTGGAAGAAGGGGTTTGGTGTTTCTGCCCTTGGAACCCACTAGTGATTTGCTGTGTGGCAAGCTGGCGAAACTGCACAGGAAGGTGTTTCCTTCTTAAACCCCTCATGATTTTGAAATTCCAGCAATTCAGGATTTGAGACTGGTTTCTAGAGTCCAATTTTTGACAAAGCAAATCTTGGGATCTTTTACACAAAACAATCATTAAGGTCTGTAATTTCAGGGTTTGAGGGACCAGAGTCAGAGCATAGGGTTTGCAAATCAAGGATTAATGCCTGAGAATTACAATCAAGAAAGGGAAACTTCAGGACTTTCTCCTTAGGGTTTGAGGGTTGAGGGTTTGGGTAGATTGGATTTGGGGTTTGAGAAGAGAATGCTGACGAGTGTATGCAGAGTAGTCTTGGAGGAGGCGACCGTTGACCTTCTCTTTCATGGATTGCAGCAACTGCCCAAGCACTGCATTTCCCACACTCTCCACCACACCATGTGGCAAAATTGCCAGGGATGATGGCACTGACATGCTACATTTCAGTGTCATCTCTCCCTTGAGCCTCGACCCCACTCCTCGTCTCTCTGGATACAGCCAGCCCTTGACATCGAGCTGAAACTCTGACTCATTCACATGGTATCCTAACCCTTGCAGATCCCAATTTATCACTTCTAGTTTCACCATCTTGGTCACTCGTTCCTTGTTACCGGCCTCTGGACCGGTGACCACAATCCTCATATCCACCACTGGTCTCACTTGAAGGAAAAAAAAGTCTATAGGCAGCATCTGAATTCTCCACTCCTCATCACTCAGCCTCACACGTCGTTGCCCATCTGGAAACAGTGCATTGAACAAGCGCTGCTGGTCTTCCATGTACTGGTCAAATGGCACTCTTTTTGACTCATACATGGGGATGTCTGTGCTCAAGTGAGAGGAGCAAACTACATGGTCATCAGCAGCTGCTCTTGCACCATATTGCTGTGACCTGGTGGTGCCCAAACTCCCCTTCCTCCGACCTCTGCTGTTTCTTGAGATTCTCTGAAACTGCCAAAAAGAAAACAATGGTTCCAGCTGCAAATCCATCCGTTTCTTGTACTCAATACCTGATGTGGCTTGGTAAAGAATTCTGCTACTTCTAGTAGTGGATTCAACATCATGTCTTCGGCATGCAGGCAAGCTCAATACGCTAACTGAAGGACAAGGGGGAGTGATGAGTAAAGCAGGTAGCATGACTGCTCTGGTGATCTCCAAAAGCTCAGTAACTAGCTGGTGATAGAAGTAGCCACACTTCCTGCTGAAATGAACATCCAGGACTGCATCAGTAGGCATATAAAGCACCTCAAGTATGAAAATTCCTCAATAGACTGGACAGACTCAAGCAGGCACACTTGTTTGAAACAATTGGCACCTTAGCATTGAGAATAGTGAAGATCAGTATGTTGGAGGCAGTGGACTGCAACAAAAGTGCATTGAGACTTTTAACAGGAACCACATGGTTTGTCACTCCAAAAAGTAAGGCAACAGGGAGATACCCAAGAAGTATTATGGCAACTAAGGGCAGCAATTTAACCAAGCACAACAAATGTTGCAATGACAGATGATATTGCCCTCACAACATGACAGTTTTTCAAACACCACTCAGAAAATAAAAGAAATGTCAAATCCTATCATGTTGTGGAGGCAACATAGAGCTCACCTGTTTGACCAGCAAAAGTAACCTGACACGTGAAGTTACATATTTCTCTTAAGGACCAGATATTGGGGTAGGAGATTTGAAGCACTATACATTGCCATGTGTTGGGTATCAGCTCACAGTTTGAGAGACAAACTTCCGAGTAATAGGTCCAAATCTGCTGCACCAAGCGGGATCAACTATAAATTACCATGTTATACAGGCCCTCAGCCAATTCTCCTGAACATACAGAAAGGTGAATCATGCAGTACGTAAAAGAAACTATGTAACTCTCAAAGGATAGGCTACCCGTTGTGAATATAACATGCGTGTAGAGGAGTTGCACCATGGTTGGGGATTTGCAACCCTTATGTGAAAGGGGATGGTATAGATGGCCCTTTTGGACCCACCACTTGCTCAATGCATGAGCTATAGTACACTACAAGAGAATGTAGTTTTCCTGACACAAAATGCTGTGGCTCATGACACATGTGTGAGGTAAACTCTGTGCAAAGAAATAGCAAGTGCATTGAGGGATCAGCTTACTGGAACCTTAAAACATTCAGACAGTAACAGTGTTCCTTTCATCAGCCCAAACAAACAGGCATCTGTGCTACATGCATAAGCATGTTAACTCCTCATGCCTAAGTCTACATAAGAAACAATTTGAAGACTACTCTTCCAATTTGCAAACATAAAGAAGTCCTTTGCAAGTGTCACTCAGAATGAGCTTAAATTCTGGTCGCAAGAAAAACATTCATATTGTCATACTGCCACTTCTGATTACTATAATTTCTTTGGATGAAATATGTGGCTCACAGACTGCTCCTCATAAGATTCTTTGCTGTTTGATTCCAAGACAGACTTTTCCATTGGGTTGACAAAATGACAGATGAAAGAGGATGATGATCATGATGATTTTCACATGCTCAAAACAGTACCGTATTCTATGTGAACCCTTCCTGACCTCATCAATTCTTCGATCTTCTTGCGATGGACGAGCAAGGATCAACCCAGACACACACACACACACACACACAAACACATACATGCATACATAACGGTGCTCATGTTACAGCAATTCAAAGCCCCCCCAAACACCTAAAAAAGAAATCATCCAGAAAAAGAATGCTTCAGGATTTGATAAAAAATTACTCAAGTTACTCTTGAATGAGGCGTACCAACCCGCGTTCTTTACTCCCCCTCTCTTCCCCCGGCGCGCTCGAATTGTTTGTTGCAGCAAGCGAGATTCAGAAGCTCCCATGAGACGGACTTCTGAGAGAGGATTTCTTTCTTTCTTTCTTTCAGAACATGAAATTGCCGACGACAGTTCTTGGGTAGTGTTGTCACATATCCGAGCCTAAGGCTGTGGTCGCGCAGAGATACTTACGGCCACTTCCCTAGAAGAGGCATTCCTTCCACCCACAATTGCTACTCTCTTGTGCTGATCAAAACCCTAAAGCTCTTTTGCCTTTATCCTGACACACGTCCGGTACCCACAATCTAGGTACCGCTGGGTATAGATGTGGTCGTGTACTTTTATGATCAGAAGCAAGATGCTCCTGCTGGCTGTGTGCATGCGGCGGGTCCCGAAGGAGTCCCTGCTGCGTGCCATGCAAAACAGCAGCATCGCAAATAGCTTTATCGGAAATAAAATTTATAACCCAACCCAGTTGCTGATACTTTAGATATCTTATAAGTTGAGAGAGAGAGAGAGAGAGAGTATTTGTGCCACACTCTTGATTGAATACAAAACTCCAATTAGCTTCTTAAAATAATCAATTGGATGAGCAAAAAACACAAACAAAAGCAGAAACTGATGATCATCATCAGTTGCGCGCCACCTCTTCGTTGATAGAAAGCAAGCGAGAGAGAGAGAGAGAGAGAGAGAGAGAGAGAAACTAGTCTGGAATTACATTATTGTGATGCACTCAGAAATGGGCCAAAGTTTGGTATCCCTACATTCTAAGAGTCATGTGGAGTCAACTACATAGACATTTCAGGCATGCAGAACTTAAGGATCCACTTGGACTTCACCATGCTAATCACCATTTGTTTCTAATTTAGTACGTTAAGTGATGCCATTGAAAGAGCAGAGCCATGATCCGTCTAGCTGCTCCTTGTTATTGAGTTTTGCCTGACCAGCAAGAAAATCAGAAACTGATAGATAATGCGCTTCACCCTCAGTACTAAGCGACAAGAGGGATATGACCAGTCCTAGCCCTTTGAGTGGTGGATTGATATGCAACAGCAATTCCATGAGCTGAGTGGAGTTGCCCTGTCTCTTGAGATAGGGTGAGCAACTCCAGGGTAAGATTTTCACGAGATTGGTAAGGAAAGTCAGCAGCAGCCACAGCAAGCAAGCAGGCACATGGGTTTTAATTGGATTTTTGAATTTCTTTTAGTCATACATAGAATGATAATAGTGTACTCAAAAGTTTGGTTCAGATATGATTTCAAAAGAAATCTAGCTAGCACATAGTTGTAGAACTAGAGGGAAAGTAAAACAAATCCCACTTCCAATGTCATGCTTTGTGTGCACAATTCTGAAGTAAGATAGATACTAGTAACTATCTATCTCTAACATAAGATACTGCGGTGCATGCACATGAATTGTGCCAGCACAATTCATGAAGAAGTGCGGTTGCTGTTTTGTAATAATACATGTTTTAGTGGCAGAATCCAAGTTTTCCAGTGCTGGCTCATGCCCCCAGACAAATCATTGAACTGAGGTTGCACCACTAACCTGGTAGATGCACAATCATACAGCAGTCTTTCTTAGTTGCAGTGAGGTTTGCTGCTACTTCCTCGTGCAAGCTTGATCAGCAATTGCTTGAGCTTCCTGATCTGGCACTGTGACTTCTCTGGAGTTTTGTCAGCAACTTAATCGTACTGATCCCAAGGCTCTTGCTTACAAGGTTTCTTGCACACCCATCACCCAGTTTCAACAGCTTTCCAATGCACATAAAATAGCTGAGATGATGAAGGTCTCATTGAGGGGGGAAAAACCCTATCATCTTTGACTGGCTGGCTGCCAATAGTCAAGATGTATAAGTAACTATATTTAACTTCTTTGCTATGTTGTGCTGGACATGCTTCAAGGACTGTTTAGAACTAATCTTTAGGCAAGCAAAGTGCAAAGATCTGGAGAAAGGATGAAATTGATACTACCCTGGTAAAGAAGCAATGGTTTTGTAGTCTCTACAGTACCCTGGGTGTGGCAACAATTGTTCCCTTGTCTCAGGGATATCTGAAATGAACTAGCTAGCGCCTCTGGAAGTTGATCCATTTGATGCTGATTGCAAACACTAGACCAAAGACAAGCACAATTCCAACATGCCAAATGGCAACATATGGTAAGAAGCTATGGTGGAAACCAAAATGGCTATCCAGAAATTCACGAATTGGCAACCTTGTTTCATTTGTGGCTTGCACATGTGTTCCATAAGTTCCCTTCACAGTTATTAGTGAAGTAACATCCCCCAACTGGGATGCAACCAGGCCATATAGTGTCCAGGCCGTAGGTGAGAGCCAATAGTACCATACCCAATAGATTGGCAGACTCTGCATACACCATCAATGTGTTTTGTCAGTAAATCTTCTGAGAATCTTTGTTTTTCATCATTCCAAAAAGAGGCAAGCAAATTATGACACTTTCTTCCCAAGGACTACCCTGTTTGTAAAGTAATTTGTTTGTGTGTAATGGGGTCAGTCAATGTGTCACACTGATGTGTGATATGCCACCATGTGATCCTAATTGCCTTTCCCTTTAAACTCAACATCAGCAGTGAATATGATTTCATTCAGAACACTTCTGCATTATTTACTAGGGTTCATAGCCAGCATTGGAAAGAGAGAGCAACAAAACAGGTGTTTCTCCTTATTGTCAATTGATCAAGAAGCTTCAAGCTTGATTTCAATAGCAAAGAGCTTTGTAGTAGTGAACATACTGGACGTGGAATCAAAAAGCCCGCAAATAGATTCCAAATTCCAAAGGCTGCTGCTGATATGATTGCTGCAACTTGAGGGTTTGGGGTTAGGGCAACAGTCAGCATTCCCCATAATGTGAAGATAAGCAGAGTGAAATACAGGAAGAAAATGAAGAGGAGGAACTTGGCAGCCATCCACTCAAACTGAATCAGTGCGTACAGTATGGTTCCAAAGAGAACTGCCTGTGCAAACACATATGGTAATTCCACTGTCACCTGCAAATTAACAAAGAATAATTCTGTCAGGGTGTCTCTCACCAACACATTCAAGAAAAAGGATAATCAATTTGAGAACAACTTAACAGTTCTAAAAAGAATTGAGAATTTAGTATAAGGAATAACAAAAGTTCAATTTCCATCAAGCACAGCTAAGCCTCTGCCAGCAGTTGGTTCTATGAGAGAAAAGAAAAACTGACAGGAGGATGAAGTCTCACCTGTGCAAATGAATAAGGGAAAGTGGAGTACATCCCAGCTGCACGCTCTCGATAAAATACAGTACGTTCCACTGATACCACTGGCTGTACAGCAAGTGCATTACTTGCCCCAAGGAATAATGTTGAAGCATACAAAGCTCCCATCATATTAAACACATCTTGTTCTGTTGACCTGCAGTTCATTTCCCCAACACAGATCATACCACCCAATGTGGATCATCATGACAAAGATATTATCACATTCATGGTCACTCATTTTTAGACTCTTTTGTGTCTGTAATGGTGTTGTCACCAAATATTTCTTTTTCTTCCTTCATTTCTTGTTTGCCTCTTTAAACTTTTAAGAACAGGATGTTCCATGATTAGATTGTTACCTTCTTAATGTAATTAGACATGCTTCCTAGCACAGACAGAAAAAAATCACCAATCAATGCACTTTGAGGCTCATTGGCAGGGACCCAGCAATGGATACACAATACTAGTTTTGTTCTGTGGTCACATCAAGATTTACAGAGATGCAAATGTTCTGATCTGCAGTGGGAAAGCAGAATACATGTTAGAAAGGAGAATGTACCTATGATGACCAAAGCCCAAGCAGATAGTTCCATAAAAACATCCATAAAGAACTGATAGAAAAATGCGGATGACGTTGTAGTAGGGGTTGCGCCAATATGACCTCTGCTGCTTCCATAAGCATGCTAAGCATTGCTGCCAAAATGGCTGTGCATATTCGGTTGGGAATGAAATGTCCTGCACCCCTGGTGCTGGTGAGCTCAGCTGATTGATGAGGTCCTCATTACGCCTGCAAAAATCATAGAGTGTCTCAGAACCTTTGTTGCAAGGACTCTGGTGGGATCAATTTTTGTCACCATCTCCACTTTCCTCACTGTTGGACTCCATCAATGACTCATAGTCTACATGAGTGAGATCCTACATATGGAGACAGGGAAATACTCACTGATACAATGCGGACTTGGTGTAAATGTCAGCAAAGTTGACATCAAGCTTCTGTTCAGATGCTTGACTGGTAACTTCCAGCATCCATGTTGAAGGGTTAATCCCATCCTTTATCTTAGGAACACCTTCCACTGCCTCAAAATAGTCAATCAGCTTCTGAGAGTGGTGACCCAGAGGCCCAGCATACAACACTCGTCCCCCACGCTGCATCAATAAGAGCTGCAACACGAGTTTCCAACTTATGAATTTTTCCCAGGGTACCAACCAGTCTCTACAAGACAACATTTAAGGAGTGTAGTACACCCAAGGTGAATATGTTGCTACTACAAATATGTCTGTGGAACCCATTTTTACCTCATCAAACGCCTCAAAGATGTCAATACTTGGTTGATGGATGGTGCACACCACTGTCCTACCAGTATCAACTGTGTTGCGAACTGTTCGCATAACAATTGCAGCTGCTCTGGCATCTAATCCTGAAGTGGGCTCATCCATGAATATGATGGAAGGATTGGCAACAAGCTCAACTGCAACAGTCAGTCGCTTCCTTTGCTCTGTTGATAGTCCGGAAACTCCAGGAAGACCCACAAGGGCTAATCTTAAGGGTGTCAGCTCTACCAATTCCATCACCTCCTCCACAAATGCCTGCAATTCCACGTCTTGTAAGATAGCATGGTGCATGAGATTTGACTATACATCCTCAGAACATTGATTGGCACCTCATATGATTCCAATTCACCTAATGAATCACCCATATGGAAACTTCAAGCTCCAATCTCACTTAGCCTCCACAACATTGCATCAAGTTCGAGGTGTGTTAATGTAACTCTCTACTTGTCTGTGTGTTGTGGATGATATCAAATTTCACAATAACATCAATTTATCTACAGGGTCATGTGCCTGTGTCACAACTTTGTATAATGGAACACAATATTCAATTAGGAACAAGAGTGTCAATGAATCAAAGTATAATCAACTGAGCATGTGTCAGATTACCCTTCGAACTTCTCGGCTGACATCTTTGGAAAGGCGTAGCCATGCAGAGTATAGGAGTGACTCATGAACAGTAACATTGGGTGAGTGTATGTCAAACTGTTCGCAATAGCCAGATACACGAGCAAATGTCTCCTGTTTTTTAGGATATCCAGAAATGTAGATTGAACCCTCAATATAACCCCCAGTCTTCCTTCCCGCCAAAACATCCATGAATGTTGTCTTTCCAGCGCCACTAACCCCAACCAATGCTGTAAGGACCCCAGGGCGAAAGGAGCCACTTATATCATTGAGCAACTGCAGCTTGTCTTCAGTAACTCCTTGCGCTTTCATTCCCTGTAAGCATTTTGGACATGTATGATTTAGATCTGCTGTGACTCACCCTCCAACACCAGACATTTTGCATTCACTACAAAACAGGCTTATTGCACCTGGTATTGAGAACAGTAACAAAAGGAAGACTGGGGTTGATTGAAATCCAGAATTGAAGCAAAAAATTGAAGGCACACAGATAAAACGGAAAAAGAATTTCCAAACAGAAATCTCCAAAATGAACAGATTAAGCCACATCTGGTCCCCAACATAAGTAGTGGAAAGGAGTAGGTCCTTCTTATAGTGTAGAAGGCAGAGCTTACAGGAGGCATGTCAATAAAGTAGTTTATATGGTGGAAAGCAATGGACAGTGGCTGAAATGGCAAAACCATTCCCTTCTTGGGCAGTACTACATCTGCTTCAGCCACTGCATCAGACCGGTCTGAATTTCCTCCAGCTGATGAAATACTGGATAGCCGTGATACTGAAGAGCAACCTGTACACAATTTGCATTTGACATGGTTGAGTTCAAGCAGGCTATAAACTCAGTCATGTTATATTCAGACATCTATGTGTGTTTGCCATTATCACTATTTGAAGGATGATGACTGCTAGATGGTTGATTATGTGAAATAACACATTTTCTTAAACAATCAGGATACTTGATGGATTGGACTGTAACTGTTGCTGTTTATGGTGAGGCACCATAAATGCAGTGCAGCAATACCATGCCGATGTTAGGAAAAAATCAGATATGGGAGTTCATGGCATACTGTTAAGTTCAATTGACTGCTGTGGAATCTGAGGATTGCTGCCAGATGATGTTGTAAGAGATCCATTCTTCACATTGTCTGCATCTCCAATCTTATTTCTCATCTTTTCATCAAAAGCCTCCTGTGACAGCACTGCTTTTGGCTTGTCAAGAGCTGCAACCACCGAAACAGCATGAGTCAGTTATGTGGATATGGACACCAGTGGTTTGCTTACAGGCTCGATCCATTGCTAAGAGTACAGCAACACTGTCTTGAGAGGTCATCTCCTTTCCCCACATACAGCAAGAGGTTGAGTGGTCAAACCACAAGACAACTTTGAATGATATTGCAGCCCTCCGTAATGATTGATATGAGGTTGTTTAGAAATCAAAGATTGGCAAGAGAAATGAAATGAACAACAACATACCAGCTGCATCACCCCCTCAGCCAAGTTCAGTTCAAGAATACATGAGGGAGCTAGGGTTGAGTGTACAATATGCATCTGTTGGAAGTTAAAGCTACAGGACTAGAAGTGTCTGGTCGTTTGACTCTCTGGGCCATTGCTTAACCTCAGAAAATTATTTGGTGTGAAGCTACAACTAGATGTAGTTCTTATCAACAGTGAGACTTGACACATGATGCATATGGCTACAGATCTCTCACTGTTGTGTGGACACATCCAGATGACTAGATTTTCATGTGATATGCTCTTGAAGGATTGGAGATCCACTTACGGTTGAGATAGATCAGGAAAAAGCAGTAAAGGAAGTTGAATAGAATAGAATATGCGATCAAGACTCCTACACCGAGCCAATACCAGTAGCCTCTGTCAAACATTCCCCGCTCCAACAAAATTTCTCTTCCAAGAGTTAATCCATCATCTGCTTCCCCTGGCTACAAAATGAGGCCATAAGATTGCATCAATGCTCACAAATTCATCATCATATTGGAGATGTTAGACTTCATTGAGGCACTCAAAATCTAGCAGTGGATGAGACAATGAAGAGCATCCTAGATGAGAAAATGAGGAACTAGGAATGGTTAGTGTCCACAAAATGACACAACTCATATCTAGAAACCTCCTAAAGGCTGTTGTCCTGTTATGCTCTAACCTGAAGTGCCTCAGGCTCCCAGAGGCATGCTCATGCAAGAGAAGATGCAAGGGATAATCACATGGACACACTAAGATTGAATTGAAGGTGAGTTACATGGGAAAATGGTTCAAACCCAAGAGGTGCAAGAAAAATTGCATACCTTGTTCCACCGTGGAGCTAGAAACTCATTTACAGAAAGAGCATTCAGTGCATAGGTGAATGGTGACAGCCAGTACCCCCAAATCCACCAAGGAGGAATATTTGCTGCAGAGTAGATTGATATGTAGAGCATATGTCAGACTACATTATACTTCAGGGCTTTAGTTGCAAAACAAGCTTACCATCTTAATGTGCTAGTACTCAAAAGAAGAACCATGTCTGAACCATGCAAGACTTGTGAGGCTGGTAGAAGAGACATCTTTGGGAGGGGAACATGGCAAAGTGGTACCTCTGGACACAATAAAGCCTCCTAATGCCAGTAAGATCACAATGCAGCAGGCTCCGAAACTTTGAGTCAAGACCAGAATACGACCCACTGCTGAAACTAGGCGGAACAACCCCAGTGACAACTGATGCATTGCAAAGAGCACCAGCCATTGCCGGAAGAAGCTGAAGAAAGGAAACAATTGAATGAGAGGTGGCAGATCAGTGACAGAAACAGCTGAGTTTTGGTTAGCACATGGGGTCAAGAAATCTACTCAATGTGACTTTCAGTAGAAGAACAAGTTTCTGGTGCACAGCCAACATGGTATACAGCAGTTATGCCTGATTGTGAAACCACACAGAGAGGGCTTGCAAATTTGAGTTCACCATTGAGTACACAACATACATATGATGACTCTAAGGTTAAAGACCTTTCACCTACCAATCATTCTTGAGCCTTACATTAAATATTAGGAGAGCAATCTTTCTGCTTTACACACCACATTGGAAATTCAAGGGCTGCACTAAATGTGGAACAGACCTCAAGTCAAGATCACATACATGCATTAATCAGAAGGAAACTTTTCACCACAAGCTTGAGATAGCTGCTTACCGGCTAGCTTCAGGAGCAAAACCAATGGTCCAATATGTCAGAATCATCCAGGTAAAAGTTTCAAAGATGGACAAGGGCAGTCGTAAAAAGTAGGAAGGAAGTACAAATGCCCATGCTGGATAAAGGAACATGTCCCGTTGCTTGTAAAATACTGGCAGGCGCATTACAGTCAATGCCATATCCGTGAACCCATTGAACAAGACATTTATAAGACCAAAGAACATAGCACCGATATACAGGATCCCACTGTTTACAGAATCTGGATGCAATTTAGTCCGGAGAAACACTGACATAGTGATCAAAGCCACAATTGAAATCTGCCAGACAGTCAACAAAGTATCAGGCACTCTATGCTCCTCATGATGTCAAAGCAATCAGCAAAAACAAAACTATAAGTAACTATTTTGCAACAGCAGTAACTACAGTGCATTGATGCATAAGTTGTGCTAAACAAGTAGCCTATTATCAAGTTGCCTTCTTCTTCTTCTCAGGTGTAATTTGTGAGCAATGAAGTGCAGATATGAAACAGTCACATCTGAAAACACCTCATACTAAATAGAAAAAATGCGCACCTGGACCGTCTTGAAGATGTACACAAATGCATTCCGTTTCATCAGCAACTTTTCCCTTGCATAACTGGCTTGAAAAATCTCCCAATTGCTAAGGGCATACTTCTTAGTCACAATTGCAGCCGGGTGGCATTTTGTTCTGTCAAAAGGAATGGTGAGCTCCTGATGGAGCCGCTCCCCAACATGGAACCTTTGGAATGCATCAGCAAAAGCCTTGACTGGAACATACTGGTAAGGGATACTCTTGTTATACCAGTATTGACCCTGATCCTTCCTAGAGGTCACCTGCAGACCAAATAGAGCCAAAACTAGATCTTTGTCAATGCTTAGGACCTTGTGTGTAAGATAATAGGAATTTCAAATGAATGACTTTGCTCATTTTGCACAAGTGTTGCAAGGGAAAAGGTAAGACACTGATAGCCTTTGAGAGGGGAGTTCCCACCTACCTCTTGCAAGAAGTCAGCAGTCCCTTTCCTTGGTGGACACCTGAAGCCCATGCTCTCAAAGAACTCAAGCACCAAGTCGCACGGACCTTGATAAACAATGACACCTTCTGAGAGTAAGATGAGATCATCGAAGAGTGCATATGTCTCTGGTGCTGGCTGGAGAAGAGAGACAATCATAGTTCCATCCAAAACATGCACTGACTGGCGCAAGCACTTCACAATCTGGTAAGTGGTAGAACTGTCCAGGCCAGAAGAGATCTCATCCATGAAGAGAGCTTTTGCAGGTCCCACAAGCATCTCACCTGGATTGAAACAAAAGAAAGAATGACAAAGCAAGCAACTAATTTTATGAGCTTCACATAGAGCAACCAATGCTTAAGTGCAACTGCTACCAGCATGTCCAGTTCCATGCCACTGCAACAGGGAAAATAAAACAAGCAAATCCTTATTATCAGTGCCTATGTACAGAATTACATGTGAGGACAGTGAGTTTATAAAGCAAATGATGGTTCAGCTTGTACCAGTGTTAAGTCGCTTTTTCTGTCCCCCTGAGACACCACGCTTCATTTCATTTCCCACCATTGTATCAGCACATATCTCCAGACCAAGAATCTGTAACCCAGCAACCCCAACAAAAACAGATCAGCTTCCCATCAAAGAAACTTATCAACCATGTAGTTTGACCACTCCTCATCCATTATATAGTATTAATTCAACCAGAGAATTGCTTCAAAACAACAGAGCTATTATTCCAGTGCAATCATTACTGATTCTTTGTTGAGGTGAGAAGTACAGACCTTGAGTACATAGTCTGTCATGAGACTTGTCCCTTCGCCTGGAAATGCTGTAGCCTAGATAAACACACCTCTGTTGGTTAGGTACAAGCTTGAAAAATGGTCAAGACAACAACAGTGCATTCTATGAGCCATGTAAATTGTGGAAGAAATATCTCTGGAATTGGTCATGAGGTTGAAAGAACAAACATCTCAAGAGACAAGTCTGGACACCTCAAATCACAATGGGCAAATCATAGATGCAAGACCAACGACAAAAAGCAATGTACTTGTGTTTTCTGTGGCTCTCTAGGTGAACAATATCAGACTATGCTATTAATTTAAGCATGTGTACACTTGGTGTTCTGCACACAAGAAGTAGAGAGTCTTTTGTGGTGATGAGCCTCACCTTCATGAACATGTCAATTTCTGGGTCGGGCTTGATCCCAGCCTCTTTCTCCCTTCTTGCAAGCTCCATCAACATTTCTGAAATGCAAAGCCATCCATGGGCCAGGACAGAGGGATGTCAAACACTTCTGGACATATGATTTGTGAGCCAAATTTCACATCTCTGATTTGGAGTCTCATGACTCCATCATCACAGATTCAGACACACATTCTTAACTATATAGGAAAAGGTTGGAAGAAGCTAGAACAAGTCAAGAAGAGGGAGGGATGAAAAATCAATGAGGATGGGTCCCGAAAACAACACTCACGAAATCTGGAGCCGACACCTTGGCAGCGACCAGAGAAATCAAGTGTCTCTCTGACAGTCATTTCTGCTGTCTGAATGTCACGTTGACTGATATAAGCACTTGTTCTTTGAGGCACAAACTCATGGAATTCATGTCCATTGTATGTAACCTTGCCTGTTGTCTGAAGAAACAAGAAACAAGATCTGCAAACTTTAGTTTCTCCACCATATGTTCAAAAGTTGCCATATTTTATTATTGTTGCACTCTTTGCAATAAAGACAACCACTCCAGAAGCGGAACTTTACACAGTTCATCTCAATTGCACTGGAGGTGATCAACGGAGGTTTTCAACTTCTTAGAAAAGGATTCACAGACAAGAATCTCAAAGAGGCAACAAGGTCAAAAGAAATTCAACCTTCAGAGTTTTGTCCAATTTGCCTGACAATGCTAACAAGAAGGTTGTCTTCCCCGCACCTGGTGGTCCAAGTAGTAGTGTCATTCTGCAAGTCACCAGCAAAAGAAATTCCACGAGATCAGCAGTGCCAAGAAGGTATTGGGTGTCAGCAGATGACATGTGAGAGACTCTTTCACAGTGAGCACTTTCTGATCTCGAGGCTTATGTGACGACAAAATTGGCAAATATGCTTGAATATACATGTAGAAAGAAAACAAACAACAAACCTGCCAGGTTTGATGCTGCCACTGACATCGCTGAGAATGTTGAGAGTCGTTCTTTTGGATGAGGGAAGAGGAAGGATACTCAGCATGGCCTACGGACGACAGAAACCGAAAGTCAAGAAGTCTCGGGCAACTTTTTTTTGCTTCAGGAAACAAACAAAAACACACATCCTGCTCAGATTGGGCAGGAGGACAACAAACTGGTTGTAGCTGTGTGTGTACCTCAGCAACTCCCAGCACGAAGTTGGGAAGACTTGGCAATCCTCTGCTACCGATCGAGACATTCGCTTCGATGTTCAAGTGCTCAAATCGCACTTCGATTCTCGGTAGCTCTATCCCGACCCTGGCAAGTCATTTTCCACACTTTGTCAGCTTCTGTCTCGCTCAGCTCCACTGTGACGGTCAGTCCACAAAGGTTTCTCCACATGTGCAACATCGATTTTCTTTGTGGATTAGACTGTGATAAGAACTGCTGCTGTTTTGAGATCTTATGCTGCAATCTTCTTCTGCTTTTTCAGTGCACAGTTCTCTAGAGCGCTGCAGAAACGCTGTGAAGCAGCACAACAATATAGTTCTAAAGAGAACGCACAAGCTTGAGAGCGGAATTCATCTCAGGAAAGTGACACAGGAAAGTTCAACTCTCTAGGACAATTGTTTTTCCCAGCATCATCAGTCTTGCTTGATGTCACCGTTTCTTCCGAGTTTGACAACGACGACATCCTACGTGTGCAAGCAGTTGTAAGAGATGGAGACCTGGTTACCTGTCGATCCTTTCACGAGTCTTGCGAAGGAAGCGTTCGTTGTCCTCTTCAGTCTGTTGCAAGATTTTGGAGATCAATTGCTGACGGTCTTGGTAGCTAAGTTTCCTGACATCGAATTCTTGGTGCGAGACTCCTCCGTCCGCGGAGATGTTCTTGAGCATGACCGTTCGCATACGGTCGTAAGTCGGAAGTTTCTGCAGTGCGGCCCATTTCAAGGCTTCCTCGTCGTCGTCCTCTCGTTTGTTTGCCGATGATCGCGAGAATTCGTTCACTCCTGGCTGCCATAATCCGCTGCTCGGAGAGCCCCTGTACGTCGTCCAGCCATCGCCTTCCCGCACTACGGGCGACTCCATCGCCGGCGCCCGGACTTCCTCCACTACTCGGATCACAACTCCGTTTCCTGTTGGCAATGTTTCGGTGTAGACTTCAGAGATGCGCAATCAAAACAACGGCCATTACTGAGAAAATTGTGACATTTTCGTACGCAAGAAACTCGATCAGGTACCTCTAGTGAAGTAGTCTGTTCGTCTTCTTTCTCAGTTCTCGCGTTCTGCAACCATGTCTACACAATCTACTACGGTATTCTCAACGTAAATCTCCCATCGACAACATTGCTACACGCAGAAACAACCTGCAAAACATCGTTTCCACAGTTAGAGACTGCAACAAATTGAGAACATCACGAACTCCGCCTTGAAACCAAGTAATGACCACGACGAGACTGCGTGATGTTTTGTTTGTTTCTTTCGCAAGTCTTATCACAACCTCATGAAAACGTCTCTACTGTTCCGCAATCAATTCCAGAAGCTCTATTATATTGTAAGGATTGACGACGTACCTTCTGCAAGCAGCGCTGAGCTCTCTCTGGACGATCGGTTATAGCTCGAGCAATTGCTATCAAAATCGAATGTCTTCGAGGGAATTAAGACGGTGTAAGGAACCGGGGGGAACCAAGAAAAGAGTACTTGAGCTGGAAAAAAATATTCACATACTTGTGAACGTACTTGATCTCTTTGTTGTTGTTTTTTGCTTGTTCAGCAAAGTGCTCTTGGGGCAATCTTTCGACAGACTATATTCACATCAAAAAAACTTTCCCGCACTTCCAAGCTTGCTTGACTGCGAGCGATTCACAAGCGCTTTTTGAGTACGTCGCATGGTCAAAGAAAGGTTTGTAAAGACAGGAAAAAAAAAATAGGAACAAGGAGTGAGTACCTAGTATGGGGTGGATAGAAAGTCGGGGGGGGGGGGGCGGGGGAGAAAAAAAAGCGAGCATCGAGAAAGCAAAGGCAAAGCAAAGCAAGCCAGCCTTCGTCAAGAGTCCTCCTCGGTGGCAACAACTGAACAGAACAAGGACTCCCTGACAAAGCGACGCCGTTGCCGGCTGCCAACCTGCATGATTGCAGCAGCAACGCTAGAAGCAAAAGTGTGCCTTCTTTTTCTTTTCTTTTTTGGTGAAGGCTCCCAACCCCCCTCCTCCCCCCCCCACAAAGGGTTTTATAAAATAGAAAATAATAATAATAATAATAAGAGATTTTTTTTAATGACCCCTTTTAGAATTTCTCGTGTTGCTCATTGTTGTAACTTGTCAGAAGGGTTTTTGTTTAATTATTCATTTATTTCATTATTTATTCATTTTTCAAATTTTGTTATTTGGAAATGCTACAAGCTAGAGAGGGTGGTAGAAGGGTAAAACCTCCCAAACGTTCCCCCCCCCCTCCACGCAAAGAAAAAAATTAGAAACGTTTTGTTAATTATCCCTTTTAGAATTTGTGGTGTTGTGAATTGTTGTAAAAAGGGGGGGTGGGGATTTCTTTTTCTCCTTTTTCTCAAGTTTTGTGATATTGGAAATTTGGTGAATTTTTCAACAACAACAACAACAACAACAAAAGTTGAATTTTCACTTTTAGGAAAATTTCAGAATTTTTCCAAATTTTTTGGGTCTAAAACTCCACAAAATTTGTGGTTTAAAAAAAAAAGAACCAATCAATAGTTGTAGCTTATAAACTTGTAATTTATTAACAATATTTCTAATATTTCTAAATGTATGTATAAACAAATCATAAAGATTTTGCAAAAACATTTTGTGTAACTTTCATTTTTGTTGAGTGGTGTAAACTTTCATTTCCTCTTTTTAATCAGATAAATAAATTGATGCAAACTTGTAAGACATTGTTCTAAGAAAACAAAATCGGGGAAGTATAAACTATTTCACTCATTTTCCTTACTCACCAACATGATTATTATGAAAAGGCAAATTAACATGCGTCTTTTCATGATCATTATATTTATGTTAATTCCAATTAAATTTGACATTGATATGAACTTATTGGAAACCATATGTAAACATTAAAAAATAGAGAAAAGAACAAAAGTTGATTGTCATCGGTATTGTATATCATCGTGAAGCTTAAATATGTTTGATGATGGGAGAAAAAAAAAAAAAAAAAAACATTTTTATGCATATAGTTGAAAAAAATAAGGTGAAAAATATTTTACTCAAGTTTTGAACATTTTGGTTATGGTTGTACTTTGGGTTTAACAAAACATGCAAGTTATGTATGAATGAATGGATGGATAGATTTTGAACAAACTATTTGAATTGAGCTTTGGACTGACATTATGAGTGCTTGACTTTAGATGATTGCAAAAAGTTGCAACAAAGGCAAGGGAAAATATGATTGATGATGATGGATGACTTGTGAAGCTGACTTGTGAAGCTCAAGCTCCTCTCCACACATCACCTGTACTCAAGAGCTCTCCATGCCTTGTGTGCCAAAGAACACCACTAAGCCTAAATGACCACCAAAAAATGGTCACATTGGTTTTTTGATTGTGGTTTGGATGAAAATTTTCAAGTTTCATCCCCTCCCCCTCCCCTCTCCCATAACCATCTTCGAATAAGTTATTAAAGTTATCCATAAAGTCAGGAAAAGACGGCACCAGAAACCCCTCTTTGGTCACATAGGGGATGAAAATATCGCTTTGTAATGGGCTCCTCTCTACATACACTTCATCTTTTCAGGGATGGCTTTAGGTACGTAGGTAAGAATGCAAAGGCACTTGGGTGTCATGGTTTAAGAAGCTTGATGTGAGTGGATGGTTAGTTAGGTAGTACGTAACTAACCACCGTGGTTAGCTATGGGACAGAAATACAAACGAAAAAAATGTTTTCTGTCCACATATCATCCATCTTGAATGCTTTCAATAGTGATGAGTGCTGGTTCACTTTGGCCGAGAAGGTGAGGATGTTGATAACGGTGTCATAATTTTGCCACAGATCAATGAGCATATGAAGTAATAGGTACCCTTTTTGTGGGACCCAAAATTTGTGTGTGTGTGCCTCTAACAAGTTTCCTTCATGTTTTGTTTTCCTATATTTTGTGAATTGCAAAATGGGTCCTACACAAATGGGTCCTAATAACCAAATGGGTCCTGCATAAGGAAATGGGTTCTCCCCCCCCCATAAGGACATTGGACTTGGGTCAAAATACAATTTCAAACTTGTATTGTTAGATAAAGTGTGACTGACAATCCTTGCTACAAGATGCTGGCAAAAAATTTCAAAGAAAAAGAAAAAGGGAGGGGGGGTTCATCTTTTGGGCTTACATAGGTAGGTACTCAAAAACCAAAACATGGTATGAGAGAGGTTTGAATGGGTTGTTTATGGAAGGAGAAAAGCACATGGCCCAAGGGATGATATACCATACACTAACCAATTTTCCATTTTTTGTTTGCACTTCTCATCACTTTGAAAAGCCTTGATAAATATAGGAATGGGTGGGGAAGGTGTGGAGGGGGAGGGGGGAGAAGGAAGGACATAAGGCTAGAACTCCAAGTTTGACATACTAGAAATTTTCATTTGCGGGTATACAAATGTGCTGGAATTTTTCTTTGGAGCTGAATGTGCATTAAAAACATGGTTGGAGACTTTTTGGAGAGAGATAGTCAAGTCCCATACATGACCAGAAACCATCATGGCCCACCATGAATAATGAAACCCCACATAAGCCCACTTGCATTCTAGTTTCCATCCATAATTGAATTGATTGTCGGGGCTGTCTCTCTCACTGACGAGAGAAGACAGCATGCCATTCGACAAGAGCTCCCTAGTCATATCATGTATCTTCATGCCACTTGACAAGAGCTCCCTAGTCATATCATGTATCTTCATGCCATTCGACAAGAGCTCCCTAGTCATATCATGTATCTTGATGCCTTTTGACCACTTTCGCAATGCCCTAATTCTTTTTTGCAGATTCCTGGTTGCTAGTTGGCTGAACCTCATAACTCATACTCTTCTGGGCCCCGTAACCAGTATTGCGCAGCCCTCGAGGCTCGCATACAACTGGTTTTGTCCAGTAAGCACAGCTTGAGCGTGCTGGTTACCATGAATAATAGTCATGAGCCTCGGTCATTCAAGGTAACCTGCACGCTCTCACTGGTTACCTTGTTGTTCATAAGAGGCAAGTTTCATTTGCTTGGTCCCCTTCTTTTATGAAGTTTGATGGGTTGTTTTAGAACTAACTAGTGGGTACCCGCGACCTTTGGTCACTGTGAGGCGCCCTTGCATTGTTTTCGTCATACTTTTTATTTTTAAAAATGCTATAGCCTAAGTAAGACCGTCATCATTTAATTTAATGCTAATTAATGCTCGAGATCCTTGCCAATGGACCTACTTGAGAAATTTTGCCCAATTTTTTAAAAAAAAAAACCTTGGTATTAACCAATGTGGGGAAAAGGGCGGTGAGGGGGGGTATTACATATCCGTCGGTTATGTGTATTTGAAAAATTTAGAACCATCAATTCCGGGTATAATTAGCAGAATCAAATATGGGTATGGAAGAACATACCTGCCTACACAGCGAACCCGCCGGAAAAAGGGCGAGAAAAAAAAAACCCTGGTATTAACCCTGGGCAGCCCGTCAAAAAAGGGCGGGAAAAAAAACCCTGGTATTAACCCTGGGCAGCCCGCCGGAAAAGGGCGGAAAAAAATAAATAAATATGGTATATAGTGCCACCAATATATACCATATTCAAACCAACTTTCTAGTGGGTACCCGTAAGGCGCAATGCAACTAATTTTATTTTTATTTTATATATAAGCGTATTGGAGGCCTGAGGCGCCCCTGCATGTCCTGTGTGCACTGCCCAGGCCGGTTTGGCCCAACGGTTATCAGTTTGCTTCCTTGGGGGTCCCTCAAACCCAAACATCCAAAGATCCGGCCTATGATGTAGACACCCGTCTAGCCATGGTTCCGAACCTTTGAACAAACTCAAATAAACGCCTCCAACCGCCGTCGTTTACCCGGCTCTCACGAAATCCGGCTGTTTTTTATTTCTCTTGTGCGGCGATTTTTAAAAAATCGGAATATCTATTTTGTTAGCCATGTTTCTCCTCCCCAGAAAAAGGAACCGGAGGTTATAATCACGGTAAGATACCCGCCTAGCCCGGGTGTGTATCTATAAATACCCCTTCATTTTTGTCAGCTACGTCGATTGGTCGAAATAAACTATGTTTCCCATCTGGGTATGTTTTCCAAACCCAGAGAATAGGTAGGGGTTGCAGAACTACATTCTGAACTGCAGTCTCCGGTAGTAATATATAGAGGCCGATTCTGCCACAGAAAATGTAGAACCGACAGCATAACTGTCACGTCACAGACAGACAACGCAATTAATATATAAGATATGTATTTGGTTGCTCCATTCACACTAGTATGTGGTTAGTATTTAGTGTAGAAATGCAGCCTTACCTTTCAAGAGTTGTAATTTTGTTTATTTAATCAGAAGAGTTATCTGCAAAGTACTTCAAACTGGAGGCTACTTAGCCCCATTTTGTCAAAACTGGGGATGAAAAGAGAAGGCTGCATGAAAACAGTACACTGAAAAAAAAACAGGGGACCAAACTAGTTTTCTCAACTAAATTGGTCCTCCCTTAAATAGTTTTCTCACCTAAATTGGTTGGGTTTTCACTGATTAGTTTCAACCCCAGTTTTGGATTTGCATAAACATGAAATCAAGCCTTGTCAAAACAATGTTTAGGGGGTCAAATTAGGGCCCAATTAAAGATACGGCAACTTTACAGATAACTCTCTAATATCATAAGCAAAATCTTAAAAGGAGTTCATACAAAATTTGTGGCATGGTATTGAATATTGTGATCCAATTTGGCTTGGCTTTGTTTTACCTTAAGAGTCCCAATTAAGGGGGTGGCATATTTTATTGGCTAAACAAATATTCTAGTGAAATGGCTATGAGATTAAGCAAAGAATTGATATCAATACCTAGATGGGTGTACATAAGGCTGACCAACCCTTATATGTTCCCATCCATAAGAATGTATTTGTATGGGAACATGAGTTCCCTCTTGAGTATTCATTGGGAACTTTGTAAATATGACCCTTTTGTTTCTCCCTTCCCTTAAAGAGATCAACGCCTTGTCTTTTCAAACAAGCCCCCTTTAAGAGCCTACCTTTGAAGACCCGAAAGACAAAAGAGAGGTCAAAAGGTCATAATAGATGTACTAAAAGAGTTCACCCTCTTTTTCCAATGTTTTCAAAGGCAATTGGTCTAAAATGTCAAACAATTTTTCAAAAGTTATTTGTCATCTTGTCTTTGGGCCCCAGTTGGACATTCTAATGCATGTTTCATCCTCAATTTGGGTGGGAGGAGGGAGAAGTGAAACTCATGTATGTGAGGAAAATCAGTTTGATCTGCAACTGTGTTTGCCTGCTCCCCCCCCCCCACTTTGTACTGTTTTGCTCCTGACTTTTGATTTCATCCCCAGTTCTGGCAAATATGGGTCCCATTAGGTCCCCCCCCTTTTGGGTTACTTTCCACATAACTCTAGCTTACCTGAACTGTATTGAATGGGAAAACCCATAAGAGAGAGAGGACTTGCAAAGGATTACTATCAATATAACTTAATGAAACGCAATTTTTTTAATTTATTTTGACTCAAATGAAAAGAATTCATTGTGAAGAGAA
Source organism: Sphagnum tenellum (assembly GCA_963921925.1). Classification (NCBI taxonomy): domain Eukaryota; kingdom Viridiplantae; phylum Streptophyta; class Sphagnopsida; order Sphagnales; family Sphagnaceae; genus Sphagnum; species Sphagnum tenellum. Next base: position 16,254,732 of record OY998145.1, read on the forward strand.
ATAAGAACAACAAACCCCCATAATGGGAGGAGTGTCACTACATGTCCATAACCTTAATTGATGAAGCCCCTTCGGTGCCCATCATAACACCACCTAACAAAGCTACCTACTCTAACACAAATAACATGGTGCCTACCTCAGCTCTTATCAAACTTCTTGATAAGTTTGTTTTCCACCCTAGGGGTTTTTCTAATTAGCCTCATACATCTACTCCAAGCCACCCTACCATAATCAAATAGTGCATCCCAAATAACTTTGTGAATTTGAACACCATTCCATCTTTCATTGTTGAAAACCAAATCATTTCGTTTAATCCATAAAGTCTAGAGTGTGATGCTTTTTAGCAAGAACCATATGTCCTCCACATGTTGCACTTGCTTTGGACTTTTGCTAACAAAAATCACATTGTTTCCAATGTAAGGGGGCAACCACCCATGATGGCAAGTTCACACACAATGTTTTGTGTGTATTCCCAAGCTTGTTGTGCATGACAACGCTTTCAAAATCTATTTAGCATAGATTTTTTCCATTACTGCACAATGGGCAAGTTTGATCTATTGAATTGTTCACCTTAAGTCTCCAAGTGTTAATTGCAATTGCCTTATTCCACAAAGCCGATGAAGCCCATTTCTTTCATACTTCGCATCTTGCACCAAATGTTTGTCCATCTTAGTTTGAAAGTAAAAGGAAGTACCTTTATCCACCTCTTTTTCACCAAATTAATTTTTGGTTTAAAATCTCTCAACATTTTCCTCCCTAGTGCAATTGTGAAAGAAAATAAAAGTTCCCCGCCTTCCATGAATAAGCACGACAATCCATAGATGGGAATGCCTTGTTTTCTTCCAACAAAGTAATTTAATCTCTTTCTTTGCAACAAATGTTTCCCCTTTTGAGTAAACTCCTCTACACCTCTTCGAATTTGGTAATGATTCTTTCATATCCCAACTCTTCTTTTGGGGATAACACAAATTTTTCACCCATTTCCTCTTTGGATGCAAATCTTCGTGCAGAAGCCACCAAAACATTTGACATTGAAACCCATCCCAACCCATGGAACTCGACTACTTTGCTTTTTGAGAAGCCAACATCCAAGTGTGGATGATCTTGTTCCACCAAAAGCTAGATGCTAAGATTTTGCTAGGGCTTTTTTGGACTATTTAATCTCAATTTTTTCATCATCTAAACCAAACTCTACCCACCATGTTCCATAAAGTAGACCCAATGCCCTCTTATGGTCAACTTGCAAATACCATTCCAAGTTGAGGCTCCATCCCCTCCCCCCCCCATGTGACTAATATTGTCTTAACTAAAACCTAAGGAGCTCTTACAAATTAGAAGTTCTAAGCTCTAAAGCATGCACCACCCATTTAGATAAAAGTGCCTCATTTACTTTTATTGGATTGACCAAATGTAAAGCCTCATCTTTTTTTTTTTCTCGCAACATTGGTCCCATGCAACTTAACATCTACAATTATAATTTAATCTTGCCCAAAGGAAGTTCTATAAAAGGCAGTTAATTTTAAGGATTCATTTTTGGGTCCTTCCCCAAACACTCACAAAATATTACAAGGAAGAGAGAAGAATGCTATTGACAATCACTTTCCTCCCAAGCCGAGGACAATTTTGTTAAGGCCCAATAGTTCAACTTATGTTGGACCTTTTCTAACAAAAAATAATCCACATTTGCCGAACCCAAGGACAACCCAAATGGCATACCGATTAACTTAGAGATGGCCTCAGATGAAAGCTCATGTCCATCTAAACTCCTTTATCCAAGCTAACCTACTTTCCTTTCTACCCCCAAATCCAAAAAGGCTACACAAACTTAGCATGGCTAATTTGAAAGCCAGATGCAATGCTAAAAAAATCAAGGAATTGTGCTAACCAGATCATGCCCTCTTGTGATGAGTTTCAGCATCTAATGCAGATCTAAGAAAATTCATTACTTTGCCAATACCACTGAAAGATGGGATAGGGGGTGAAAGGAGGCCTGAACACAGGGTCAAGGCATGGGTGACTTTACAGATATAACTCTATTGTGCCAAAAAAAAACCTTAGTTTATAGCCAACTTTTGGGTCTAAAATATTTTTTTTCCCCAAGATTCAAAAAAGGTCCCCGAAAGCTTTTTAATGAAAGCTGCCAAGCTTTTTGAACAAAAAAAAGAGTGTAAACGAAGCAAACAAAATATGTGTCAAAATGTCTAGGTGACTTAGAAGCAATCAACATTCAGTGGCGGACAAACTCCTAAGTTTTTAGTTCAACAAAATAAAGGCCAAGCCCAAAAACATGTGGCCTCATGGAGTCCAAGTAGTAAGGTTAGTAGGGTAACATAGTCATTGTGATTTTTTTGACCTTTTAAAGTTCTAGTTCAGATTTCATAGAATGCAAATTTCTTGGAATCCTTGGTTCAATAATAATGTACAAAATTTAAATGTTAAATTTATCTAGCCTACCTACCTACATACTGTCAAGTGATTTCTTTTTTATGAGATTTTTTCATGTTGAGAAAAAACATCTTGAAAAAAAAACAATTGGTCTCAAATTCCTTGTTCTTTGGGGGGAAAAAAATTGTCCAAAATCATCGCAATTGCTTGCAATATTAAACGTGCTTAAGAATGTCTTTTGAATATGCACCCTTTCAAATTTCTTTAATTTTGAATATTGCCAAATTTGGCTAAATATATTTATATGCATGATCACCACTTGAGCAACCTAAAAAAAAATTAAAATTAAAACATTGCATAACCTACATGCCTAGCCTAGTAGAACTACCTGACTACCTAGTAGGATTTCTTTTTCAATTTTGTGATATCTAAAATTTGGCAAATGTTTCCAAAAATAGCCAAAAAAAGTTGAATTTACACTAGGAGAAAAAAATTATATTCCAAACATTTCCCAAATTTATTTGTTAAAAAAAATCACTTGTTACAATAAATTATAGCATATTGGTGCAAGGAAAACTAAAGATTTGATGTTTTTTTTGGTGTTCACTCATTACTTCACAAGTGTTTGCAGACTCATTTCCCTCTAGTTTACCCAAATTTTATGGAGATGGTTCTAAGAGTGTTTTTTTTCAATTTTTTTTCAATTTTGTTATGTAACTAAAGTGACAACCATCCACAAGAAAATTGAACCACTTTTGGCTATAATCTAATTATGAAAGGGGAAAAAAAAATTAAGCATCCTTATGTAATTAGGCTACCCTATTGGAACCTTATAGAAGAAAAGTGGCAATATTGAACAAGAGAGTTAATTGGTTTAGGATTACATTGAGAGTAGTGGTTAGTAATTGTTTGTTACCAAAGTGGCCATCATCCGTAACATTATGTAAAAAAATTGCTCATCATCCCTAGGAAGATTAGCCAAATTTGGCTATAATCCATATGTGAAGTACAAATCTTTATTTTTCCTTCTATAATTTTTGCTAAGACTGAAAACCAAATATAGAAATATCTGATGATGATTCTTTTTTTAAAACTCATTTCTAGCAATTCAAAACCTCCAAAGTCACTTAAATTTTGAATTTTTTTTTTTTTTTTTTGGTGAAAATTTCATCCCAAGACAAGGCTAGTTGGAAGCATGAATGATTTTGAACCCAAAATCTAGTATAAATTTGAATAATTTTTCAAATTCTTTGGAAATTTGTTCCAAATTCTCAATATCACAAAGTTTGGAAATTTTTGAATAAAAAAATTAATTTTTTTTAAAATTTAAAATTTAAAATTTATAAATTATTTATCATTTATAAAATTATAATTAATCAATTAAAACCAATTGGGAATGGCTTGTCCTCCATTTCAATTGTATAAGTCAGTACTTGTAATTGGGAAACCTGATCCATGGGTTAGTCCAGAAAAGAATTCAGTTAACATATAAGGCCTTTGTGCCAAGATGAATGCCGTAGTACCTTGGGAGCTTTGACACTAATTATGTTATTTTTAGAAATGTTTAGAATTTTTTTAGAAAAAGCACTAGTGAAGGAAAATAGAAAATCTTTTAGAATCTTTTATTTGTAACATGAAAACTTCCAAATAAAATAATTATTTGGAATTAAAATGTTAAACTTACCATCGTCCTACTATATGGTAAGAGAGAGAATGTATGTTTTCATTACAATTTAATTACGATTTAATTGCAATTCATGGATGGAACCAAAGAAAGAATCCAATGTCTATGTTACGTAGTGACAAAGCAATAGTTATTGTGTTTAGGGTTTTATCAGTTTTGTGGTATTGCAAATTTGATAAAATTTTCCAAAAAATTAGCAAAACTTGGTCTCTATGTTACTATACACTAGTAATGACATTGAAATGATGAAAAATGAGTTGATTTTGTGACAATTAAATTCTAAATGAATGAAAATTTTGGATGACATTGTATGGAAGTTGAATTGAATTCAAATTGAATTTACATTATTATTACTATTGTGTCTATATCTTTGTCAATTTGTGTCATTCATACTTACATATTCCAAGCTTAATTACCTAACCTTTTCCATTACTCTTTTCTATATATATGGAGAAGAAAAGACACATATTATGTGTATTTTTGTGTACATGTTATCTATGTTAAATTGTGATAAATTATGTTAGTATGCTAAATTGTTAACTTATTGAAATTTCCTAATGATTTTTTTTTTCTTTTTTACAAATGGTGATTGCATAAATCTTACATGTGGATCTAGTGCAACATCCATCCTAAAAGGCATGAGCATCCCAACTAGTTTAATTCAAATTTTAATTGGAATCATATTGATTGAAAAGACATAGGAGGAAAATTGGTGCACAAGGTATTGAAAATATGTTCATAATTATGGTGTTAAAAAAGAAAGCAACTACAAATTGACATAAATCCAAAAAGACACCTCTCCATTCCAATTGGAGTAGATTCCAAACCAAAATGTATTATTAACATGAGAAAATTAATGGACATTAACCCTATCTACTTTATACCAACTTGAATGTTACCATCTTCATTGGAATTGGTTTAATTTACACTAGGAAAAACGATAAAATTTTCACAAAATAAAACATTAATCACATTGGGTTCAAAACTAAAGAAGCACTTATCATGTTCATATGTGAAGTTATGTTTACTTTTTGGAACTTTTACACCATATTTGATGAACCAAGCCTATGATGTTTGGAGTACAAACTCAAGGTTTTGGGCATCAATTTCACCAAAATTGGGGACAAAATGAAAAGTTAGGATGAAATTTGTATATAAGGAAAAAAACAATGGATCTAGCTAGTTTTGTCACCTAAAATTAGTGTTCATGAGAGTTTCAACTTTCAACCATAATCTAAAATTTTTATTTTTATCACCAACATGATCACTCTTCATTTATTTCATTTAAATAAGCCTTTAAAAATAAGATCTTGGAGATGTTTGAAAATGGATGAGTAAAAACACAATCAAAGGAGCCACTTAAGTAAATGGACACTCCTTAAAATTATATTTTTGTATGTTTGCAAAATCGTAAGCAAAACATAATAGTTTGGATTGTCATAAAGTTTTTAAAAATATTTTTCATTCATTGTAAATTTTTTGCATGTTCAAAGCATTCATACTTTGGAAATGAACAATCTTTTTTTTTTCAAATGTCTTTTTTTAATACCAAATGTGCACCATTCCTTTCGAAAATTATAGAGAATTTTAACATTGATGATTAGAAGGGAAAAATGACTTGAACTTATGAGTTTATTTTTAATAATGAATTTGAACACACTTGACTCAAACATGCATTTGACCATAAATATTATAAAATTTGAAAATGTGGTCATAATAAAAGAAATTCATATTTATGTGATAGAAGACATGAATGTATAACATATATAATATAAAATCAATTTTTAATCAAAATATATTTATATTTAACTTGCAGTGTTAAATTAAGTATTTAAAATACAAAATTATAAATTATAAATCAACACAAAAAGACACATGTCATGTGTAGCTTTGGAAAAGGACTTTTACTTTGGCACCTTAAGCTCCTTTAACCATGATTTCACCTGGTTGTCAAATTTTGCTTGCTTACTTTAGGTATATTCAAACTAGGGATGAAACTAGGTTCAAAAGATCAAACTAAGGCTTGAAAATATTGTGACTTTTTCAAAAACTCAAATGTCTAAATAATGTTTTACGGATTTATGTTATGTGAGTTTCAATGCAAATCACTAGCCCCAAAATGTTGATGTACAATAAACACTAAAAACAATTACTATAAATTAAACACAACACAAAGCTTGATATAGTTGCAAGATAATGCCCAAGATAAAGTCTATTTTTCATTTTTTTTCTTTATTCAAACTATGATGAAAGCTTCACTTATGGTGAGACGGTTCGAGTTGCCTCTTGCAACCCAAAGGTCTTAATTTTTTAATTCCCACTCTCTATAGTCCTTGAGAAACTTCTTCAAGCAAGCGTCCCCAAGAAGACAAGGACTTGCAACCAAGTTTTCCCAATTTCCTTGGGAAAAATATGACTTACAATTTTGTTTGAAGCAAATGGTCCCATGTTCTTTGAGACAAATGGGCCCAAAAAATGGTTCCTTGGGGCAAATGGGGTTAGGTTCCCCAAGGAAACATGATTCTTTAAATATCACAAAAATGATAAGATATTACAATTTTTTTAGTGTTTTAGAATATCAAATTATTTTTTAACATTTCCACCAACCTTTCTTTCTAAACATACAAGTTGCACAATTTTTTTATGTGTCAAGATTTTTAAACATTCAAACAAACCATATGAGGTGGAAATTTTTTTACTCACTTTGGGTTCATATGTATAGAATATTTTGTTATTTGATGAAAAGAAATCATCTTTTTGGAGAATCTCAAAAATCTGGTACCCATATACAAAACATATGATTACAACTTAAAAAGGATTAAATTTAAACATAAAAGTAGATGAAGTATTATAATACATCATACTAATTACATTAGAGAATATTTTTCTAATTCACATAAAAAATCAATATATTTTGCTAAGTGGACCAAAAATGTGAACTTTCAACATATTTCAAACGTCTTAGAAATTCATCAATATATATGGTGGATTAATAAGGTAGTCAAAAAATGCATCTCATATAAACATATCAAATTATAATAAATGTTTTTTTATACAAATGATTCAACTATAACAATTCTACACATGTAAGAGATATTTCCAAGTTTGTAAAACAAAAATTTAATGTTTATATAATACTACCAAAATAAAATTATATTCATATGCATGAAAATAAATCAACATTTTTGTAATGTGTTTGTTCCATGCTATAAGATTGTGATATTAAATTTTCATTATCTCACATTTCATATTGCCCTGTGTAATATTTTGTTCCAAAAATTGCACAACAAAAATGTGAATGACAATATTTTTGAGACACCCAAGCAAACCCACACACCCTTTATGGGGAACCAAGGAAACATATTTTCTTGGCATATTTCTTCAAAAAGTTGCAACTCGCCTTCTCCCTTATGAAGTTGGGCAAGTCAAGTTAAATCCCTTTTTCCTAAGGAAGTTAGGAATTCCTATCTTCCTAAGGAAGCTTCAAGAAGTTGCCTATGGCCTACATCCCATTTTCCATGTGTCCGTGAAAAAAACATTTATAAAAAAAAGGCCATACACTAAATACTTGAATGGAGATTTTTGTGCTGAAAAAAGAGCCCTCCCAAAATGTCACAATTTTTTTTTATAAAATATATCTCAAAGAAGAAATTGCAACATAATATTAATAATAACAATCACAAATGACGTTAACAATTCACATTGTTGGGTGATATCTTCAACTTTTCTTCTAGTAAAACAACACACTTTCTTTCTTGTGGGTGGGCACATGTTTTGTTTTTGCAAATTTAACAAACTCTTTTTTTTAATTTCATGAATCACTTCACCCTATAATCCTTCACACTTGACAAGTGGTAAATTATTTGAAGTGTATTTATTTTTATTTAATTTTCTTGGCAATTGATAGTGGAAAATCTATTTATTTTGGACAGGTTTGAACTCATCCATATGTTTAAAGTGACTAATTCTAAATACACTTGAAAATAATGGTTTAGTCTAAAACAATAAGATCTTCTTGGAGAAAAATAAATGGGTACTTTTCCCATTGGTAGCCCAAACTATCAAACAATGTCCATAATCTTAAACCCTAAACCTACCTACCAAAAACACATTAGGTTGAGCTTGACCTTGCAATTGCCATTAATATATTAGCCACTAAAAGAGTGAACTGAAAAAGGTTAGAAAAACTTTGTTATTCATGGATCCCCCCCCCCGTCCCCCTTTTTTTTAAAAACTTTTTCTTTTCCACAAAGAAGATTGATGACCTAACTTCATTCCTAATCTTTTGTGAAAATATATACAATAACCAAGAATGGCAAAGAGTGGAGCCCAAACACCATAACCCAAAACAATTGGCAATTTTTTTTGTTTTTTTTATAAAAATAAAAATAAATCTAAGATGGAAGATAGAAGAAGAGGTTATTGAATTTGTATGCATCCTTAACTCATTGCAATTGAATTGATAAAAATTCTTAGCCCAAACAATTACTTTCCACCTACTACTACTATTGGGAACAATATAACAAACACTAGGACCTTAACAAACCTATCTAGTCAACAAAATTAAACATCTAAATAGGTTATATAGCACCAACCTCTACAAACTAATTTGTAATGCATGTGGAATTTTGATGTTCATATTTTCACAAATTTTTAACCTGAAAAATATTGTCTTGACACATTCAAAGGATTTTTGAGAGAAAAAAATGGCTCTAGTATGCCAGATTTTGGAATTTAAAAAAGAAATGGCCAAATATCTTCAAGAGGTTCCAGGCCAAAATATATAAAAAGATTCTTAAAAATTTTAAGTTTCATATTGTTGGGTCTACAACCAAATTTGGCTAAATCTTCTTGTGGATTATCACCACCCTAGTACAAAATAAAATTTGAAAAAAAAAAACAAAAAAACCCCCAATTTGAACAAAGTATGCAAAAAATTAATTATTTGTCAAAAAAAAATTTGTACAATGTCGTTCACATGATGATCAACATAATTCGTATTGTTCAAACTAATTGAACCTAATATGGCACGGGCTAATGAACGATTTTTTTTCACTTTTGTGATGTTGCTCAAATGGCAATTGTCCATAAGTATATTTAGCCAAATTTGGCAATATTCAAACTGTGAAAGTTGAAAAATCTTAGTCACCCTTTCGTATTGTAAGCAATTGTGACAAAAAAAAATTTCCTTTCATTTTTTTCAAAAAAACAGGAAATTTGTGATAAAATGTTCTTTTTTCACATTCACCACAAAAATAATTTTACTAGGGCAAAGAAGAAATGCTTTCTATGTATCATAATTGAATAATTAAATAATTCTTAATAGTTTTACAATAAGTACTCCTTTCTTAATAGAAAATGTGCCCAATATGGTGCCAACATTGAAGTTCTAGTTAATATACTCACAATGGTGGAATTTTTATGTAACCATTTTTTTTTTTTGTGGCTTGGCCACCTTTGAAGTCTAGAGATGGGAATCTACATCTTTTCCCAATTTTAAAATATCAAGGTTCAATTTATATTCCTTTCTTCCAATGCTACTTAGTTCACAAAATTTCTCTAATTTTTTATAATTTTTTTAAAACCATTTTTTTAAAGTTTACAACACTAGGCTAGGTTTTGGGCCCAAAATTAGACTCGGGTCCTAATGGAAAGGTGAAGAGACATGGATGGTGAAATGTAGTAGGTATTTGTCTGGCTAAATAATACTTTTGTTCTTGGAACTAGCCAATTTGTGTATGAGGAACATTTGGCATTACATACTTTGCTTTTGGTGTAAGTACTTTCCAACAAGTGATCAACATGACAATCTCTATAAAATGAAGGTATTTTAATGCATGTTTAATTTTTTAAGATGCTAAGCTTGAAAGGTTTCTAAAATTGTGAATAAGACAAAGAAAAAGAAAACACATCTTGTACTAGAGAGTGGTCAAGGTTTGGCAAATTCGGGCTCCGAGCATTTCTTGATAATAGCATACAAGGGAGTTGCAATTTGCCTTGGAATTTTTTGAAGGTTGCATACTTGATGAATGTGTTCTTAGCTTTTTCATCCTTAATCTTTAATTTTTCATCCATTGTACAATTTCAAATTTTCAACTTTTATAATCATTATGTAAATTTTTCATTCATTATGCAACTTGTTGTTGTTTTTTTTTTTTTTCTGGGTGTAACTTCTCAATTTGATAATTCTTAACAAAGGTTAGAGTTGCAAAGCCATGCAACTACCAATTGTTTCCATTGTTTCAAATAACCCCATAATACCATGCCTGGGATTCAAGCTTCATCCACATAGTTTATGACCAACATAAACATATCCATGCCACATCTAGAGATCAAAATTAGTAAAAATAGTAATTGTAGATTCATGATTTGAAAGCACATGTGAGTTCATGGTCTCTTTCCATGTAACCAATGTGCATGTTAAGAGATTTAAAGTAAATAGATTAAGCTAAATATTTCAAGTAGGCTAAACTAGGTTAGGTTACCATCTATGTATTTACGTATCTTTTTGTTACCTACTTAAACTTATATATTATCTACTTATTTATCATTAAAATATTTTAAAATAATAATTCAGAAATAGATCATTTTAATTTGAGTTACAAATTTGAACAGTTGAATGGTTCGTTATTTGCTAATTAAATAATTTGTTATTTTCTCAATAAAAAGAACCACCTCAATCATAATAAACATATCAAAATCAACTTGTCCAAAATGACAAAATTATCTTCTTTAACACCCACCTATTTGAATGAGAATTTTTTTGTACTAATTTTTTTAGCCAAATAAACCGTGTTTTTCCTCTACTAATGCTAGTGCTAGGCAAATGGTTGGCTACATAAAAAGATGGGGATGATTTGGATCAAAAACAAAAAAAACTTGTGTGTGTGAGTATGGCATTTGTATGTGTGAGGTTTGGAGTTAAAAAAGATGAACCCATATATGGCTTTAACCCATAGCAATACATAGTAGTTAGTAGGGACCAAAGTGTCAGTTGGGTTTGGAGAAATTCATAAAGAAATGGGTGTGTGTGTGTGTGGAGAATGTGTGTACCCACCATTGTATCTTGGATTCCTTTCTTTGTTTTATTACTACTACAATGATAGCAGAGTAAAAATGCTACTTTGGATGGCAATGTTTGCTTTTGTATCCCTTTCTTTCTATCAAATTTCTATTGTGCACTTGGGTTGCTGCACAATATCCTTGTTCATTGTTCATTAGGTTTTCAGCAAGCTTATTATAGCACCTGGCATCCATGCACTAGGAATGTTATTTGCAATTGTTATCTCTAGAATTGCTTGAGAAGATCAGTGGACTGGTTTTTTTAAACAGCATCATTCCCTTTTCAGAGGGTCTTTGATTCGCAGGTCTTGCAATAAACATGTTGAAGATCATGGCAGCCTTTGCCAACCCTACTCACTCACTTCTACGCCCAGGATGAACTTCAAACTCAACAACAGGCTTGAATCCCCATGTCTTGACTTCAGTGCCACATGGTTTCCTTGTGCGCCTTAGATTTTGGGGCAGGCTTTAAGTACCTGACCTTCTGCTTCACCAACTTCAAATCTGTCACACACTCAGGAATCTGTCTGTACTTCTGCAGCCATGCTGAAATCTACCCTAGATTTCAGCATGAGTTACCGTAAACACACATCCTCTTGAAGCAGCATATATGCTACATTACAAAATAGAGAGTTTGAGGCAGAGAGACACCCTCGTACGAACACAACTTACTTGATCGCGAGGGTACCATTCAATCATGAACTTTGTGGTTCTACTTGCTTTGTAAAATGACCTATATTAGCTGTGAAAAATGGCAGAGATGTCCTGTTGTTGAAATTTGGTGTTCCTCCTTCAACCCTTCCAATCATCATTACCCGGTAGAGATAGAAATATCTTTCATAAGAATAGAGAAATCTCCATTCTCACGATAAAGAAGAAAACAGCAAGGCTAACACTTCCTCAGGAAGCCACAGAAAGAACCAAACAAGGGGAGACAAAAAACAAAACGAAAAACGAAAAACACACACCGTAGTATGAACAAAAGTGCCAGTCTCACACCTGTTCAGGGACCATCAACAGTAGTATGTATGATAGTGACTTAACTATCACAACTTCCCCACTGACTTCATCAGCTCCCTACAGTGGGTAAAGGCCGGTGACAAGCACCATCCTGCGAACTGAGTTTCTGCTGCAATTCCCGAAGCAACGGGAAGACTCAGCCATACTACTGGGTAGCAACAGACCCCACAACAAAGACCAAACAAAGAAACAAAGAAAGACAGAAAGGGAAAAGAACAGGGGAAGACAAAGAACAGAAACCGGTAGAGATAGAAACTGGAAAAGACTGAGTCTGGGTAGATCTTCGTAAACAGCCTCCAACATAGCACCATGACAAAGACCAAGATCAAATCTTCAAATTCACAACGTGGTCTCCCATATGACAACCTCATTTTGCTTAGGGAGCACAAAACCACTGTGTTTTCTTTATTAACAGATACGGACAAGCATCCTGACAAGATTTGACTGCAACAACTCCCACAGAATTTGAGGACACTTCAAACAGGGCTACATGGTTCCCACAAATTACAAGGCATTATTACAACACTACTTTGATGGATAATATTCATACAGTGGTTCTGTACCATATACCGCACTCGAATTGATTGTCTGAACCCCCCATATCTCATCTTTCTCACATATGGCAGCTGCAACAAAGGAGAAATTCATTTACAAGGTCGGGGAATGTGATCATTTATGACTCCCATACCTTGCTTACCACCCCCACAAGTGCTTAGAATGGACCGCATGAATCCAAGTTTACTGTTTTCAGCACCTCCAACAGCAGCATCATCTCTAATGACACTTTTTTTTTACAAAAAAACAGATATGTGCATGTGCAGGATGTTTATCAGTAACACATCAAGCAGCTAAGACATATACACCCAGAACTGTATGTCTGTCTCTGCTGTTTTGTCCAACCAGTGGTCTCAGTAAGACCCCCCTGATTCAATTTCCTTGGGAGGATTTATATCAGAGAGATACACATATGCATAGAATGCTAACATAGCAGCACTAGTAACAGCAATAACCCCTGTAGGAAAGACAGATTTTGTCTCTCCATATCTCCGTATGAACCTGAAGAAGATGGCCCCTGTGATAATTATTTGGCCCTGAATATACCGCAGAGTGGACTCCCCTTGCTTCCATGCACTCAGGCTGGTAACACTCAAGGCCAGAATCACCCCTCCCAGAAGCACTCCAAATCGTATTGAGACTGTGCTCCCTGTGATGATGAACCCCAGTAAGCCTCCAACCACAAGAAGCACCCCGTATGGAATACCAAGGCAGAAGTCATGGATTTTTGAGCCCTGCTTTATACTGCCATCTTCCCGATAATGTGCTTTGAGAGCAGTTTCAGCAATGTCCTTAACCGGATCAGGGGCGTTTTCTGCAACATAGGAGAGGCCTTCCTTACCTCTGGCAGGAAGTTCTTGTGCAGATGCTGCAAGCACTGAACTGGCCTTCTCAGCTTGCTCTCGCAACTGGCTTGTTGTCTCCTGGAGTATGACCAATGCTTTTCTGGCAGCCTCTTCTGATGCTGCTTGTGCACTGCTGAAATCAAAGTCTAACCTAGAATCCTTGTTCTTGTCTGCGGCCTTTTCTGGGGTAATCTCCTCATCACTGCTCGATATTTCCTGGGGATATTCATCTCCACCAGACTGACCGGCATCAACTGCATTCACCTTGAGTTTATATCTCACTGATGCCTTTGCGGACACAGCAGAGCTCAAAGGCGAAAACCTGAGATGGCGAGCAGTCAAGAAGTGACCATGGGAAATGTGCATCAATGCCATGGGATTCATCATCCCCTTGCATTTAAGAGCTTGAACGGCAGCCTTTCCAACCGAAGTTCCTGCGCAGTATGATCCATACTGCATGTTCGAGAAAGATGTCGAGGGATTGCTGGTGCTATGGCATAAAGTGCAGCTCGCTTGCTGTGGAGCTGGCCCTCCATTCACACTCCGCAACATCATCATTCCTGTTGCCTCGCACACAAAAAAAAAAACAGTAAAAAAGCTGAACACGAGACAAAACTCCGAATCGTTAAACACTCCACGAAACTGGTCCTGGAAACAGAAATTCTCTTCGAGCTCACAAAACAATTATGTTCAATCTCAGAAGTCCAACAATACCACTACAGTTCTACTATACATTGAAGGAAAAAGAAAAAAAACACAGCAAAGGAAGCCATCGATCGAGGAATGAACCATCTGCAACAAGATCCGGGCACTTTGGAGAAACCCTAGAAACCCTAATACAACAGTGGATCAATAAAGAACACTGGATTAAGGAGGAAATGCGCACTCCGGCTCACAAACAGCGGATAAAGGGACAATGCAATGGCAAGGGAGATGAAACAAAAATCTCATGTGCTCATTACCCATCCCGAAAGCAGCAGCTCCTCGATCTTCAAGGTCGCCGAAATGAGGCTACAGGACACCGTTTTCGGATGCGAAACCCTCTTTTGAAGCGTCAACCGGAGCTTCTCGAGTTGGCTGTTGGAGCAGCAGAGTTACAGGAAGAAAGCTGCTGAGGGAACGGTCAATAAACGAAGCTTTTTTCCGCAAACAATCTCTCTGAAAACACTCCCGCTCCCAAGAGAACGCAAGGCGCGCGCACGCGAAAACAGGGGCACAGAAAACGGTCGGAACAGACGCAGAAGTGACGAGCCAGAAGGTCTGTGACAGAATCCACTGGGTTTTAATTCCATCCAAGAGATCAAACGTTGCAGTCTAAACGGTTAGACTTTCAGACCAAAGAATATCGCTTCCTACCGTTGGATATACACAACACAATGGCAAGTCGGACCTGGAAAGTAGCCGTCATCCCGTCAGTTTACGAACCACTGGCTCCTCTAATGCTCTGACCAGCGGTTAGAGCGGTTAACCCCAAAAAAAAAACCTAGGATCCAATGGTCTGTTCTCTGCGTTTACTTATTTTATTCATTACGTTTTTTTGGGGGCTATATGTAGAAACTTTTGTGGGGCTCCGGTCCTTAATAGGGACCGTTTCACCGGCCCTTCACATTGCAAAGTTCTTCCAGTCACAAGTACAGAATTGGTAACATCAGAACTGGATTTCCTCAAAGGATTTCCATTTCACAAGTACAGAATTGGTAACAATCAGAGAAATGGGTTTCCACAATGGATTTTGGAAACACCAGAACTGGATTTCCTCAAAGGATTTTCCATTCACAAGTATAGAATTGGTAACAATCAGAGAAATGGGTTTCCACAATGGATTTCCATTTTGCAAGTACAGAATTGGTAACATCAGAAAATGGATTTCCACTAAGGATTTCCACTTCCCAAGTATAGAATTGGAAACATCAGAACTGGATTTCCACAAAGGATTTCCATTTGCAAGCATAGAATTTCCTTACAACTTGATATCCTCCCTCAGTTGTGAGTGCATTCCAGTCAGAGACCACAAAGGCCTTTGAACGTGCACGTTCAAAAGCTAGTTTTACTCTCAACATCATTAAGACTCTAAGCTTGGTGTAAGGAGGAGGTTTGAATGATCACGACATAGGTATCATTTGCAGGTTCCTCTTGAACAAAACCATTGATGTGTTGTTGTATGTTTGATCAGCTAGACAGTTATCATGTGGGCAATCTGGACATGCAAGTCATCAGAGCCATCACCCAATTGTTTGGAGAAATCCAAACCATTGCAATTCCCCCAATTGTTTGCGGAAATTGCAATCCTTGTTCTCACTCATGCACAATTGTTGCTGGCTGATCATGGAGTTGAATACCTTGACTTTGTCTTGAAACGATCTGCAGCTTTGCAGGGAGTCATCTGACATGCATCAGGTCTGAAGAAGAGTGATACAGATGTGCCTGTAGCATTGGTGGAGAATAGGGGCCGTTGCAATGTCAACTATAGAGGGGGAAAAATACTTCCAAATGGCACTGTGTTGCTCATCAGCTTGTTGGAGTGGATTGTCAAGGTTGCCACAAGTGAGAGCAACAAATCGATTTTCATTGGCACAAAGCTGATTGATGGCCCGAATGTGAATCAGAGGGGTAAGCTTTGGATTACGCTCATATTGCTAGCTCAGTTTCTCTTGAATTGTTTGGCCCATCTGCAACACCATTCAGAGGGATTTGGAAGAGGAGAAGTGGCAACAGCCTCAGTGGGATATCAGGGCTGAAGAATTTCAGATTTTCAGTCCTCTGCTCTACCAACTGAGCTATCCCGGCTTCTGTCATTCAAATTACCCCGACATAACATAAAATGGTATAAATATTTTCACCACAGTGAGGGAGTTTTTGAGGATGATCATACTAATGAACAGGCCACTGCTGAAGCTCTTCAACAAGATGACATTGGTTTCAACCAGTTGAATGACTTCAACAATGATGAAGATGATGACTTGTTTGACTAGTGTCATCATCTTTTCTCTGCACATTATTCATCAGTGGGGTTTGCAATAGGGTTTGCAGTTTAAATGACTGAAAATTTTGAACCATGTGCAAAACAAACACAAGAGCAAGGGCTTTATGAGGAGGCATTGGAGCGATTTTGCAAAAACAAACACAAAAGCAAGGGCTTTATGAGGAGGCATTGGAGCAATTTTTGCAAAACAAACACAAAAGCAAGGGCTGTATGAGGGGGCGTTGGAGCAAATTTTACAAACTACAACACAGCCATGAGTAAGATGGATGAGGGGCAATTTGTTTTGTTTGACTTAGGTTTTGTATGGTTTGCCTAGCCCTAGGAGAGCTTCCTTGACAATCAAGAACATTGATTCAGAGAAGTGGATTACCCTGTAGGGTATGCAAGAGTATCCACCTCTGTTAACATGGGACAGGAGTGTAATTTGGAAAAAACCATGAATTTTGAAGCTTTTAAAGCTTGCTTGCAACAATAAGGGAAGCAAAAAGATCTTCTGTTCATCTCCAAAGGATGCTGGGTAGTAGTAAGTAATTGTATTCTATGCTCTCTGCTTCAATACATTGTTTCACTGCAGCAATTGAGCAAATGGGTCATCATCTACAATACAAATCTGGTATCTCCAAAGCAGGACATGCTAAATTTTGTGGGATGTAATTTTTTTTGGTGCAGCTTGTTTGTTTAAGGCTACTATAAGGGAACTGCCATTGTATTTTCTTGCCTGCTTAAACTTAACAGATTCATTTCACATTAAAGAATGTGCAGCCTGGGCATTGATCACTTATTGTAATATTGAATGAATCTTGAAAGGGAAAATGGTACACCTTATTTTGACCTAAGTCCGAAACCCAATTTCCATTATATTTTTAGTTCTTGATTTCTACTAAATTTCCAGTGAAAACAATCACTGAAAATTCAATATTGCCTGCTCCTTATGTCTGAAAATTACAAAACCACCTCTATGCAACCCTACTCATTGAGGGCTTTCCAAAAATATAAGGAGCGGGACTTAGTTCCCCTATCATTTTGAATTCAACAACTCTTGCAATGTAGGTTTAAACATTACAGAATCAGCTCCATGCACCCCTACTCATCAAGGGCTTTACCAACATTCCAAGAGAGACATCCTTGATGCAGTTTTTGCATTTTTGGGAATCACAATACAACTTCCAACTCCAAGATCTTGATTGGGAACAAATGTCAACTTTTGACCTACCACTTCTGGGAAACTATTAAATGCTGAACATTAGTGACAAGCACAGTATGTTGAGCATATCATGTATACAATTTTTCAATAAAAGATTGCTACTCTGGTAGCAAGAAGATCACAGTATCCCTGTTGAATGTGCAAAGCTGTGTAAAGCATTCACCCCTATTGAGCACCATCTGGCAAAGATAACTTGTATGATGATCCCTTGGCATGGATTTTCTAAGGCTAGACTAAAATTCACTATGCACACAAACAGCAGCACCAGCACCAGCACCAGCAGTGTGTTCTTCTGCTTGCGGGGTTAACATTGATAGCACTTCTGAAAAAGCCCAAAAGTCTTAATTTGATCAATTACATTCTTCACACTTGCCCAGCTACCGAATCCAGTACCCAAAGTGAAGATCAGCAAAACGACCATCAAGTTGAGCACCACCATACCCCGCCACCCAACAATTCTTCTTGGTTTATTTGGTTTCTCAGCCTCATTCTGTGCCACACAAAAAACGGAACCAACATTGTGAATTAGAAAGTTTAATTAAAGCCAGATTAGAATAAAGAGAATGTTGAGAGTTTAGCATAGTGTACCTGACGAGCTTTCAGTGTCCGGAAAGTGATGATGTATGCAATGGAAGGGATGATGAAAGTGGAGAAGCTCATGAAGAGAGACCCAATCAAAGAGTTGAGAGGTCCAAAGAAGGGGAATGCGAGGGCTAAAAACCAGAGCAAGAGAACCACTGGCAATCGCACTAGCACCCTGACAAGGTAAGGTGATTGATGCACCCCCCAGAGTTTCTCCCACATGAAGTTAAGGGGCATAATGTACAACCCAAACGCCACTGCCTGGAAAAGAAAAATGCAACACCCATATCACCATCCATCCATCAGGTACCTAATCCCACAAAAATTTGCAATCATCTCACTTGAATTTCTTGAATGAAGTTGCAAATTATGTGACACGGGTGGATGATTATCATGCTTGATTCACAGAGTACAGACTGGGTATGTACAGACTGGGTCTGGGTTCAAAGTCTCAAAATGAATCTATAGTAATTGGCCAATTAAGATACCTGGTGCATGATCATGAAAATGATGGCAGTGCTGCGGGCATTTGATGAAGGAAGAACTGCAAATGCATTGTTTTTGTGCAAGAGCTCGTCTCCAAAGGCCCAATAGACAGCGAGTGAGTGTGGAATTGTGATGGAAAATACATAGAAGCAGCAAGCTACATACACATACTTGTACTTGGCTGGCTTCCACATTGCATGCATTATCTCTCTGCACACAACATCAAGGATTGAGTGAAACCCCAATTCCTCAAAACCAATACTGGCACACATGCATGATCAGGTAGACTTAAGTTTCCATCATCCTGAAATCCTCACCGGATATAGGGGAAAAACCCATTGTCAAAGTCTGCTAACAACTTCAATGGGTTTCAGTCATCATTACTAGGGGGAATCAGGAGTCTGAGGTTATTGAATTTCTAGTTGCATTTGGATTTAGGGTTTTGGGTTTACTGCGCATACATAGTAATAGCATGACCTCCAGAGGCAAATAGAATGTTTGTTGTGCCAGTGAAAAAGCTTTGCAAGTCTATCGGAGCCGAGTGCTTCACATTTGGAACCTGCATTTCCAATCAAACATGCAAAAACTCATGCTAATTAGTACGACTGCCAACCTTGAAAGATAACATGTGGTGTTTCCACTCCATATTTTTATACAATATTTTCATGGGTGTTATTAACATCAGTGAGACCTTAAGATTGCCAGATGATCCAGCATATATATCCTAATGCCACAGCTTTTACACTAGCCCATCTTCACCAAAAAATATTTTGCCATTGAAAACATGATGGTGATGGATCTGGCACATTTTCTGTCCAGTAAAAGATTTACCTGCCCATGTGCAATGGATGTGCTGAACATGTACCAAGCTGTATATGTGGTGGTCAACACTCCCAAGAAGGACCAAATACGGAAGTTGTGGACGGTGGGCAGGAGGATGACTACCATAGAGATAGCACCAAAAACTATTGTCCATGTCCTCTTGTTGTGATGAGGGTTTAGGTAATATGCATTGCTGCCAAACCCACAGAAATTTATTTATTGTTTTGCAGCACCCAGAAAAATCTCTCTCTCTCTCTCTCTCTCTCTAATCACTTGGCATAAGAATGCTTCATATGAACAATTGCCTTAACTATATACTAAAATCACAGCAACAATTTGAACACCTTAAGCAGCAGCCTACAGGACTCCTTCATGATTGAAAACTGAATGAGTTGAATGCTAGCAGTCTATACCTAGCACATGCAATGATCTGAACAACAGCAACTGCACCAACAGTCACAATGTTGAAAAACAGAGCAACTCTTTGTGCCCACAAACCAACGAGTGAACCAAGAACCTCATGATACTGCACATCATCATCCACAACATCTGAAAAACCCATCAAACATCCAATTCTGCCCTTTCTTCCTCTTACAGGATTACACTCATGTCAGGTTAGCCATCCATGTACCATACACATCAGGGTGGTTCTACACTTGTAAACAACATATCTACTTGCAAAACACAATCTCCTCAAGTCCTGCAGAAAACCCATTTACAAAATTTCATGATCATAGCAAGAGTATGTATCTATCATGTAGAAAAACAATATAAAAACTACACATGTTACTCTCTTACGTCCCTGGGGCAAAATCTCAGATCCAAAACAAGGCTAAGATAGAATTGACACAATGTATAAAAGGGGGGGGGAGAAAAAAAACCTGTATCACATGTCTGTTGAAGTCAACTCCATCTCGTTCCTTGCGAACTCGGTACTCCACATACAGACGTGCAAGTAAGTAGCATGTGTACATTCCTATGCTGAAATAGAAGAGATGGAAGAAGACACCCCATTTGTAGCCCATCTGGGAATATGATGTTGGCATTGAAAGAATCACTTGCCCAACCTGCCAAAAAAATTCATATAAAGATGAACAAGAACTTCCCAATCAATCATTCAAGCCACATAGGTAATCTTCTTCTTCTTCTTCTTCTTCTTCTTCACAGGTTGGTCATTACATTAGTGAGTCTCTCACTGACTGATTGATCATTGCTTATAAGCTAGAAATATTCTCTCTTAATTCTTTGCAACAATTCATTCCTGAGCACCAAAAGAAAAAAATCATAACCCATTTCTATCATATGATCAAGCAAGCAGACAAGATCCGATTGAAGATCACTTAGACTCACTTGTGCTGCAACAGCATTGAGCCAAGCATCATAAACTGAGCCTCCATGCCAAATTGTCTTCTTCCAAAGGCTCTGTAGAGATCCAGTACTTGCAATTGTCTTTGTCTCTTGCTGCTGCTGCTGTTTGATGTAATTGTTGTTTGCTTCTCCATTGATAGTGCCTTTCTCAATCGCTTCTGCCTCGTTGTGTGTGTACCCATTTTCTCCTAATTCATCTTCGCAAGCACCCATGTGGCAATTTATGAACAAACCTCAACACAAAAACAGGAAGAAGCAGCTTCCACACCTGCAGCAGACATGCAAGATCATACAAATAAATTTTGATGGATGTCATAGAAACTATGTACTCTTGATCATTTTTATTTCCTGGATGTTTTTTTTCTTGAACCCATTTGTGAACCCACCCCACACACACACACACACAAACAACTCCAGAAACAGAACCTCCAGCACATGAATATGTGAAGGAGTAATATTTTGCTTGGATAAGTGGGCACATCATGGAGAGAACAAACGACAACAAAAAAGGGCCTGAAGATTGTAAATCTCTGACAATGCTCAGCCTGAAGGAAAGTTTGTCTGTAGCAAATGGGTCCACATAATGCTCCACATACACACACAAGGAAGGACAGAGGAGATCTCTCCTGCAACTTGGAAAGTGGAAACTTTGTTGTGGAAGTTTGGTCAACATTATTATGAAGAATCCACATTTAAAGAGCAAACCTCAAAAGAGTTGCAGGAGATCAAGAAAAACATAAATTTTATGCAGGACATTCTGAAGCAAACTGATGCCTTCCTTGCAAATGGACAAACCCAAAAAAAGAAACCAAAAACACTCAGAGAAATAGACAACTTGCAGTACTATCCTTGTTACTTGCAATCAAAACTTTGCAATCCACCTTGAACACAGGAGACAAAGAGTAGGCAGATCAAGTAGTAGTAGCAGAAGCAAAACATATATCATTATACACCAGTACACAAGAACAATACCTGAAAAAAGCAGGGTTTGTTGCAAGACTATTAAGGAGGATCATAACTAGTGACATGCAACAAAAGCCAATGGGAGGAGGGGGAGGAGACACACATGTTGATCAAAACCCAAAATAGAAACAACAACAACAATAACAACAAAAACAAGCATTTCAATTCATGCAAATCACAGAAAACATATACGAGAGAAAGAAAGAGTCTTGTAGTAGTAATCCAAGGCAGAATCAACTGTGAACACACACCCACTCACCCACCCACCAGACAAAACAGGTTCCCAAAGGTTCAAAGAAGAAACTTTCAACCTAGTGACTATTGATGATGGCCTGAGGCTTGTGAGCAGCAGTGAGGATGATGATGATGATGATGATGAGGTACAAAGCTTGCCAGGGGTCTCTCTCTCTCTCTCTCTCTCACACACACACACACACACAGATCAGCTCAGACTAGTAAGTAGCACTACAAGTGCACACACATGATTTTGTGGCAAATCAGATCTCATCACTCATCACTGCCAATATCTTCTTTCTCTGCCATCCTCTGTCATCATCAGTGTGGACTCTGGAGTCTGTCTGGGAAGACTGGAAGTCTGGAGGAGTGTGGAGTGCAGTGGAGTGAGGGAAAGTTTTGTTTTGTTTTGTTTTGTTTTTGTTTTGTGGGTTTCTGCAAAACAAAACAAAATTGACAAAGACTTTTTTGTAGTCAGTCTAGTAGTAGTGTCAAAGGAGAAGAAGAAGTCTAATTGTAGTCAGCCCCAAACACACGTGCATTTTTGTGGTGGTGGTGGTGGCAAATGTGTGTATTTTGTGCTGTGCTTGTTGGGGAGAAAATGTTGGATATAAATGTTTGTGTACTTCAATTCCATTTTCTCCCCCACCACATTCCTTCTTTGCATGTGGGTTGGTGAGTCGCCAAGTGGGTTTGTGGGTGGGTGGTGTTTTATTATACTATATTTGATTTTTTCCCAACTTTCTGACAATCACAATTTATAGTAGTATCTGGTGTTTGTTGTGTTATGAAGAAGAGATTTGGGATGCACGATTCATTCAATAGTTTAGTAGTAGTACTACTAAGTAGTAGTAGTAGTGCCCATGTTTCCACACTTTCCATAAATTTTTGTTTCTTTACTTGGTTGCTGCTTGACATCTCAAGAGTTGTTGTGGTGAGCATCAAACTATTAATCAACTACTACTAGTAGTAGTAAAGTATTGTGGACACATTGTTTTTCTCACATTTTCCAACGGTTTCTTATCTCGGATTGTTGTTTGTTTGTTGTTGCTTTCAGAAGAGACTCTCTTATTGAGACAATCTGATGTGAGTGACTTACTTTTAGTAGTGTGATACAATAGTGCATAGCATTTCATTTCCAAAATGCCCCCATACAATTTCACCTTTTTTTTGTAAGCATACGTTCAATTCACTGAAGAAAAATCTTGGAGTTTTTCACCAACTGAAAAATGACTACCGAATTCCTCCTCATACCATTCTTTTCCTTGTGACAATTTTTTTTATCATGACATCTGAGAGTACTTTCTCATATTTTTTCAACCGGGGCAGGTAAGTCTTTTACCATGATATCTCAATCGGATATATATATATATATATATATTTATAAATTTATTTATTTTTAATTTATTTTTTTACCCAGTTAGTTTAAGATTTAAGGGTGAACCCCCTCTTGGAAAAGCAATTGTTTTGATATGGGTATGAAGAGGATATATGCCAAAATCATCATATAGCATACATGTATTTTTCATATTTTGCAATGCACACATTTATGATGGATTTGTTCAAAATATGGTGACTAACTTATGTGGGTGTGTGTGTATGTTAACTAATATATATATATATATATATTAGTTACCATATGTATGTGGACTTAGTTATTATATATTAATGATTCTATTTAGTGTGTTTTTAAAAAAAAATCTCATGTTGCACCAAAAGTGGCAATCAGCCACCAAAACAATTAGCCAAATTTGGCTACAAGGCAAATTGAGAAGTACAAAATTTAGGAATTGTGTTGGCAACCCACTAGAACCCGTTAGCCAAATATGATGACTTCAAAAGAAGAAAGCTAAAAATATGCCTAAACCCTCGAAAAATCTTGGCAGTTTCATAATTGTCTTCATAGAAATGTGGTGAGTTTTTTGGAAATTTTTCAAAAAGTTCTCATGACCATGTTGCTTGGGATGTTTTTTTCCTTAAAGCAAAATGGCAAATTTTCACCACAAACAAGATCATTAATTCTATTACCATGTGTCATTATAAAAATGCCATTCAATGTATTGCTAAAAGCATTGAATGGTTTCAACTTTCATTATTTTTATTTATTTATTTTATGATTTTTTAATTTAATATGTACATGTTTCCACTGAAAAACAATTGCACAATTAATATTTTTTCTCCACTTGTCAATGTGCCATACGGGAGACACATATTTTTATACAACTTTTGACTCACCCTACCCTTACCTTGTGAACATGGAAAATGTTTGTCATTTACCTTCACCCAAATTCGAAAATGTTTAAACCCTAGATACCTTTCACTTACCTCAAGTATTTTTTTGAAAATTTTACATTTTCACTAACCCAATTAATACATTAAATTCATATACCACCCATTACCTAAAAGATATATCAAAACAATATACCAAGCTTGGAATTGTTGACATTTGAGTTTGTGTTTATTAAGGATATTAATGTTGTCCATAAAGTGGGCTTGGGTTTTAGCCTAGATCCTCCTTTTCATTTTAACTCTATCACATGAGAAGGATTTGGATCATGGACAAATGAAGTTGAATTTGTAGGTTCATGATGTGTGAGACTTGGTTCGATATCTTATTATGCACATGATTCAAATGTGTCATCAACCCATTTTTCAACTTACTTTTCATGATAGTTAGTGTAAAGACCTAATATGGGTGTATATTGTTCATTCTATCAATTAGCTCATAGTTGCACCCATAGGGTTAAGTGTTTAGACATATGTGTACAAAGGGGTTGCACCACCCATAGAAGTTTATATACATCAAGAGTCAAGTGAATAATAATGCAATTTGCACTACCAAGTTCATCCTATAGGTCACACATTTGTACCCCTTAACATGAAAGGGCAATGTGATTTTGTTTCAACTACATATTAGTACCATTGAATCTAGCTCTTTGAAAAATTATCTTACCATCTACAACACAAAGTATTAGTTTGGAAGCCAAATTAGACTTCCCCATACTAGAGCAAGACATACATCCACACTTGCACCTTCCATAGAGGGAAATTACTTATAGTACTACCATTCACACCTTATTCTAAGAATGTTAGTGAAATAAGGAATTGTTTGCAACCTAACCTTGAAAACATGATGAACACTAATCTAAGTTCAACAATCCAGAGTTATATTAGGCTACTTACTTCATCAATTTGACTAGGTACCTTAAATGTCTTGAAACACCTAACTCAACTTTGGTTATGTTTTTTCAAGCTTTCTTAGGTGATGGGGGTAGTGCTTGGGCTGAGATCTATTAAAGGGTTCTCTTCTTCATAAATAATACTTGAAGAAGAAACACCTCTTATTCCCCCCCTATTGGTCTACCACCCAAACTTTCATTGTTGCTGCTGATGCTTCGGCTTTGGGTGGTTGAATACACGTGTTATAGCTGAATATATAGCTGGGCCAAAGTGGAGGAACTACACACTTCAAATTTGAACCTTCTAAATTTGAGATCCTCCATAGTGTCTTTGTTTTTTTTGAGTGATGGGCCAATCCAATTGGCTCCTTGGAAAAGAAGAAGAAAAAAAAAATTGAACTTTGGGAGGCACCTCATCTAATTAATAGGAGAGGTGAATTGAAGTGAGCAAGAAGGGAAAAAACAATGTGCTCAAAATTGCTTGGCAACTTCGAAATGTATATGATGAACATTTTATCTTATTTTCTCAAACTCAATATACCCTAATTTAATCAAATGCATGTTCAAGGACATTTATATAAATTTGAAAAGATATACTTGTTCCATGATCCTGGATATATATTTTAAATATTTTTACCCCAAGTTGCGTATGTTCCCAAACTTAAGTAAATCTTGTTAGGGTATGTTTCACCTAAACCCTAAAATTGTCATTGCTCTTATGTATACAATTGTTCTACAAGGTGTTTAGTATTGAGAAAGAATGTGATGAGTTAGGTGTGTGCTCTCATTGTTGTTGAATCATGGGTTAGAACTAAAAGTTTGAAGATTGGTTAGATCACAACATTGAGCTTGTTTATATTATATATTTTAATTTTTGGATTTGCATTTATGTTTAGTAAGGCAAGTGACATGTTGTTCAATTTGGTTTCAATGGCCTTTCATTTTATATATGTTTAAGAATTAATTTTTTAAGAAAATTATGCAATTTTATTATTGTAATTTGACATCACAAGTCTGCATTTTCTCACTAGATTTAGGCTTATAAAATTTGTCTAAATAAATTTCAAAATGTGAGGAAAAAAACTCATTTTTTAATTAAATAACAGAAATTTGTTTACCATTTAAAAATCCTAACCAAGGGTATATGATAGGGGATACTCAGACCCTACCCATCTACTCAAATTTTATTTATTTATTTAAAATTGCACCTTACCCTAATGAAAATAAATAAATCATAATACCCTTGCTCATTGGATAAATAGAATGAAAATTTATGTATACCCTTATCTTAGAATATATCAAAAACAATATACCCACAAAACACTGGTTCTTACCAACGTGAACTCGAGACAACATTTAACTACCAGTTAAACCCTAATTTTAGTCACTTTTTTTTTTTTTTGCAAAAATATAATATGTATTCGGTTTTGAGTTTGGTTTTGGCTCCTCACATAAATAGAATCAAAGAATAAACCCAATTCTGGATCTTGTTTTTTTATAGATCTCATTCTTAAAAATTGAAGGAATTCCAACCCTAGGATATATATATGCCAACTTTCCTTTGAAGTTGTAGTCACTTTTCAAAGTTCCCCACATTTCACATTATATCCACATTCCACAAACAACAATGCTTCATTCTTACTCAAAGAACAACAATTTGACCTTGTTGAGATCAATTTTCTATGTGTCAAAGTTGGTTATTGTGAGTGCCGTATTAGGATGTATGCATTTGCGTAATGCTAGTGAAGCTTGTTTTCAGCTAGTGAAAAACTTAGGAGGCAACTTTGTGGCCAACAACACCTACTCAATCCCAAACAAGCCCTTCCTTAACTTTTGAATCCAATGGTTGATTTTGTACTCCCATTGCTAGATGAGTAGATTAAACACAAGATTCCTAACCAATGGCTTCTTAAGAGAGATGAACTACGGGGTTAGGTTCTTATGGGTTAAATTCAGATGAGTAGATTAAACACAAGATTTCTAACCAAAGCTTCAAAGAAAGATGAAATAAGGGGTTTAGGCTCTTATGGGTTAAATTCTTGTGCATGTAAACTTTGAATCCAACGGTTGGTTTTATAATCCCATTCCTAGATGAATAGATTAAACGCAAGATTTCTAACCAATGTTTCAAAGAGGTGTAAAAAGAGGGTTAGTTAGGCTCTTTATGGGTTAAATTTTTGTGTCATTTCATTTTAAGGAAGGAGTGACTTTTATTATTATTAAAGATCTATAAATCTTTATTAAGAAACAAATCGTAGATTAGGGAAATGTACAAAAGAATAAAATAAAGGAAAAGAGAAAGGCATAAGACGTCAAGTTCACTCAAAGTTGTTATGAAAATTTATGTATGTCCATAAGTGATCGATTGCCTATGGAAGGTCGGTTACATTTATATGTCAAAAATTGACAACTTGCAATAGGTCGGCCATGGTGATGGGAGGTGTATATTGAAGGGGTGGAAGTTAAGAAGTAACTAAGCCTATGACTATTGCCTGACTTAAGATGGAAGATGCTTGTATCATTTGTAATGTGATTGAAACTTTTTTGACGAAAAAAGGTGATCAAGGTAAAAGGATGAGAACATTTTATCACCTTCAAGCTCCAAATGGCATTGGCACCGACTTTCCAACCAAATCTTGTTGGAACCTTAAAAACCCAAAGAGAGTGTTGGAATAAGTAGGTAAAACTAAAGACCATACAATCATAAAACTAAAAAAACTTGAGAAATCACATTTCATATCAAATTTTTGACTAACATACATAGATAGTGTGTGCTTGTCGACTTTGCTTGTAGTTGGAGTACTCCTTGGTGGTGGTGAGTGATGGATGATGGTGTCCATCGTCATCACAAGGCCCTCCCCCCACTACCACACTTGTCATAGAAATTTGGATTTCTCGTCATTTTCTGTAGTCGTAGATGAGCTCAGGATTGCACAAGTATTGTGACTTGTTTGTTTCATTTCTTCAACTAGGTTTTGGGACAAAGAGCTTTGAGGAATAAAAATGGCACATAGATACAAACAAGTCATTGTGCTTTGAACTTTGGGCTAACCCCATTTTCAAACTTTGAACCTTGAACTTCAAACATATTCAACTCTCTTGTTGTTTATGATATTCGAACCCTTGACTTCATGGCTTGGAACTACCACAATTTGCATTTATGTTCCTCTTGTAGTACAACCCAAGTAAAGGGTCAAGGAGCAACTTGACAAGTTGACAAAAATTTACAATTTCGTGGTTGGAAAGACTTGCTCTTATTTTCTTAAGTGCAATTGGAGGGCACCTCATCCAACATTATTTTTTCCTCCGCATTCTTTTTAATGTTTATTTTGTTTCATGTAATGCCCACTGGGTATCACGGCAAAAATAAATTGGTATATATATATATATATATAATTTTATTTTTGTGATACCCATTGGGTATCATGGGAGAAAAAGGAAATTGTTGGGTATGTTCATTTCCTTTGATACCCACTGGGTATCATGGGAAAAAGGGGGGGAAATTTTGGAGCGCGTCGACAAGATAGGATTCAACCTTGAAGTGTGAAACCCAATGTGCAGCTCGTCCAATGGACATTGGTTCCCCTCTAGTTGTTCATGACATTCTTTTGTTAATTAGGTCAAAATTTAGTGTAGCTCATTTTCTTCCATTGGGTGATTGAACATCAATGTGATGTTTTGTCAAAACTTTTGCTCAACATATTTGTGTGTTGTTCTAAGCAACCCATTGGATGCTTCAATATAAAAGTAATGTAGAAATGAGTTTAGGTTTTCAATAAACAAATATTAAATGGTGTTTCTCCTAAAAGAAAATTCTCTCTCATTGAAATTATGGACCAAAGTTATATATATTATAATAATTACACATATATTTGTTTCTTCAAGACGCTGAATTTTTATTTGTTTTGAATAGGAATAATAACTTTGGAAGCTTTATTTGTACCGTGATCAATTTTTGTGATGTAGCTGCTGAGGTGGAGATCATCCATAAGATGATCTAGTCAAATTTGGCTATTAACAAGACATGAAAGGAAAATATTAAAAATATTAATATGTTTTTGCTACCTACTTCAACCATGTATACAACAATTTGCCCATTTTCTTTAAGAAATTGAAAATTTTGTTGAATTTTGGTGATATTTTTTACACAAAATTTCCAAAAATTCACAACAGTCCAAAATTTTCACACAGAAAAGAAAAGGGCTGGATTTGTGTCTAAGAAGTGATATGAATCAAATTGACGTACAACAATAATCCAAGAATAAAGAAATATTCGATTTTTATGGCATTAGTTAAATCACATCCTTCACCCACAAACCATTCTTAGCTACAACCTTTCACAAGGCATGCCATTAGTTTTAAACCCCAACAACCAATAAGCCAAAAAAACATTTTTCTAAGAATTTTAAATTCATTTAGTTAGACAAAAATATTTTTTTAGAATTTTAAACCCCCTCTGTCTTGGAGACCATAGGGTGTATGGTCATAGGCTCCAAATAGCATGTTCATCCAAGAAGTCCATGTCAATTTTGTTTGGGGCTAGGATGATGAAAATAAGGCATGGAATAGTCTCTCAAGAGCTTTCACAACAATTCTTGGTTTCACAACGATAAACAATATTCAAGAGCTTTCATAACAATTCTTGGTTTCACAACGATAAACTATATTCAAGATCTTTTTCATAACAATTCTTGGTTTCACAACAATAAACGATATTCAAGATCTATCATAACAATTCTTGGTTTCACAACGATAAACGATATTCAAGATCTTTCATTTGTTATGGGTAGGTTATTGAGTGAACCAAGGGGCCACACAAAAGTTCATGAATTATGTATGGAAAATAGTGATCAATACCATCCAACAAGTGTAATCAAAGTTCCGTAAGATAAGTGCAGGATCTACTTGGTGCAAAGCTTAACTCAAGCAACTTTCATACTCAATGCACATGTCAATGAGATGCCATGTTATTTGAAATGTCCCATGTTTTTTTTTTCCTCCTGTTTAACTGTGATACCCGCCGGGTATCATGAGGGAAAAAAAGTGGAATTAATAAAATCCAAGTGGGTCTTTAAGATCTGTAAATGCCTGCAGCCTCTAGCTTTCTTTACCCTAGACTATACACTCGTTATATAGGTATTTTACATATTATTATTACTATTATTATTATTATTATTATTATTATTATTATTTTCTTGTTATTAATTTTCTATGTTAAAAAATGTTTAGTGTTTCAAGATTGATAACATACTTGCATGATAAACCAGGTCATGTGGGTAAAGTATTGGATTTTGAAATTTTAACATTAAGAAGTTAGGTTATTAATCAATTATCAAAAAAATATTAAAAAATCAATACATTAGGTTATCAATCAAAAAACAATAAACCTGTTAACAATAGAATATTTTATTATTTTATTATTTTTCTAAACAACCCTATAACCCAAAAAATAACTGAGTAAATTGATAACCAGCAATTATGAATTTTTTTAAAAAAAAATCAAAAAAAAAAAAACCTGCCAACACTGGTAGATACATTCATTAGACTTGTGATCTATAATTATTGTCTTGTTGGATGGTCTAACATCCAACAAGATGTTTAACATCCAACAATGATGGATGGACGGCCTTCAAAGACACTGATGGTGATGACCAAAAAAATGGATGACATAAGAGAAAGACTAAAAGGAAGAAGGTGGGATTTTGGAAGGAATTTAGAACCATTGTGGTTGAATGAAGATGGACTTGTAGAGTAAAGAATAATGGAAAGGGTTTTATGGGCATTTTTTAATTTTTAATTTTGGGGTTAGAGTTGATCAAAACATTCTTGAGCTCATTTATCACATGAATAAGATCATGAGATGTTTTCTTGGAGCTTAAATGAAAGTATGTACAAGAAATGTAAAGCAATGTGGGATGTTTTCTTGGAGCTTAAATGAAAGTATGTACAAGAAATGTAAAGCAATGTGGGATGTTTTCTTGGAGCTTAAATGAAAGTATGTACGAGAAATGTAAAGCAATGTGAGATGTTTTCTTGGAGTTTAAATGAAAGTATGTACAAGAAATGTAAAGATTGTGAGAGGTATTCTTGGAGGTTAAATGAAGGTATGTACAAGAAATGTGTAACAATCGTGAGACGTTTTCTTGTAGTGTGTAGAAGACATTCTTTTGGGGTGAGTGGTTTGGTTGTGTGGTCATGTGTGGGGTTGTTCATCAAATGAAGGTGAGGTATGCAATTTGTGTGAAAGATGATCTATGGGTTGTTAATTCATGGATTGGGCATGCACAAGGGTAAAAGAATTGAATTGAAACTATCAATGAAAGCCCAAATTTTACAAAGGGCAATGTTGTCTAGATAGTCTATAATCAAACAATTCCAATTGGCAATTCAATCATAAATGTGCTTCACACTAATTTGATGCACAATTTTTTTTAATTAAGAAAAATAAAGGAAAATAAAAAAGCAATTGATTTAACTTGGTTGTGAGGTTGCAACTTACGAGGTTCTTTCAATTAGTTAAAATGAATATGATATTATTAAATCAAACTACCAAGTTCATCTACTAAAGGAACCTCCAACAAATTTAAAATGAAACACAACCCAATTGCAAGTAAATCATTCCAAAGTTACTTAACACAATTTAATTATCTCCTTTTACATTAGTAGTAGAACCTAGTAAAATCCAAAAAAAGAATCATGACATGCAACATTTACAGTTAAATATATACATGAAAAAATTTAATTGGAATATTACATACAATAACACTAGCAAAATGGTCATTTGATGTCCACCAACAAAAGGGAACAATTTAGCTTGTGAAGTAAACTTGAACACTTCATCTCTTAACAACAAGACCTTCGTTTTAGACACAATTGTTAGTTTTGTTGGCAAAACATGGGGATAATGTGATTGATCAATGCTCCAACAAGGTTTGACCACATATACCAACATGATAGGACTCTTAAGTATGAAAGACATTAAAAGGTCAAATGTTACATTTCATGAACTTGTTTGAAATTCTCAACTCACGCCCAACCATTCATTTCTAGAAATGTATGAAACATTGTGATTCATAGTTTCATATTTGAAGTCCAAAATTCAAGAAAAAGCATATCCAAAGAATCACCATGCCTTCCATTCATTCATATTTCATCCCCAAAATCAACTCTAGGTTAATTTTATCTTTTTACTTTCGTCTCAAGAGCAACGTGTCACAAAAATATCCATACATTGATTTACGCTTTTGAAAATCTTTGAGCCAAAAATTCAACAAAATTTTCATTACTCGCTTATTATAATGACCATTTGGAATAAGTCTAACCTAAACAATGGATACAATTTAAAAGCATATAATGTCAAGTTTGGAAAGGTCAAACATCGTTTTTTTTTTTTTTTTTTAAATGAAATGATTTTCTTAAAAAATTGTAAGCAACATTGCATGGATGATAAGAGAATTAGATTAGTTTGGATGGACTAATGCAAATAGAACATGAAAAATTTTCACCCTTGATTTTTTTCTATCATTGTGTTGTTCTTCTTGAAAAACCGTACATAAGTTATAAACCCTAAACCTCTTTTCTAGGATCACTTTGTCATCCCACCTTGTGAAGGCAAGATGGGCAAGCATTCTGAGCATTGAAACTATTTTGAACTACATTCATGATACAATACAAATCTGGAGGTTCTAGTTTCCAAACATCAAAAGGCAGCTGCTGTTCAATATAAGAAACTTGGGTGTAGAACTTACCAAGAAAGAGAATTGAGGGAAATCCGATGCCTTGGAGAGACTTCCTGTATAAGCAAATTTTGGTGCAAATCCATAAATTGAGAGTGTTTGTTGAAGCATTTTCATCATTGATGAGTCAAACGAGTCAAACAGTCACCATGCTATGTGACAAGGAGAAGAACATGAGTGTATTCAGACAACGGGAGCTCCCTGACTATCTCAATCAAATGCCAAACATCACCCAAGGGCATCATCACACTCAGAAGAACTGCCTCTTTCTTCTGCAATCTTGTACCCCTTCCATACATCAGTAATAATGTCCATCACACAATTCCTTTCACCAGTTCTTCAATGTGAAGCAACCATAGTGAAGATCCTTCACACTCTCTCTGCACCATCCTTTTTCTTAAAGCCTGATGCATCACAAGTAACTAAGATGAAATGGTGCCAAGGAACACTTTTGTCTCCTTCACCCAGCACTCAGCCTTGCTGGTGTCAGAAGGAACTCACAAGAATCAGGATAACATACACTGGTGATAGAAACCCCAATCCTCCTTCTTGAGCTAGGGCACTTCAGCTTGTGGAGCATCACTCCAAAAAATCTTCATGTGCCATTTCTTCCTCAAATGTTTGGCAGCAGCAGAGACTTGCAAAAGAAATGATAGTGATGAGAGTTGACCTTTCCTCCCTGTCATCATCTTCTTCAATGGTATTGACAATGAGCCAAAAACAATTCTACAGTTATGGCATCCTCCTCTCAAATGTTGGCAGAGGTGAGGATCCAAAGGCTACTGATAGCAGATCCTTATCAGAAGAGACATGCGATGACAGAAAAGAGCACAGAGCCAACATTTGGTGCTAACTCGTAGAAGAGTTTTCAGTATCATGCCTAATTTTGAATACTAACAATAACAATGTCAATCAAACCTCAACAGTATACTGGAGATTGTTGTCGGCAGATTCTTAATAAATCCTAACCTTACTAATTCAGAGTTCACAATCAAAAGACTCTCCAAGACATCCCCTCCAAAGTAACATGTATCCTTTTGTCCATCCCAACCTTCAGGACCAGATTCAAAGGGAGGAAATAACTCTGTGCAACACAGAGAATTCTACTGGGAAATGCTCCATGCTCCCTGCAAAATTTGGGCATCATTTCAAGTAACCCAAGGTTTTCTCTACCAAGGTGGAGTTCAGCAAATTGGTGGACTATGCTTTGTCTATAGGAACTACCATATCCTTAGTCTCCCCAAAAGGTCTAGACAACAGATGATGATGATATCTGGTTAGCTGATATCTCAAGCAATCTATTATGATGGCAACTTCCTTCACACTGAAATAGAAAAGAAGAAAATGGTGACACTTAATTGCCAACCCCAACTGACTGGCTCTTCACCATATAGGCAGGCTACTACCTCCATATCAAGGCAGATCACTTTCCAATCACTGTAACGGGGGCAACAGGGTTTCAGAAATTGGCCCCAAGGTTTGACGCACAGGTACCCACTGGTTTCTGATGACTGATTGACTTGGTTCCCCCTGCTGCAATACGTGGGTTGCTAATAGTAGATACTAGCCTAGTGGTGATTTCAACCCACAACCACTTGCAAGGTGGCCGTGGTCCAAACAATTCAGGCTATTGACTTGATGCTTTGACTCTGAGTAAGTTTGTCATGGTTGTATCCCAGCAACACATCACCACAGCAACTTGCTGAATTCCTTAAAGAAATCCAAGAAGTTGTTTTTTGTGCTCTGAACTTAGCAAAGGAGCAGAGACATGGAAACCACACTCACGTGGAATCAAATTTGAATTCAGAGGTAGAATGAAACGGGTGGAATATGCTGACATTTAACTCACTATATGAGAGTGAGTTTCAAGGGGACCCAATTGCCATTTTTGAGTTATTGAAGAGCCCCTTAACAAGGACATCACTGAACCTGCATCAAAAACAGAAATGCTCAGAAAATGTAAGACAAATCTATTTCAACATTTGAATCTTCAGAGTGAGAAATTCAGTAATTAGAGGACATCACTGAACCTGCATCAAAAACAGAAATGCTCAGAAAATGTAAGACAAATCTATTTCAACTTCTGAATCTTCAAAGTGAGACATCCAGTAATTAGAGACAACAGGTCCTGGTATTGATGGAGACATGCACGGTACCGTGCTTGAAGGATAAGGTCTCGGTCACAGTATGGAAACACAAACAAAAAGACTGACTCATCTCTTACCTCGTGAGATGAAAAGTCTAAGACCTCCTTATTCTTTTCCTCCATTGCCCGCTTGGCAAGCTCATACCCAGCAAAATTCATAGCCCCAAGGGGGGCAATCCAGAAGAAACGCGGCAAAGCTCCCTTGAAGAGAGCTAACAAGCCTTCCTGTTGTACAATCGCAATCATGATGGCACCCATTGTGGATGGCATTCCAGGTCCAGCAGTCATTGTCCGTGTTTTCATCACATCAAAAGGGGTTGTTGCTACTGCTGCTAAGCCTCCAGAAAGGCCTCCAATTGCTATGGTCTCCCATGGTGCTAGTTCCCGGTCCAAGACCTGCTGGACCACCTGCAGGGACATTGACAGTCAGTGAAACCTGCAGGGATCTCCTTGTTCATTTATCTCTAAGAAGGATAATCAAGGTTCTCAATCCCAGATATAATGTGCTGATTTTGTCTCACTTAAGGAAACCTTATCCCAATGTTCTAGCAAAAGTGTTCAGCAAAAGTGCCTCTTCCAACTACTCAGTTTAGTAGCAGGATTTCACTAGAATAAGCAGATAATAGCATTGTTGTTGCATGCTGTTTGGTCATTTGGGCAAAAGTTTGGAAAAGTTGAAATACAGGTTCAAATCTATTCCCAGAATTCACCTTTTTAGCTTCTTCATAAATGCCCATGCCAGCAACATAAAAGGGAACTTCTCTACACAATGTCACTCCTGTTCCCCGGAAGAAGCCCCTCAGTCCATCTTGCTGATATGTTGCCACTATTGCTTCCCCAACATTATGATAGAGGCCAGCCTGTAACCGCTGCTTTAAGACCTCGCAAGGAATTCGGACAGCTGTCCCTATGACTGTGCTTGTAAATGATGACAGTGATTGTACCTTCACATTATTCACAGAATAAAACCACAATGTAACTGTGTTCATACAGATAGAAACTCCTAAAAACACTAATGAAAAAATAGTTAAATTTCCCATGTCAACTCTGACCTCCAATAGATACCACCATTGACACGTATCTGGTTGGACTATCCAAATGAAGATGAAGATACCTGGATATCAGGAATATTAGGAGCCATGTTTTTTAGGAGCAGCTTACTGGCTTCTAGCACCCCTGTTCGAATCCCATGGCTGCCACAGACATCAACATAACAAACTTTCTGTGTTAAGCTAAAAGTCTGTTAAAATGGAAACAACTGTCATCCTGAATGAGAGATTGGCCAACAAGAAATGCTTTGAGATGGTCTCTGTTTATTCTTTGAAGGCTATGACTGCTTGTCTTTTCACAGAGGAGAAATAAAAAGCCAATATAGAAGGTACTCACCTAGTGAATTGACCCAACACAGCAGGAATGGAACCTTGATACATCCCTCTGACACCAATTTGAGGTAGCTTTGCAATCACCTCTGGAAATGACAATGTTGATGCCTGAAGCCTTGTCTGTTACATCAAGCAGATATAGTTGGAGCACAACATTAGGTAATGCAAAATAGTCCTTATGCCCTTCAAATTGACATCTTTCTAACTTTCCAGGATTCCCTAGAACACATGCAGGAAAGAGACAGTTTCTCATTCTGACTCTGTCCAATAATCTTAAAAGTGCATGAAAGCACATGCCTTGACGGTGTCAAGAGGATGCAGCAAAGATGTAGAAAGAGCGCTTGCCAAGCCTCCTGCCAGAGCTGACTTCAAAACAGATCCAGCTGGGACATCAACAGGGGGAGCCATGGGTACCACTGTTGCAGCTTCAAACCATACCATCCTGTACCATGAAGATGGTATCCTTCAGGAAACACTCTGGAAAATGTCATGCCTCTATACCATATGGTATGCTAGATGTGCAGAAACCTTCTGAATTAGAATACGGTAACACATACACAAACATGTCTTCAATGTGATTGTAACAAAAAGAATCAATGGAGATATACCTGGGATCATCACCAAGACGCTCTGGTGGAAGTAAAAGCATGAAATTCCGAAATTGGCCATATGCAATTGACCCATCAGTATCAACATTCAAAAACTTCATCATAGCTGCTGCGTTGCTATCTGTTGCTGGTAACCCTGCATTTCGCAAGGAGGCTAACACCTGATTCTTTTGAAGAGTCCCTGATTTACTCAAGCTCAGTGATGTGAAGGCTCGTAGCATCATAGGCTCCTTTTGTTCCATCAGGAGTTGGAATTCACTCCAGCCAAAGGACTTTGCAAACCAATGCTTGCGAGTTCGTCGAAGAAACTCTCGGGCATAGCGCTGTGGTAGTCGCCGTTGTTTCATTGCAATCTCCAGGTCATCAAGGGTAACCTGGCCATCACTATCCCTGTCCAGCTCCTCAAATAGCCTTCTTCCTGCAGTAGTGAAAGTCCACCCACAGCCCAGTGAGGAAACTCCTGATAACAAAACTGTGAAGCAACATCACATCAATTCTTCACAAGCATATGAGCGCAAGAGCAGGAAAACATTTTTCAGCATTCCTTGTTGAAATTCCCATCCATGACACCAAACAAGACAGATATGGTTCATATTGACAGTATCCTATGTCTCAACAAAGGACTTGGTGTTCACTTCTTTCAACAATGGTATTCAACACAAATACAGTGCATCCTTACCAGGACTAAACATCCAAATGAGAAAAGAATACAGCAAATAAACAATCTGATGACATAACAGGCACTGACTCCACTACTGAGATATAATGTACAATAAAGATCCTGTAGAGATCACTGGGTAGTTTGCTTGGTCTCCATGCAAACATTACAATTACAAACCACTACATTCTTTCATTTGGGAAGAAGGATGCGGAAACCACCACCTTCAGCTTCAGTGTATCTGAAAAAGTCTTGTACTGAGGTGAGCTTTTTCTTGTCAGGGTAACCAGGGTCAGACCTGGCCATCTGATAGACGCGGTCAACAAGCTCTTTCACAGAGAGAGTTCGTAGTGATGAACGTAATTCATCAAACTTTGGAATTCTCACTTGAATTGCTTGCATTCCAGAGCTTTGAGATGTTGTGGTATTTGCTCCAGAGGAACTATTGTCAGTCAGTTCAGGTTGTCCTTCATCAGGTACTGACACAGAAGATGACGGAACCTCTGGGTCTCCATGCATCCGAGCAAACCCTAATGACCTCAACTTGGTGAGCCTCAGCCTCTTTACCACCTCCACTTGAATAGACTGTAATCTAGAGATGTGGGTGTGTGCAGTAGCATCACAGAATCTATCAGTTGAGTCATATTCAACTACTCTATCTCTAGCTTTCTTGGATGGTGTTCCTGGTGATGACGGCATCTCAGGTTCTACTTGTATCCGAGCGAACCCTAATGACCTCAATCTTGTGAGGATCCGCCTTTTGCCAGTCTTTGCTCGAATTTGCATTGGCCTAAGTGTATGCTCTGACATTGAGTCTAATAGCAGTTGAACTGAGAAACCTAGAAACGGCCTTTTAGCTGCATTCCTTTGAAAATACTCTCTAGTAGAGTCTCCTTCTGACATTGCTCGGCTCCGCTTTCTTTCACAGTGGATCCTCACTGCTTGGGAGCCTAGGCTACTGAAATGGTGACACAGGAAACCAAAACCGAATGATGCACTTGCTTGCTCTTTGAGAAGTTGAGGGTTATGCTTCGAGTAGCTAAGCAGCTGGGCACTACTGCAGTTCTTCATATGGTGATGCTCACAACCAGGCTTTTGATGGAAATTGCTGTTTGAACCTTGCTGCTGCTGCTGCTGCAGCTGTTGCTTGTTGTCGGGTCTCAGCAGTGACATGGCCATCAAGGAGACATTGATGGTCCCTCCTTCAAGAATAGGTTTTCTACTCTCACTTCCTCCTTTATTATCACAACTACATGAGTAGTCTGCACTGTTCTCTCTTTCAGAAGCAGCAGCAGCCTGATGAGGACCTGCAGCAATCGAAAACCCTTGCATCCATAAACCAAACAACGGCTTCCGAGAACTTCCCCTGCTACTGTCGGTGTCACCAACAGTATTATCACGAAAATTATTATCATTAGTATTATCGCAGCAGGTACAGGGAGAGGAGGGGCAGGGAGACATGGCCTGAGTTCGCTCGTTGTGATCGAAGAAGTTGAAAAGACCGGAATTCGGTAAAGACAGGCCGAACAAAGGCTTGGTTGCGATACAGGAGGTCCTTACGGGAAGCGGCTCTCCTGCGAGACCGCAGCTGCAAGAAGACGCCTGGTTGTGCTCCTTGTCGCCACCGCTTCCAGGTTGTCGGAACAGAGTCAAAACAGCAGGCGGCATACCTTTCGTCATCGCACTGAGCGCCGACACCAGAGGATGCAGAGGAGGAGAAGGAGGATGAGGATCCTCGTGATAAGCGGCAGAAACAGCACCGGCGGCTATGGAAGAAGAAGAAGGTCTTGAAGAAAGTTGCATTATCGCCAACGATTTCTGTACATTGTGGCAGTGTAATGCCAGTACTAGGATAGGGTTCCGTCCGCCCGCTTGATCCCCAGCCTCCATCTCCTCTCCCCGCCTCCAACTTCAGAAACCTCAAAGCTCTAGGCTCCTCCTCATCCTCCTCCTCTCCACCTCCATCTCTCGTTCCCTATTCCCCGGACGCAAAAAAAATTGCCCGACTCCACAGCAACACCTTCTCCTCCCTCAAACATCACCCTCTTTTCTTCTTCTGTTATACTGTTCCCCGGCTCTCCATGATCAAAACATTGTTTTACCTAAGCGCCATAGAGCTGGCCATCTGCGCGCTCTCCTTCTCCATCCACAATCACGCCATTCTCGCTTCACTCAAAGCTCCAGCCAAGCGAAGAAAGCTCAATTTATTTAGAGTAATTTCGGCGCAAAAAAGAAAACACAAAAAACACTTGCGAAGATGCTCTTGAGAAGCGTATAAATGAGGGAAAATCAAAAATAAAAATGAAGATGTTTTGATGCAGCTGCAATTCGTTTCAACGGCGCCATCATCGCTCCGAGGATTTTGCTTGGGTGCGTGCGCGAGTTTTGCTTTCCATGCGCAAACAGAAGAAAGCAAAGCGTTTTGATGGCTATCTTCTTCTTCACAATAAAAAGCCACTAAAGAGGCGTCTTATCACCACGTTTCTGGTGCACGACGACCTAAAGTGGGCGTATCACTGCACGCTTGGTTTACAAAAGACTACATGAGTGGCTTTTTACTAAGATAGGGTTTGCGCGACTCGTGTTCGTGTTTCGTAACTAGCGGCCGGGCAGCCGGGCGGCAGGGCGGGCGGCCCGGTCACCCTCCAAAAAAGAACCCCCGGGTAAGTCCGCACCTGGGGGTTAGGTCTGGGGAATTCTCTTGGCGACCCACTCCATCCACAACAGGAGTAAAAGGGCAGGGTAGGTACCTACCCGGAGACAGAACCGTTGTGTTCCACAACCGGTCTGACCCGTTGTTGCTCCCGGTCGAACGGCACGGGCAGTAAGCTAGACCGGAAGGGCAGCGGTTAGAATTACCTGCGACGGCCATCTGGAAAGATACTGGACTCCAGGTAAAAGTGAAAAGTGAAAAAGAAAGCCAAAATAAGGGACCTATAGGGGGGGGGAACCGTGCCAGGTGTCAAGTGAGGGCCAAAAAATCATACGTGGGCACATAGTGGGACGGTCTTATCCATATATGTAAAAAAAATACTTACTTTTTAACCCTAGTTTTTTATTTAATTTTTTATAAATTTTTTATTGTATTTTTATTTTTAAATTAATAAAATGGCCTATGGATTTTTCAAATTCCTCAACTCATTTTTTATTGAGAATTTTTTTTTCATCTCCATTTTTTTCTCCATATTTTAAACCCCCCTAATTTTCTCCCCATGTTTCTCCTTCATAAAATCATCGGACAGATTTTTTGGTAGTGTATTTATTTATTTATTTATTTATTGAAGACAAGGGGGGGAAAGGTGTAAATAAATTGTGCAACAACCATAGGGACACCATGAAAATGGGTCTCCGTAAAAATAAAAAAAATTAAATTAAAAATTGTTTAAATCTACATTTGTTATCTATGGCCCATTTTTAGATTGAGCCTTTTTGTCCGTCTTCACCTCAATTCTTGGTATTTTTGTGTAGGATAATGCCCTCGGTTGTGGCATATTGCCCTCGGGTGTGGTGGCATTCGTGAAATAATTAAAGAGCGTACTACACCATTTTTTTGTCTTGTCGTCGGCTTCCTTATTTTAGGAATTGCGTCCACCCGTGGAAGCACGAGACAAACGTTTATCACATAACATAATTGTTTTCATGTCGCCTTTTTCTTTGCCTCCTTCCGATCTCGGCCACGTTTTCGTGTGTACGCGGTAAGGTGCGGATGAGGAATTCGAGTGAGCCAAAATTTCCAAATGGGTAGTTAAAGGGCCCCCCCCCCTACCAACGGCATTCTATAATACAAATAATGATAATGTTGAACATAAACATATATATATATATAATTCAAACATTGTGTAATATTGTATTATTTTATAATTACATATTGAAATAAATCATATATGTTTAATCACTTAACTTAATCGTTACTTTATGTAGTCACACTTTTTTTTTCTTCCAAAATATATTTTTTCTTTATAAATTCAAATGAAATTATCTAGGTTATAAATTCACATGATTGTCTTTGACCAAATCTAAATGTTATATTATTTTGTAATGACATTAATAAGAAAGGTTTGAAATTTCTAAATTAAAAATAAAATTATCTAAAAATTTTCTTTCCAAAACTTTAACAAATGTTTTGAATTTCAAATGAAACTATGTAATTTCATAATGTGATAAACTATGCTTTAATCTTATGTATTATTTAATATTTTATAAAATTGGGTCTCCTTGATGAATTTTTTTTTCAAAATGTGTGTGTGCACTTGAATTTTCCAATCAATTTTTTTATTTTTAAAAATTAAACTTCCATTTATGTATGTGGATCAAATGGGCTAAACTTACCATAAACTTTTCTTGAAATTATTTTTTTCATGTGGTCCCAATGATGATTAAAGGCGATTGACCTTAATCATGCAATTCCAATAATGAGTTGGGGATGCTAATTATGTAACTAAATGACTAAAAGTTGGACATAGTCACAAAATCTCCTAGGCACCAGTTGTGCTTGCACTTTGATTTCCTAATTAGAAATATTTTTTCTAAACATCACAATTGTCCACCTTTTCATTTATACGAATGCTCATTTGAATCAATGTTATTTAATCTTTTTTTGTAATTTAATGTTCACCATAATAATTACAATGTCTTAAAACTTGGATTTATGAAGTTGGGTAGACATAAAACATCTAAATTCAAAACTCAATCAAACATAATCCATTAGCTCAATTACTTATTTACCTAGTTATTTTTCATCATATGTTTGTTTTGATTTTCAATAACCAAAGTCAGATTTAGGTTATTTCAAAACTTAAACATGGAAACAAACCACATTCATAGCACACCTAAGAAGTGACCAATTGCATAATAAAAAAGCCACATATTTGCTCATGCATTTAAAGAAATAACTTGCAAAAAAATTCATTGGCAACAAAATTGGTATTCAAATTGCTAAAGTAGGCTTCAAAAACATTATATTACATTCCTTAGTTTTTTATAACATTCCTTGTCTTAAAAAAGTCATATATTGTAACATGCATACTATTAAAAAATAATTCTAGAGCAAATTTTCATGTGACTAGATGGATGTCAATTAAGATCTATGATGCAACAAAGATAATATTAAAAAACTTCCATTGAAAACATCTCCAAGTTCCACATATAACATATCATAGACGTTTTTAGTTGAATATAAATTGTATAAACTTAGGATTATTCCTACCATCTAGAAGGTAGCATTTTGACATTAATCAACAAAATTAATGTTTCCTTGAACTATTTGCTATAGTAATAATGATATGATCATGATTTTGCTGATTTTATTTGTGAGTTATTAACAATATTAGTAGGAGATTAAAGGAATTAAATATTGACCTTGTTGATGTCAATATTGTCACATTTAAAGAATCAAAGAAGAAAGAAGGGGGAGCCAAATCAAATGCTCAAAGAGCCAAAAAGGAAATGACAAATGAAGATAAGCATTATTAGTAGTGGATATGCATCACAAGTGCACACATACCTTGGTGTCAATAATTCTAATAACCAATGACTTCAATTATCAATTATTC
Source organism: Sphagnum tenellum (assembly GCA_963921925.1). Taxonomy (NCBI): domain Eukaryota; kingdom Viridiplantae; phylum Streptophyta; class Sphagnopsida; order Sphagnales; family Sphagnaceae; genus Sphagnum; species Sphagnum tenellum. Next base: position 16,298,186 of record OY998145.1, read on the forward strand.
AACCAATGGGCCACATATGGAAATAAGGAAAGGTGTAATAATTCCAAACCAAAATTGGAAATTAATTTCGTAAGGAATTCAAAGTTTAAATATTTGTGAGGAAGTTTGTGATCTCAACATGTTTTGTTTTGTGGGCTTTCTTGCAAAAGATCTTGATCCACCTTGATATTTTACTTCATGGGGTTGAGTCCTTGTGTGAGTTTTAAGCACACTAAAGTGGCATAAAAATAGACAATATACATCATTGATATTAATCTTTTTTAACATTTTTTCTTCAATTTTGTATGAAATTCTAAAAGTGTTGCATGAATATAAGGAGTGGAGCATTTTTCAAAATTTGTGCCAAAAAAACATGAGTGAGAAGTTGCTTGTCCTCTTTGAAGTAAGAAATGTAGGTGGAAGTAGGAGGCAATTTGATGGTTGTGAGTTGTGCTCAATTCCCGATCACCAACATCATCAATAAAGTTCACCCCTTGCAAGGTTGTGTCAAAACATCTTTCAAGAGTAGTTTTAGATTACATTTTCAAATCATTTCTATTACATTTTGAGAGTTGTCCATAGGTGTGACAAATTGTTGTAACTAGTAATAAAAACTAGAAGGTTCCTACTACATGTCCTTACTATGATGTTTAGCATTATCCTTTGTTTGGGGGTAGTAGGGCATAAAAAAAACTTGAAATCAATTTAAGTAATTCCTAATAGAATATTATGAAGCTTTTGGAAGGAAAATCTCTAGTAGCCTAATCTTTTGCATCAAGTTCATGATTTCAACCTTTTATTCAACATCATCATGTAGTTCATAAACAATTTTTATTAAAAAACTTGTTTTTTGGGTGTGGAAGTGAATATTCATGTGCAATGAATAGCTTTCCCCCTTTATCCCTACCTTCCCATCCCTCTTTATTAAACACCATTTCAACACTTATAACCTTTTGTCTCAATTTCAAGGTTTAAAAAAAACATTGTATGGAAGATTTTCAATTGGATTTTAATTGATTTTTTTGGGATTCCTAAGGGTGTCATTCTCAACATTGAGTTCAATTTTTTTTAAAAAAAACCTACATACGCAATCAAGAAAATGTGAAATATTACAATAATGACCTTATAAGGAAACATTTAGATTTTAAAGACAAATGGCAAGAAAATAAACATTAAACAAACAAATGGAATCAAGATGCATATGAATAACGTATTTAGTTTTGAGAAAGTGGAGTTTGAAAGCAATGAGCAAACTATTCTTAAGTTCTTGTTTGTCATTCACAATTATAGGTCAAAATTAGAACATGTGTGAAGTGCAAAATTGCAACTATTGTTGGAGAGATATCATAAGTGAAATGAGAATCAACTAAGAATTAAAGTTGGTTTTCTTTAAAAAAAACTATCATATATCATTTGTAGTGATATCTGAGTTTATTATTGACTCACAAGGTTTCACTAAGGTGAAAACCAACCCCTAAGACCATGCCCCTTTATTTAAATCTCATGAAAAGGATACCATGATATGGTATTTAAATAAAATAGGGTACTATTCTTAACTAGGTATCGTAGGTTTCCAAAAGAAAAAGAATATAGGGTGTTAGGTTTCAAGCAACACTTCCATAAGCATTGCTAAAACTACTTCATTCTTTTTCACTTTAAAAAACAAGATAAAATGTTTGGGTCTCACTTTTGTTATACAATTTTATAATTTTGTGTTATGAGTTAAAGGTTAAAGCTTTTTGACTTTGTCAGTTGAGTTTTTTTTCAATTGCTTGATATTTTTGCATTGTTGTTTAGGTTGTCCTCTTGTGTCATTGTTGTTTGGGACCTCTTGCATTGTTGCTTAGGTCTTTTTGTGTTGTTGTTTGGGTCTTCTTGCATTGTTGTCATCAACAAACAATTCCTTGTGTGTTGTTGCTTAGCCTTTCTTACATTGCTACTTGTTCCTTTTGCTACTATTTGGTTCCTTGGAGCTCAAGTTCCTTTTGGACCTAACTCTCACGTGTGTTGCTTGGCACTTCTTGTTGTTGCTTGGGAACTCTAGGAGTATGATGTTTGCACCATTCTAATGGCTAGGAAAGAGGAGAAATTTGTATGAGGTGCTTATGTCCGATTTATTCTTGTCAAAATGCTTGAGTGTATTTGTGAAGTAAGGTTGTGAAACATCAATATGTTGAACTACTGCTAAGTGAGACCATGATAGCCTAAAAAAAGGTGTCTAGAGAAATTTAATCCACTACATCTATGATTCTTCTCATGTTTTTGTGATTGGTTTAGATCAATTGAATAGAATCATAAGTTGATTTGAACTTGTTATTGTTGTAAGAGAGTAGGCAATCTTCATTAGGGTTTGTGTTATCAAAATTATTGTATGATCAAAAAGTGAATTAGGAGGTCCATTGATCGTCACCTATAACATTACTAAAGGCATATCCAATTTACAATGAATTTTAAAGAGGTTCATGTAGCTTCCCTTTTTGTTATAGGCTCTTCACTTGTTTAAGGGAGCACACTCTTCTTTGAGTTTACAAGATACATGAATAAAAGTATAAAGTGCCATATATTCATTGTTGGGTGTTTAAGTAGTTATATAATATTGTTATGCTAAATATGAAAATCAAAACATAATTAATATACGGCATGTGTTAATCCTTGTATTAAAGAAAAAATATTATGTATGCATTAAAAATTTATAAAAATGATAAGTGTTAGTATGTTCAATTAGTAGGTTAATAAATGAACTAATATTAATAACTTTAATTAATGAAATTTATTAAATAAAATAATTACAATAAATGAAGTTAAGAGGGTTTAGGATTACCTCTTAACTTCATGGCATTCCAAAGCCTGGCATCTTGTTGAACACTCTCTGAGCATCATCATCCAGGCTTCCGCATTTGCCATACATGTCTACCAAGCTATTCCCCACAAACGTTACCAGATTCACAAACACTTTGAAGGATTTATTCGTGAGCACACCTGCCCTTGTCAAGTGCACCTGGACTGGCACATGCATGGACAGCACCTGTACAAAAGAAACAGAGTTCTGAATGCATACCTTCGTGTTGCATTTGGTGAAATTGTTCCAATGCCGGTTGCCCTTGAAGGCAATTCACATATCCCAATATCATGGCAGTTCAATTGACCACATCTCAAGATGGATGCTCTTGTTGAACACTCTCTGCGCATCGTCCATGCTCCCACATTGAGTATACATGTCAACCAAGCTACTCCCAACAAACACATCTGAATCCCACCCACTTCCAACAACGAGCTCATGAGTGCACATGCCCTCTTCAAGTGTGCAACTACACTGGCACATGCATTCACTACCCCCACCAAAGTCACAATGGCTGGCCACACACAATCCTGTTACAATTTGTTGAAATGAATCCAGTGCCTTTGTGTCCTGGCCCGTATTTCACATGTCCAAATATCATTGCATTCCAAATGACCACATCTCGAGATGGCATCTTGTTAAACCCTAACTGAGTATGCTGCATGCTCCCACATTTGGAATACATGTAAACCCTACCATTCCCCCACAAACAGATCATCCTCACAACCACTTTGATGTAATTTGTTCGTGAGCCTGCCTGCCTGCCTGCCCTCTTCAAGTGCTCATAAACTAGCACATGCATTCGTTACTGGAACAAAAGTGAACCTGTCAGGACCCATGTCTTTTTCTTACATTTCTTGGAAAAGCTCAATTGTCAAAATAAACCAAAACCCATAAGAAGACAATTGAGCTTTTCCAAGAAATGCAAGAAATGTTGACAGCTCTTGGTGTTACCTTGCAAACCTTCTAGATTGCATGAAAAGCTGTTCAAATTGCACAGTCCCGGGTGCCAATTACAGCCAACTCTGCTCCAATCCCATCCAGCCAGGGTTTCGTCCAATGGAGGGTTTCGTGGGTCCGCAAACCCAGAGAGCGTCATGCGTCTTCTTCTTATGCTTGAAATCTGGGTACCTTGTATTTCACGTTCTCCGGCCTACAATCCCACCATTCTGCGAAGGATCTGAAAAGAATTGCCGCCAAAGCTTCTCTCTCTGTGGCCTGCTGGGGACAGAGAACGCACAATGTCGGCTCCATTCTCTTTCTCCTTTTAGGGCAACTGCCGAGTTTGGACAATTGCTTCATCACCGAAACCCTAAATTGCTTCATCCCTAGTTTAGGGCTAGGGGTGCTCTTCACGTGCATTTTGCATCTGAGAACTGGGCATGTAGGGCTCCTTTTCACATTTATATGGCAACCCTCTGCATGCCACTCTTCTGTGATGTACATGTGTGTGTATCAGGACTCTTCAGGAGCTTGCATAAACTTATTAGTCCGTTGGATTTTTTACAGGTGGCGGTATTTGTGCTTGAAGCCTTTTTCACAAACATGGAGCTGCACCCATCTCAGGATTCCGAAGGAAATGAGGACTCAAATGGCTAGGTGTGTGCATCATTGATGAGATTTATGTGTTAATAATGTGTTGGATTTTGGTTGACAAATTTACCACCTTCAGAGCTTCCACTCTTGCTCCAACTATGGCGAGCAGATTGAGAGGAGATCTGCACAGAAGCACATCTGCCAGGAAGTCTTGCATTTGAATTCAATGACTTCGATGCCCTGTAACTCTGTCTAAGTTGTATTCAGGGTCTCTTGTGGTCATGATCTCTATTATGTCTTTAACCTCTGTGATGTCATGATCCTATGTCCCTCTAGAGTGCTAGCCAACATCATAGCTTCAAGTCTTTGGGTTGCTTCATCTTGAGGGAGGTTGCTTCCAGAAATTCAAAAGAAACTCAAAGCTCACGTAGTTTTTGTACAATTAGGGGTTTGCCCAGATTTTGGGTGGATTATTTATATACCTGTCGACATTGTCAGGAGCTGATGAAGTCAGTGGGTAGTAGTGATGGCAGCTCAGCACTGCTATCCATGATGAAGATGATCTGGTCTGATACTTTGTGAGCATGCAACTCTCATAGGGCTATGACTGCACTCATTGTTGGGTACCTACAGATTGTTGTTGTGGAGATTTTTCTGCAATTTCCATAGATATGTCCCAGATATGTACCCCTTTATCTCCATTCATTACTGGCGAGCAGAGCGTTGAAATCAGTTTCTCATATTGTGGGATCTTGTGGCTGAGCAATCATTAAGAAAATTTGCAAAGAAAATGAGCCCCAGAGTGTGGGGCTGTGTGATATGAACTGACTTGTGGATAGTGCTCTCGAAAGCATCCATGGACCTCTAATCCTGGTGAACCCTAATTCCCAGTCTCTGCTTGTCTGAAATCATTGCAATATATCACTAACAAACACCTCATTTTCTTGTTTTGAACACCAGTTTTTTTCATGGGGAAGAGTGTTGTATCTGAGAAGAATCATGTCTGTATCTGTCTGATGTCAACAATTGTTGATGGCCAGTCTCTTTGTTGTTGGCTCTTTACATACTTGTAAGAGCACTTGGGCTTTCACCCATTGAAGGTGCTGTACTGTCACCATGAGAGCTTTTTTGGCAAGCAATCCACCATCAATGCTTGAGTACATATGGGCTGATTCCTCTCATGTTTCTGCCATAAAGATGATCCAGCTGCTGCAGAAATTGCAGAGTGAAGTGTCAATGTTTCTGCCAGTAAACATGCCCATCAAAGCACAGAGTGCTTGAATTTAGAAAAGTGCTACACAGCACTCAGTCATTTGAGCAACTGTTGTTTGTGTTGGGTCTCAAACTGTGACAGTGATACCAGAAGGACCAAAGCTGACATCCAACCTACTTAGCCAGCTTATGGGTTCAGGGTTTTTTAAGGAGCCTGATTTAACAGTCTGGGAAACAAAAAGAAATTCACTTGAGGTTTCTGAAAGCTTAAATTCACAGTGAAAAATTTCAACCAACTTTCTGACTACACATTTGCAAAAGAATTTAGCAATGTTCAAATTGATCAAAACTATGCCTTTGTCAGATTTTACAAATTGCAGGAATCTGGGTAAATCTGAAAACAGGAAGTTTGGACATGAGGAGCTCAGCTGGGTATCAGTATTATACTGCAGAGCTAGAGATTGCATTCTGGAGTGAAGCAGCTTTGAATGATGGACCTGCTTTTTGTGTAAAGCTAAAGTACAAAGGTGAAGGCATTACCAGAATAAGGACCTGCATGAGGCAGCAGTCGAGCGCTGCCCAATTTTGGTAATGCCCTCACCCACATGCTTTACTGAGTGTACAGAGCAACCTTGCTTTTTATTTTTTATGTTTTTCCCTGTGATACCCAGTGGTGCTGCCAGTATCATGGGAAAAAAATCATCCTGAGCTTCACAAAAACAGAATGCCCACAGGAGCAGAACTTTCCATTTTTGAAAAGCCCAGCAGGGTTTTACAGTCTTTGTTCATTTATCACTAGAAAACCTTGTTTTACACTCGCTACTTGCGAGTGTGATGCCACTATGGACAGTGGGTTATAATATAATGATCTGTAGCTGGCGGCCTGCTGGTTTCCATCAGTCTATATTTGGTTTTCAGTGTGTAGCCAAAACTGTAGAAGACAATGTGACTGCTTTCAAAACATTCTGAATTTACTACTTTGTGGCTACATTTACTTAGTTTGGGTCTGAAGGGAATATGGACATCATGAGCACAGGCCCTTATTCCCAGTTAAGTTTGTACTGCCTGCAATGAGGACCCATTGCTGATTTTGCACCATTGGTTGCATGCTGGTTCTTTTCATGAAACCCAGTGGTTCTTTAAGAGGGTTTGAAATAATTGGATTCAGTGCAGGTACTTTATTCCAACTCTCTTTTCTGGATATCCAGAACCAACGGTTCTCTGAATCACAAATGGTTCAAAACCGGAAGCAAAGGTTATCTGATGTAATTAGCCAATGGCCAATTATCTGATGTAACTGGCACTTGGAAGAGATTCTGCCAGATCATTAGGAATTTTGTGTTAGACCTGACCATGTTCTATGTGCCAGTCATGGTTCATTTTGTACATGTTTTTGAATCTGGGTTTTGAAGGACTTGCAATTAGTGTTGTGCGACTCCTAATTGCTATGTCTTCAATTTATTGTTAGTGTATTGTGGCTTGGAAAATGCCTTATCTACGAGTTTTTCTCTTGATGCATGAAGTATGCATGTCAACTTAGAATTTGATTGCAATGTAAGGATCCAAGCTTGGTGCCAACTTGCATAATCATTGCACACAAATGTACTAAGCTGTTCACCATCTCCATTTTCCAAAGTTGCTCAAGGTCCCAGAGATGATGAGCATACTTATCACTAACTGAAAACAAGGTGGCCTAGTATTCGTAGTGCACAAAGGCCAACAATTGGAGCTTTCTTTCACCCTACCTCACACCTGCCTGAGAATGACCATGCTGTTTGGAATACAACAGTCCCAGGAACTCCATTATGTCTTTCTTGCAATTCTTACTAGCTTCTGGGAAGCATTGGGAGTTTTGAGACAACAAATGCAAAGCAAGACAAGACTCTTCCATCTTGGAATGTATGTTATTTTCCAACATACATGTTCAAATTTGGCACTTCCTTTCTGATACTCAAATCTTTAGTTCAACTCAAATCTCGAAATATTTCAATGCTAAATGATTGAACTAAAGATTTGAGTTGAAATAATAAATTATTTTTAGATGTTTTCAGTTGGGTCTTGTATAACAAAATTGGGCCTGACTCGAAAACCATAATATCTTCTGTATTGATTGCCATTTGCAACAAGTTTTCCATGAAAATTTTTATCTTTATCAATTCCAATTGAGTTTTGAAATCATTTCAAATACTACATCAAGTGACAAGTTTCCCAGGATTGAAACTCATCAAATTCTGGTTTTGGAGAAACAAACCTAAATATTTTCCAAAGACCTTTTACACATCAACATTCCCCAAAGACCACCTTCACATCAACAAGAACTAGTAGGTTTTGGTTGAACTGAAAGATATCAATACCCGTGTGCTGTAATAATTGGCACATCATTTCTCTCCCAAAGGAGCTACTTTTTGCCCAAGAAGTTTTTCATCCGGCAATTTTTTTTAACTTCAAAAACATGACCAAATAAACCATAGCAAATAACCACACTTCCATTTCATCAAAATTTCAAGTTTCCAAATAGTGGACAGTTTGCAAATGAATTTGCACATACAAGTTTACATCACAACAAAAAAACATGGACAAGAAGAAGAAGACTTATTTATTGAGCTTGTATGAAAAGCAAATCCCACATTCGCCTACAAACTAACTAAAAAGCATTTGCAATTCAAGAGAAAACACTACTCTATTTTACATAACAGTAGAATCCTCTAGTTCATTGCATTCATGGCCATTCAATAATCTGCTGGAGAGTAGGTAGTAAAATTTCTTGAATCCATCTTTAATTTCAAGAGCAGAAAATTCTCCCTCTTTTGTGTTTCTTTCAACATTTGATGTTGCAAAGAAGTTTAAGATGGATTTCACTTCCTGTAATTGCTGCTCCTGTAGCTAATTTTGAGTAATTTTTATGAACTGAAAAAACCTATTTCTTATTTGAGTTTTTCTCTCCATTAGGTGTGCTATGTCCAGTGGGGAAAAACCTATATCAGCCCCTTTAGGGGTTTAGAAGTCAGGATGCTACAAACAAGGGCAGGAGATGACGACTCTGTCTGAGTTCATGACATGAGTCCGAACCATCATCAGGCCCAAGTTGTTCCAGAACTCACATAAGAACACATAGGGCGTAGATGATGCCTGGGATGTATCCCAAAATTGTCAGTAGGAGACATATCCAGAACTCCATCTGCAAAACAAACAAACAAGCAAGCAAAGAAGGAAGTGAGCAACTGAGCTTTTCCAGTGCAATGCCGAGTTGCCTCGGAGTGCAACCTCTGATCAGTTCAGAGGTTTGTCTTTCACCAGAAACATGTGTGTCCCCATACTTTCACCTTTGCATCCTGCTGAAAATGGTGCAGAAACAGATAAACTCTGGCATGAAAATTTCTCTCTCTCTTAAGCAGATTGTCGAGCTACTACTACAACTGGGACACGAGTATAAAGAAGGATAGGGTCCTTACCATGCAGCCGTACTTTAGGAACACGCCGAGAGGCGGCAAAAGGATGGCAATCAGGACATCGCAACACGTAGCTAGAACACCTCCTTTCCCCATATTGCAAAGCTCTGAGAAATACGTACTCTGAAAGAAAGTAGTAGCTGAAAATATTCCTGGAACAAAAAAAATTGAAGTCTCACAACATCATCATCATCATCATCAACAACAACAACGACAACAACAACAAAAATCCGCTCCTCACAAGAAAATTCTCACAAACACCAAACAAAAAAACAGCAGACCAAAGTTCATAATAACTACTTCATTCTTTCATCACAATGCAAACGCAAAAAAACGACTTCAAATTGCAACCAATTCCAAAAAAGGGGGAAAAAAATCTCAAAACAAAAAAAATCAATCTCCCAGCCTCAAAGAAATTCAAAACGTGTAAGAGATCTCGATACATTACCTCAGAAAATTCGGTAACTGGTAGCAACAAGCTCGAGGAGCAGAGAGAAGCAGCGACACTCACGACAAGAGCTTTGCACACACACACACACACACGAGAGAGAGAGTGCTGGCTTGAGGGGACTATATTGGCGAAAGGTCGGTGGTGAAGATGGGCGGAATCTGCGAGTAGAGGGCAGAATTCCACATTAAAATCTTTTAAAACTAGCCTTTTCCACATGTCGGAACCACCTAATGACAAGTTGCAAACCCGTAATTGCTGGAATCCCCGGATGAGATGAGACCAAGGAAGGAAGGAACAAAGACGGACCAAAAAAAAAACAAAAAAAGTTCAAGTTCCAGAAAAGAAAATAATTTGCAGGTTTCAAGGAAATGGTCGGACGGACAGACGTAACAACCCCATAACTTGTCACAATAATCAACTTTCTTCACATCCCGATCAGATCAGCCCGTCCATCCGTCCGAACCTCCACCCCCACACCAAAAGGAAACATACATCTTGGTGGGGCATTGGGGGGGGGGGGGGGGGGGGGGGCGATCGATGTTGGATGGATGGATGGACATCATAATAAATTAGCTTTCTTCACATCCATTCAGTCCATCCAACCCACCACGTATATATACAAAATTGAAACACACCTTTAGTGGGAGTTGGATGGATGGATGGATGAATGGATGTAATTATAATAACTTTCTTCCCATTTGACCAGCCCATCTAACCCCACCAATGGGGGTGTGGGGGGGAGGGGGGGGGGGTGTGCTCGTGTTTGCACTCGGTTTTACTCTTTGGAACACCGAATGGCGGGCTAAAATAATTTTTATCGGTTGCGACTTCGACATAAGGGTTCCACATGTTGGGAATGGGATTGGTAGAGTTTTCAAAGTATGGTGGCCAGCCCCAAATTTACTGAAATTCCGAGAGGACGAGGGTGGGGGGGGGCATTCCCGAAATTGGACTCAGCTTACCCACCTTCACCAAAAAAAATGAAAAAAACACATACTTCGAGTTTAGTCTCTTGTGCCCGGACTGGTGATTTTTGTTTTTTTGGGACAACATTTTCGGTTTCTTCAACCAAAAACATTTGGGAAAATTTTGGAATTTTGGAATTTTGGAATTTTGTAATTTTGGAATTTTTTCTTGTCTAAAATTGACAAATTTTGCTATATTTCTGAAAAAAAAAAATCGCCAATTTTCTTATGTCAAAAATTGGGAAAAACAAAAAACAAAAAAACTCAAGCTCTTTGGAAGAAACCACAATTTAAAAATTTTTTTTTGGGGGAGGGGGGGGGGGGGGGGGTGGGATTTGTTTTTTAAAACCCTTAAATTGAAGCTGCTCTCAAGTACGAACTACAAAGCATGAGATCTTGCCACGTGTAAGAAACCGAGTAGCTTCATTTCAGCAGATTAGGCCCTGGCTCTGACACGTAGGAAGAATAACCTTCTCACTACATGACCTACAATCTGACTAGGTACAAGTTTGTCCAGGTGTCAAATTCAACACGTGTCGTTCTGTACGTGGACCCTCGTTACAATAAGTAAGTTGAACTAGTCCAGTACATGAACAGTTCACTTACGTGGCAACATTTTTTAAAATAAATTTTAATTTTAAATTATTTTAATTTGGCAACTTTTTTCTTTTTTTAAAAATAATTTTGTATTATTTTATTTTATTTTATTTTATTTTTTTATTTTTGTTTGGGGTTGTTGTGGGGAGGGGTGGCTGGCTGAAGAAAAGATAAAAACTTTGGTGGACTATTTATTCCAAAATAAAATATGATTCCTAATAAATACATAACTCTTGATATTAAGTATAATCATGGGTTTAAGTGCTTTAAACATCACAACAAAATTTGCAAAGACTATATGTTCAAGTGTTTGAAAATTGCTAATAATTCTAGCTCAAAACTATTAATTCATCTAAACCCACAAATTGAATTTTTTAATAATGGAGATATGAATATCCAACAAAACATTGTGTGAGTTGTAGATTTAGCATGTGAGAGAGGTGATTTACAAATTTTGTTGCCTAATTTCAAGTGTGTGATATGCCTAAATGTTTGTGATAATTTTAAATCAATGATGATAAATTGGCTTTTGAAAGCATTCTTGGGGTTTATGTTTGTGACATAAGTGGGACAACATTTTGAGATGTTCAAGAATATCACAATTATTAAAATGGTAAACATGTGTGATATTTTTAGCAACATTTTTAGAGTTTAGGTAGTAGTATAACATGTGAAAAATATTATTTTGTTTTAATTGTTGTTTTGACGATGTAACAATGCTAGAGGACAAATTTATGTGTGAAACAAAAAATAAAATAAAATAGAAGTGGTCCACTCATGAGAAATGAGACAATAACATTGCATGTTTATCATAATAATTTGAAAATATATATTTTTAACCTTTGGTTTTAATTAAAATTTTAATGTTGCCTCATTATTAATGTTATCCTAGAAACATTATTATTCAAATTTTTATTATTAAGTAAATTGCATTTCATTGTAATTTAAAACCCCTAATCATTTAGAGTAATCCAACTATCTATGGCGAGAATTACTAATTTGAGTTAATTATTGATTCAGAATTATTATTGTGAATATGTGTTTTTATGTTAATTTGAATTGAATTCCCACCTCATCAACATTCAGATTGTGATTATAATTATTTGATTTAAACCAATGTGTGAAATTACATGTTAACCTATTCCATGTAGATATTTGATGTAACTAATGGAGTTAATTTCTTCTTTACAACATTCTTTTCTACCTACTAATCATTGTTGAATTTTGAGAGCTTTTATCTTTGAGGTGGTTTGTCTAGTACATCATTTGAAAAAATGATCTAGTAATTTTAAGATTTTATAAGTATCAACAAAATTGCAATACTTGTGGATTTGCAAGTTGGTTATAATGTCTGTTAATGTAAATCACATTTGCAAGTCATGGACAATTGAAAAAAATATTCAATAATGCTTTCATGAAACATGGGAATCTAACCTTGAACAATAATTCAAGAAAATCAGGTTACCCAAAAACTTTTTGCTTAATGCATAAATAGATTTATTCCAATTTACTTGTATGCATTGTGTAAAAATATTGTTTTATGAATATGTAGATTCATTTTTCATGTAAAAAAATTCAATTAATTATTATATGGAATGTTAAATTATAGTTACATGGAACACCCATACATGGTGGGATGTGGGTGTGCCCAATCTTGAGGTATGTAAGAATCTAAAGCATTAAATCTAAGCAAAAATCTTATAATTGTCCCTTCTTTGTTGTAACAAAAATGGCACATGAATGCCACAAATCAAGAACACTACAAGAAATCCATGTAAATGAGAAGCTTCCCCCTATGTTTTGAAAGGTCCTCATTATGGGAGAAGGTGGAAGCTCTAAACAATAGTTTGGAGTCATGGTTGTTTAGGCTCATTTCATTTCAAGGTTTTAAACCCTTGGAGTGACCAAATTAACTTTTTTTAGACCATCAAAGTAGTGTCATGAAAATTCAAAAGTCATCAAAACTTGATGGACAATGGGATCACTTGTTCATATGCTATTGATTCATACCACAATAAACCCACCTTAAAAAGACAAAACAAACTATATCAATATGATTATAATGTCCAATTGTGCAAAATAATGACATGGATATATTATAACCCATAAATGGATTCAAATTAGATATTCAAAGTTGATTATAGATTTTTCACAAGTTTGAACTTGAAGGGACAATAACATTTCAATTTGCAATTTGCAACACTTCTTTTTAATGTGGCAAATAAGATGTCAAGAATTATTAACATATTTCAAATATAATAAACTCAAATAGAATTGAGAAGTAACTTGATAATAAGGTTTACATAGATATGCAAATCTAACAACACTTCATCAATTGGGAAATACAAGAGTGACATCCACATTTGAACAAGAGTTTTGTTCCCATTCAATGATCAAAACTTAATTGTTGCATCACTTAAGTATAAAGGTTGGATTGAAGAAATACTCTAGTTAGAATTTGGGGATTTCTAAACTTTTTTTCTAATATTTGATTGGGTGGGGGTGGTGGCGAATTCTAAAGGTTCTAATGCAATAGTGAAAAGTGATGAGTATGGGTTCATTTCAATGTTCATTTTGACCATTTCATTCCACTTTTTGTTGAGTCTTTGGCTTTCCCAATGCACATGGGCACAAGTGTTTTTTTTTAATGATTCAAGGGCACCATGGAATTGGAAAGTAATGCAACATCAAAAACCAAGAAGGTATGAAAAAGGTTTGGTAACATAGGGCATTATAACAACATGACAACCTTGACAAGGTGGGGGTTCAAAACACCAAGCAACAAGGGGCATTGTGTTACCCCTCAAGCAAGAGGAGGTGCTTAGGGTAAGCACATTTTGATGACCACTTGAATCACTATGTGACTTTGGTGATGAAAGAGGTGGTAAAAAGGGGCCACCCAAGCCATGCATTGCTAAAGGAGGTTGGGAAGGGCTTGTACATGCTTGGAATACTTATTGCTATTATACCCCAAGTAGTTCTAGCTTTGGTACCCGCCCCAAGTGTTACCAACTTGCTCAAAAAAACTAAGAGCAAGCAATTGCCATAGCCAATTTACCAACCTTCCAAAAATCAAGATCAAGTTTCATTTCATATTTTTTAAATAACTAAATATAAGATCTTGATCTTTAAAGGTTTGTTCAAGGCATGACAATTTTTGAGTGGGAGGATAGGTTTTTGCATAATGACATAGATTACATGTTCAATGGGCTTGAACAAGTTTTTTGCAAAAAATATTCCAATGTTCAAATGGACAAGCAAATCTACATGACCTTGTGAACTATTAAACAAGGCTCTAGCAACTTGGTGCAAGAATATTATGAGAGGATTTTGAAATTAACAAATGGGTTAAACCCTAAAACCTGGGCTAAGAACCAAAACCCTATAAGGTCCCATTACCCTACTCAAATATCTTTTTTTTTAACCAAAAAAACTAGTTAAATTCTCATGATGCCCAATTTTCAACTTAATGAAAATTGGGGTGCTTTATTTCTAGTCCAAGTACAAGATATAATGATAATTGGCACGATTCAAGGTGAAAATCAACCTAAAATTTGAGGTGGTTTTCACTCAATTTTAAATAATCGAACCCAACACAACTTATAACCTATTTATCTTACATTCATCAATGTGATAAATGTTACCTAACTTTAACCAACATTGTATATAGGGGTTGAATGATAAATACTTCACACCCCTGGCCCACAACCTTACTGTAAAATTGAACTTTTGTTAGTTTAACTCCCTTTTGCGTAAATAAAGAGATTATATTGACTTGGAAGAGAGTTTAGGATCATAAGGACAATCAATTCTATAGGAACTTGGAAAAGTCTATTCCTTTCATATGATAAAAGTTTTTCTCACATTTTTTAAGTACTCATTCATGCTTAAATTATCATCTTTCTTCATGGTCACAAATCTTTTAGTAACATTAGTTTTCTAAATCCTAATGTAGTTTCGTACTTATCCTTAAGGTACTCCCAACGTTCATGAAGATTTATGAACTTACTAATAAACAATGTGATTACATCTTTGAATAAAAGATTGATTGCACTCAAGGCTTTGGACTTGATTTCTTTTTCTAGTGGTGATGAAGACATCTAAAAGACTTTCAACATACTTCCAAAGAATTTCCTTTTGCAACAAATTCATCATTTTGAATGATAGGATTAAATAGTTCTGGCTTCTCTCCAGATGACTTCATTTTGGAATAGAAATATTGAAGTTGATAGTAGAACTTTAAGGTGATCTTTGAGTATTGAAAATTTCCCTAGGATTATCGTAAGCTCTAGTATCCTCCACTCCAACTTCATCTATTTTTGTTATGGTTTCCTTAAATTTTCTCCTTCTCCTATTTGAGATTTCTTGCTTCAACCCTTTTGCTTTGATACCATTTTGGAAATATTCTAAAAGATCTAGTTGATTATCTGATTCTAAAGTGAAAGAAGGATTGAACACTTTTCAATGAGTGAATGAGAGAAAGAGAAGAAGACAAAGGAATAAAAGAAAGGTCACATGTGGTTAAATAGGAGATTAACTTAATGACTTGGTTAATCTAGAAGCTTCTAACCTGATTACCTTACAATCTTCAATCTAATGAATGTTACTAGATCCTAACCAACACTATATATAGGGGATGAATGACAAATACCTAACAATTGCAACTATTGGAATGAAACAAGATAGCTTAATTGAACATAAGGAGGTATTTGTCATGTGTAAGGGAAACTCAATGTGTGTAGACATAAATAGGAAAATGCAGTGTTTGGAGGAATTGTGAAGGCTTTGTTCATTCCTAGATGGATAATTCTCTTCTTTTCTTTTCCAGAGCCGGTCTGCAGACTGCATTATTCAACTTGTACATTACTTACTCTTGCTTTAATTTCTCAATTTCTCCAACAAGCAGATTGCAAGTCTCATGCAGTATGCTACCATCTAAATGGTTCATTTTTGCTCATTTTTGCTCATTTTTTCCAACCATCAGATTGTAAGTCATGATGCAGTGTGCTACTGCCTAAATGCTCAACTTCTCCAACCAGCAGATTGGAAGTCTCATGCAGTGTGCTAGCATTTAAATGGGTCACTTTTGCTCATTTTTCCAACCCGCAGATTGTGAGTCTGATGCACTGTACTAACATCTAAATGGTTGTTTTTGCTGAATCTTTTTCCGAGCAGCAGATTTCCTCAATTTTTTTGTTGGCTGGCATTTGAACCCATCAGCACCAACTGATTCTAGGATGATGGCATAGCACACATATGACAAACAAAAGCTCCAGAGCAACAACAGCTTGCAGGATGTCAGGTTTCAATCATGAGCAACAACGTTCTAGCATTTGTTTGCTGCATTTGAAGCTTGAGAGTTGTATATTTGAAGGAAGTTAATTTTTTTGTGTATGGTAGACTCAACATTTTGTATGCATTTCTCCGCTTGTGATATTGATTCACTCATGGTTGATAGATATTGGCCCGTATGATATAGTATATGATCATGATGTCTTGGCTAGGTATAATAAGAACATTTAGAATTCAAATTATCCAAATGCCTATATGAGATATAGGGAATATCATATTATGTTTACTCACATACTCATTTATATTTTATTTATTTAAATAAATAATCAATAAAATCACAAATTTATCAAGAATAATGCCTTAAAAAGAAATTAAATGTCACATGAATGCTATACAACTTTGTTCCAAAGTTTGTATGGAAGGATGTAATCACATTAGCTTGGTAAAAACAAGTTTTAGCTATGGTCACAATATTATTGATGTTCAACAAGTATAACTAACAAGGGGTGTGTCACTCTCACCTTAGTATCTTAAGGCAAAAGAAGAATTATGAAAACTCAAATATTTCACCATGCACAAATATAATCTTCAAAAAATCATCTAAAAGAAACCAAAATCCTCCAAGATATTACAACTCTATAACTAATCTCAAGTTTCAACACAAGCCAATATGTCATCTCTCAAAAATCCTCATATAAAATATAGACCTATTATTATTACCTAGGGGCCAAAATCCACTAAGCTACTATACTCTATAATGAATCTAAACACAATATCCTTCTTGCCTTGGTAGGCAAGGCCAACAAACATAAGTGTGCAAGTTCTATTAACCCCAAGTGTAGGCCATATTGCACATTGGTAGGAGAGAGGTACTTTTCTTTTTAATCTATCAAAAAGTAATATTTATTGGTAGGAGTTTATGAGGCTACCACCTACTCATAGGACCCTTGCTTTGGGGATGCCCCCACCCCCAGGGGTGCACATTCACCTTCTCATTCCAAAACTTGCAAGACTTGTATCTTATTTGGAACATCACAAATTGTCTTGAAGTATTTTTTATGAGTAGTTAACTTGGTCCTGGTGATGGCCATATTACGATGCATGCACTAGTTCATGTCCAAGGGAAGAAAAAAAAAGGGCCAATGAAGCTTCAAATCCAACTTTGGAGAGCACTTGCCCGAAATGATATGAGCTCAATTTTACATCAATGTTTTTTCATCATTTGCTTGATTTTGGTTGAATTTTCTTCTCAAAGATGAGTGTTTCAATCTAACAATTGGATTTATAATTGGATTCACGGATGAGTATGTTGGAACAAAATTTCAACTAACAACCTCAAATGAAGGTGAAATAACTTAACACAAAATGTTCATGGCAAGTAGGTGTAAGTCCTAAATGACTACATGGTGTTAGGGGACACTACACCAGAGTCCCTAAAACCAAGTGTGAAGGACCTTTATACTGTCTACCATATATTGATAATTTGAAACATTTTCAAATTGGTGGTTGGGATCAAGTTTTTTGCTCAATTTGAGGCAAAACTTAATTAATATATATTGTTGCATCATTTGGTTGCTCCCTCCCAAGTTTTTAAAACATTCTTTAATTTTCCAACTTCCAAAATGCTCGATTGTTAGTTTTGAACTTTTTAAAAGTCCAAAATTAACTAAATACTTGATTAGGATAATATTGGACACTTATCAAATGACAAAGGATTGAAAAGAAGAAATGAAATAAACAATCAGCAAGAGGTACCAAGCAGATGCGGTATGTTAGTTTTGCCCAAAAGACCAACCATCATTGGAGTGTTGCCATTGGAATCCCAATAATCTGAATAACAAGCTACAAGAAAAGCAAGAGGTAAGGGTCAAGGGGGTAAGCACCTGGCAACCCTATCAATCTACATGGAAGTCCAGCAAATTGCAGAAACATCCCCCAGGTATTGTCAAATGCATGAAAACAGAAAAAATTGGCCCCCAAATACACCAGCTACATTTGTAACCAAAAGACCATAGGGCTACCAAGTATCCTTTCCACTCTGAGGCCCATGCTTTGTTTCAAAAAAGAGCCATGCATGAGGAAAAGCAAAGCTCAAAAGTCAGGAGAAAAAAAATGGAGGATACCTTGATCAATATGGTCTTAGTGCCGTTACCACCCATAGCAAATCTCCAGAGGAGGTAGCATTTAGGTATGGAGAACCTCTGAAGGGTAAGGGACCCTGGGATTGGAAAGAAGAGGAGAGATTGCAGCAGTTGATGGTGGATACCATGCAGCAATTACAAAAGGAGGTAACAATTTGCACAGGAGCAGTCAGTCTATATGGTAGAGACAGCCTGCATAGTGAAAACCTCTTTGTTGGATCAATGATGGGATTCCTCAATGATGAATATGTCGTGGCCAAACATTAGAGTGGTTGAGATGCATGATCGTTGTTGACATTGTTCGTGCCATTGGCTTGGGGACGTCAAGTGGCACAGATCCTGCACCAAGACCAGAGCTATGTATTAACCTTGGAGCAAAGTCAATTTTCTATAGAAACCTCTGGACATGATAAAATGAGAATTGTATTCACAAAGCCATGATGCTAAAACATAGTTGTCACAAACTTGTGGGGATTGCAGAGTGTGTATTTGGGCAGCTGATCAGCTGTCTGACTCTGAAATGGAGATTTGTTCCAACTCTAGAATGCATACCCAGCTCCTGGAAGACTTTGGAACAACTGATTAAGTATAAGCTAACTGGCTTTGTGGGATGCACGAACCAGCTGGCTTCATAGATTCCAACACCTGTACTGCATCTGACATACTGGGCCGTGTGGCAGGTACCTGCACAGGAGCCAAAGACACTATCCATCTTCATTAATCCTATATGGTCTGATGAGTAATGTGAATGTACTCCAAGAACAAACTTGCACTGACCTTGGAAGTGCAAATGATAGCCAGTTTCAGCACTTGGCCAATCTCACTTTCTGGATAGAAGCTGAGCTTGGGATCGATGCAACTACTCAATCTCCCATGTTCCAGTCGGCTCCTGACAAACTCCCCTAACACAGTAGAATTGCCACCATTTCCCTCAACAGGCTCCCGACCTGTGACCAGTTCCAGGAGCACAACTCCAAAGCTGTAGACATCGCATTTTTCAGAAGGACGAAGGCCCTGGCACACCACTTCTGGGGCTGCATATCCAAGGGCTGTGTGGAATCTTCTGCTTGAGGTATAACTGCTGTGCCTTGACAGGAACTTGCCCAACCCATAGTCACTAATCTTAGGCTCAAAGTTTGTATCCAGGAGCACGTTGGTTGATGTCAGTTTGAAGTGCATGACGGGTACACTGCAGGTCATAGTGCAAGCGGGAGACAAAGACCAGAGAACGTTAGTGTGCTAACTCTTGGGCTGTGGTAATGAAAGACACCCATCAGGGAGGAACCATTCATGTGAATGTCAATCAGAAAAATACAACTGCGAAGCCCATTGACGAGGATAGTGACAAAGCAGCATGTTCTAAAAATCCACAATATTAAAATGCAGATCAGGATGGTGGATTGTTTTTGTCTATTTGCTATGACATCAAAGTGCCTATTGCATGTCTAGGCACTTCATCTATGACTGTTGAATGATTGCGAGAAACTCCTACAGCAATTCAATCTAAACTCCACCTGGAACACTAGTGTGACCTTAGACTGGTGATGGAAGTCATGCTTTGAGTGAATTGAACTCAGGAGTTACCAACCGGAAAGCATGATGAAGATAGGCAAGGCCTTGTGCAATCCCCAGTGCAATGCGGTGGCGCCGCAACCAGGTGAGGGTTGTGGGTTGGCCATGAAGATGATAAAACAGCGTTCCATTGGGTATGTAGTCACACAGCATCAGCTTCAGCTTGGATGACCAGTAATAGCCTTGAAAAGCAACAAGGTTATGATGCCTCATATGACCCAGACTGTTCATCTCCGTCTCAAGCTCCTCAAGATCTTTTATTTGGTCCAAAGATTTTTGATTTAGTACCTTCACTGCAATTGTCAGCCCTCCATGCAATCTTGCTTTGTAGACTGTACCAATGGATCCTCGCCCAACTACACACTCTTTATCAAGCAGTGCTTTTGTTACTGCCTCCCAATCCTGATACCTTGCAGGAAGAATGTCATCAAACAGAACAAGCTTCCCCACAATGGGGCTTGTATTAGGTGACCCAATATCATTCTCTACTAGTAGCAATTCTTGTTTCCTCTTGTGCTGCTGATTGCACCCCCTAAGATGTAGAAGAGCAATCACAATTACAGCTATAGCAAGGGCCCCAGCAGCTGTGATTGCAAAAATCGCTGTTGCACTCAGGAAGACTTGTTTATGATCCTTGTTTATGACTGGAAGTGTTGTGCTTGTGTTTGGATGGAACACTGTTTTTGGCACACGCACACAAAGGATTTCCAATGGTATGCCACATAGACCAGGATTTCCAATATATGAATCTGCATTGAACTGCCTCAATCCCGTAATCTGGGGGATGGTTCCTGAGAGATAATTGTATGAAACATTAAAATAGGTTAGCTGCTTCAGATTTCCCAAAGAAGATGGGATGCTGCCAATGAAGGCATTGTATTGCAAGGCCAATTCTTGTAGGCATTTCAATTGCCCAAGTATGGAAGGTATGCTGCCACTTAGATTGTTGTTGGACAGGTTCCTGCACATCATAATGCCCTGAGTCTGTATTACAAGGAAGCAGAGGAAATTATCTTGCCAAAGGCAGTATTCCTCAGAGAATCTTTCCTGCAACTTGACTGGTGGGCTGCTTGGGTCATACAGGAAGTAGCTGTTCAATGCTCATCAATACAACAGCAATGCAGTAAGCAGACTGTTCATCAATAAAAAAGAAAAGCAGTAAAAAGGGGGTCAAGGGAAACAAGAATACGTACAAGGTGATCAAAGAAGTACAGCTTCTAAGAGCAGATGGGATGCTCCCTTGAAGTTTCAAATCTGACAAGTCAAGCACCTCCAGTGCACCAAGGTGTCCAATCTGTGGAGGTATGACTCCATCTATCAGGTTATTTGCTAATCGCAACAGAACGAGTCCACTCAACCCACCTATCTCTACAGGGATTCTACCACCTAGATTGTTGCTGCTAACATCAAGTGACATGAGATCTCTGAGCTGGCCAATCTCTGGAGGCAGGAATGAAGACAGCTGATTGCTCGAGAGGTTTACAGAGGTAAGATAAGAGCAAGTATTCAGGGCTGTGGGAATAGCCCCCTGAAAATTGTTGCCAGCAAGGTTCACATTCTGCAACAACATGCAGTTACCTCCATAAAAGGGGAGTTGTCCAGTTAGGACATTGAAGGACAGATCAAGGGTTTGCAAGCTGGGTAAGTAGACAATATCTGCAGGCACCTCTCCTGAGAGTATGTTATTGCTCAGAAAAAGTTCTTCAAGATAGCTTAACTGGCTCAGCTGCAGAGGAAGGCTCCCTGATAGCTGATTGTAGCCCATATTGAGGACTCGTAAAGAAAGGAGACTCCCAAAGGATCCTGGAATAAGGCCTGAGAAATTATTCCTTTGAAGTGACATGTTTTCGAGCAGCATCAGCCTTCCAAGAATTGATGGAATGAAGCCTTGGAAATTATTTGATGAAACATTTAGGCTGGTAAGTTTCATGCAGCTTCCAAGTGAGGTGGGAAGGTAGCCTGTGAACATGTTGGCTGCAAGAGAGATGACTCGTGCATGCCTGAAGCCATAAAATAGGAAGTCAGGAATTGTTCCTGAGAGATTGTTTGCTGAGAGATCAAGGATCCCCAAGCCAGTCAAGTTGGAAAACGACAGAGGAAGACCACCTGACAGCGCATTGTGGCTCAAATCCAGCTTCCACAGCAGAGTACCTGTTTAACCAACCAATACAACAATCAGAAAGACGATTTTCTGAGGAATGCTGGAACATGATTTGCCTGACATTATCTTGAGTGCTTATTATGGTCAATGTTAGATCTTTGGAAAGCTCTTACAAAATTGAAAGCATACAGGTTTAAGTGCAGTTGATTTACCAATTTCTGAGAGCTCTGTCCAAGGGACAGGGCCAGAGAGATTATTCCTTGAGAGCACTATACTGCGGAGGTTTTGTAAATGGCGAAACTCAGGGGAGATGGGTCCTGCCAACTTTGTGTTCTGAAGGTTGATCTGTTTGACTTTGGATTGCAGGTCGCAGGTGATCCCGTACCAATGACATGGAGATTGGTCTGAGGCATTCCATGATTTCAGTACCCCAAGAGGATCGTTCACTCCCCCCTTGAAAGCCAAAAGGGCCCACCCTTCATCATTCACAAGAGCCACCACTAGCGTCTCATCGAGTACCAGAGAAGCTACCAGAATTATGCAAATTAGGATTGTGGAGAGAAGACACTGTAATAAATGTCTATGCAGTTCCATTTTTTGGATTGAGAAGACATGCCTTGATGAAACCCCCAACACCAACAGAGTGGTCATCTACAAGCTTCAATATTGCTCCTGTCCTTCTCCTCATCAGTTGCCTCATACCATCATCACAATGTGGCCAACAATATTGCTTCACGAATTGCTGTAAAAATTTTGGCGCCATGATCCTCCCTTCATGCCTTGCAACTGTCATGAGCTTGTGTTTGCATGGTATTGAGTATCCTGGATGCAAGTCAAGAACCTACTGCAAAAGATTAGCATCTGAAAACTAACATGGTCATAGTCGGGCTTAAGCTCCTTTCTCTGCATCAATTTGGTCCCAGCTCTTGCATCAATCAATCAACTTGTAAAGAGTTTTTGCACCTCCTGGTTCATATTCACTGCGTCGTTTTGTTCAAATTTCGAAGCAAAGAAGAGCAGTAATCGAACAAGAGAAGTGACTGGAACAAGAGAGGATTGCAACAGACACACAGAGAACGAATTCTGACAAGAGATCTCACCAAATGTGCGAGGAAGCAACTCGCGATTCACAACTCTTGAGTGTCGAAGGAACTACTGCTCTAGTAGAGCCAGCTAGAAAGGACGCACCAACGCAAAGATGCAAACACAAACCAAAATACGATCACGACTGTAATGGTTGTTGTCGAAGCACACGACATGATCTTGAACAACTCCACAATAGAGAGATCACACCGATGGCAATGTCGAAGCTGGAACAAAAAGGAGAGCAACAAAAAAGCTTCATGCAGATCTCATCCCTGAATCCCTTGATTTTGCTAAGTTCTCTTCGTTCCACAAGGAGAAAACCTGCATGCGTTGCAGAATTGAGGAAGAGAAGAATCAAGCAAAAGAAAGAGACAAGAGAAATTGCAAAATGCAACAAAATGCGCAGTTGTGCACATCAAAAGTTTCTGATCTCCGGAGAAGAGAGAGAGTCGACGTTTGAGAACTTCATAACGAAATATTCTTGCAGAAAACAAATTGCACAGAGAAACAGACAACGGGATCATCGGACTCGAAATTGAATACAAATTATGAATCTGGAGCACAAAACTGGAGACAAAGAAGATCAAAGAGAAAATAAAAGTCTGGCTGTTTCAAAACACACTAGAGTCACAAAAACATGCAAGAAAAATCATGCACAAGAAAGAGATAAGACAAATTACAAAATGCAACAAAATGCGCGTGCGTGTACATCAGAAGTTCCGATCTCAAGAGAAGAGGGCTCGACGTTTGAGAACTTCATAACGAAAGCTTCTTGCAGAAAATAAATTGCACAGAAAAACATAAACTGGATCATCGGACTTAATTGAACGCAATTGTGAATCTGGAGCACGAAAATGGAGACGAAGAAGATCAAAGAGGGGAAAAAAAAAAGAAAAAGAAAAAAGCCTGAATGTTTCAAATCACACTAGAGTCACAAGTTACACAAATAAAAACATGCAAGAAACACACAAGACAAAAAAAAACACGTACCTCAGAAAAGCAGCAGCGATTGACAGAGACTGAGGCTCGGGCTTTGTTCCGTTGAACGTTCCGCCCGGGAGCTCCAAATTTCGTTTTGAAGGATTTTCAAAACCAGTGTTCAGATCCTTTCCAAATTTCGCTTCTGATCTTTTTTTTATTTGTCATTCCTATGGATTTTTTTTGTGTGTTTGCAAGTTCCAAATTTACACAAAAGAAGACAAAACACACTCTGATATTATTGCGCTCTGCATGGATCAAATTGGAGAGAGAATTGCAGCTACCAGATCTCAGGCTGGTGTTGTGCCGTTTGCATTGCATGTGTAGTTTACTTGCACTGAGATACAAAATGGCCCAAATTCGCCAGATTTTCGAAGAATTTTTTTTCCAGATCGCCAGATTTTGATGATAACTTCCAGTAGGTAGCCAAGAATATAGAAGGATTTTTATTTTATTTTATTTCCTACGGTCATATCTAGTATATAGCCAAGTTTGGCTAAATTACTTTCTTGACTATTGCCAATTTGATTACATCACAAAATCCTTAACAGAAACCCTGGTCTAGATTGCCAAAAAGTTAAGTACTTCATGGGTGGAGCTATTTTGGAATGGCAATTTGAATTAGGTGAAAATTTGAGCTTTTTAATAAACCCTAAATTCAAAATATGTCATTATTTCATAACAAACCCTTCTTCAATCTTGGATCAGCACAAGACCCACAGACGTGTCAGGGTCCATGAATCTGTGTACAAATACCAATTAAAACACATCATGGCATTCACCTTTCACTTCATTCAATATAATTGTCAATACAAAAGAGAAAATAATATGCCAGTAATGAGCTTTGTTTGTTTCTTCGACTACTAAATTGAGTCAATCACCACTCTTTCTTCGTACAAGGACCACAGTAGTCTAAAGGGGAATCTCGCCACTGTCAGCCACTGTAACTTTCCTCTTGGTCTGTCCACCTTGTGTTCCTTCCGCCTCCACTTTGTACACAACATCAAGGCCACTTATGACCTTGCCAAACACAACATGTCTGCCATCCAGCCTTCAAACAGAAGAAGATACCCCTCTGTTACATGATGTACTCCCAATAAGACAGATCCAAGTCATTACACCATGAGCTATTGGAAGTTAGGGAGAGGGGATTCAGCAGTGTGCAACTCATAAGTTTGGAGTAGATGGAAAACAACAATCATGCAAGGGCAAAAAGATACCAGCTTGTTTTGACAGTTGTGATGAAGAACTGAGAGCCATTTGTGTTTGGTCCAGCGTTTGCCATTGACAATATCCCTGCAGCAGTCAAGTTTCAGATATCCTGATTCTTAAACAAAGAGCAGAGCCCCCATGATAAAGAGGTTTCTCAGAAAATTTCTGTCATCTTCATTTCCATTTGCATCAAGATAAGGCAATTTTGAGTCTAGGTGCAGCACTTCAAAGAATCAAGAGAAATGGCCATGACATGCCATACAAGACATATCAGACCAAGGAGGAAAGAATGCTTAATCAACACTAACAGACATGAACATCTATCTGTGAAAAGAATGCCACACCTGCTCCAGTGTGCTTCAGTTTGAAGTTCTCATCTGCAAACTTCACACCATAAATGGATTCACCTCCCCGCCCATTCCCATGTGTGGTGTCACCACCTTGAATCATAAAGCTGGGAATGATGCGATGGAATACAGAACCCTTGTAGTGCAGCGGTTTGCCACTTGGCCCTTTACCTTTCTCCCCTGAATCCAGATGCATAACCACATGGCTATATTAAGCTGCATAGTTTGAAATTCATTTGATTCATTACATTATTCCCTGCAGTCTCTACAAGAAAAATTGCTCATAGTAGCCACCCAGCTGCTGTTTAGCACCAAAAGCTACACATTTGATGCAAATCCAGTGTACCACAGAAACCAATCCATCTGAAAGACAGCAGCCAAAGATTACCAGTGCAAAGTGCTCGGAAGTTTTCTGTTGACAACACAACAAAGAGCTATCATTAGATGAACATGAGAAATACCCTCTTCCAGAGCAGAGGCACATACAGAAAATGTACCAATTCAAAACCCATATTCTGCTGGAATTTTCTTTGGTCAAGCAATTCAGACTGAATTCCAAACCATTTCTCTACCAAGTCTAAAACTAAATCGATTAGCAAAGGAAATTTGCAGCAAAGAAGCCAAAAGTTGAAAGACATACCGACAGTTTTGGGGACTGCATTGCCAAAGAGGCCAATCACCACTCGACCTGGAACACATCAAATTAAGTCCTTCAAGATCACTCTCATCTAAGGTCTGAGAATACTTGTATCAATATTCAGTAACTTGATGTAAACTTGATCTAAAGATAGTAAGGGATCCATACCAGCATTAACACCATCAATGTCAATGTCGAAAAAGACTTTATGTGTGATCTCCTCCAAGTTGTCTTGTTTCGCCTGTTGTACAGCACCAACTTTTTTCTGCTCAGTTTACACAAGGAACATACAGCTTGCTATTCTCTCAGAGACATGCAATCAAAGTAGCAAACTGCCCAAAAGACGGAGGAAACGAACGCTACCAAAACAAAAAATCGGAAAACAAGCATACGTAGTAGAAAAGAACAAGAAGCAATAACTTCGGATAAAAGAAAGAAAATCCACAATAATACTTGCCAGAAAAAAACTGATCCTACTTATCATTCTCAGCAATAACAACAACAACAAACCCTTCTCAGTAGCCATCAATCAGAACCCCACAAACAGCACTTGAATTTAGTTTTCTTTCTAATTAAAAAACGAAAGGAAGGAAAATCACCTCAACAGATACGAAGAATGTCAGGAAGGAGATCGCCAGTAACAATGCAAGCCTAGCCATGTTTGTATTCCGCTTGCTGCACACAAGGAACTTCTACTCCGTCTTCCGCCGCCTCTTCTTCTTCTTCTTCTTCCTCTTCGTCTTCTCCAAAACGCATTGCATCTAGGGTTTCTTCTCCGTCGGGTATAAATGAGGTCCCAAGACTGTGGGGACGCTACGTAATTCCATTGGGCTTTCCTTTTCCTCAGGTTCAAAGGAGGTCCCAAGAGTGGGGACTTAACACGTAACCCAATTCCATTAGGGGTCACTTTGGTCCTTAAAAAACCCAGCCAGATTTTCATAGCGTATGCAGAGATACTCTTACAAAATGCATTAGGGCCACCACTGGGCCTTACGAAAGGTGGAATGTCTTTTGTTAATTCTTCTTTGAATTGTTTTAGTCTATTATCCCCAAACCTTAATGGCATGGACATGGCTTCATTGTGCACGTTATGTTGGGTGTGTCTCATATGTTGGGTGTGTTTCAAGTTTTCTTCCAAAGTTCTCACCTCAAGCTTTCTAATCTTTTGTGTCCTTGAGAAGCATCCTCATTTTATTTTGGTTTATTATTTGTTGCTGCACACTGAAGCTTCCTCATTGCTCTAGAACACTCATCATTTCACTATGCACTCTAAAGCTTTCATTGTTCAAGTTCTTTCTTCTATTTACTACACATGCATGCAAGATTGTTCACTGTTCAAGCTCTCCAATATTTTGTTGTTTTGTCTTTTTTTTCTTTTTTTGTGGTTTAATTGCAACTTGTAATGGTGATGCCACTACATTTTTGAGTTATTGTTGTTGATTTGTTTCTTCACATTGTTTTGCAATTGCAAAAGTTCTTTTTTGTGCACTCTAAGGTTCAAGATCAGACCATAAGGTTGATTACACTTCTAACAACAGACTTCATGGCACATGGTACCAAAATTCTTGGTTGAGCGTGCAAAGGACAATGTTGTCTTGCATCACTTTCGGTTTTCTTGCGATGTTGATTTGTTAATGATGAAGGAGGTTGGCGATTGGGTCAAGGCTTTAAGCACCACTTAGTATTTTGATTTCCTCATGACTCAGCAAAATTTTGGGTGCGGGTTTACCCTGGCCATGCTGACAAGCCTACAACACAACTTCTAACCTACTTGTAGGCATAAGGTGCCTTGTTGTTTGTGAGGAGGCATTATTAATGTGTACAAGAGTAGATTTCTTTTATGAATGGGACATACAATCAAAATTTAAGAATGTGGATTCGAAAGCTCAAATTTGAGGAATGATGGAATGAGTATGATGGAGAACAACTTTATTCCTTATTCATCTTTGACATCAATCAACTTATTTGGATTGCAAGCAGAATTTGAGTCAGATACCTTAAGGGTGGGTGAATCAAATCAGCCAGCACACTCTCAAGACTCACACAACTCAACACCATCATTTTCCTTAATTGCTTGGCCCACTCTCATTCAGAACTCATCGTCATTTCCTCACTTGCTAGCAGGACTCTGGTATGACTCCTCATTACCATTTTCCCCATTGCAGATGAAATTCTCAACTAAGAAAAATGCAGAATCAAAGATCACCCGACAAAACTTAGTCACAGTATTACCAAGCCACCAGTATGCTTAGATTATGGTTTTTTTTGTGGTAGTTTTTCTATGTGAGGTAATCATGACAACTAAAATCACAATCCTGTTGATAGGAGACATTTTGAATGTTGATAGGAGACAAGAGAATCATCAAACTTGCAAGCTGTCAAAATTTAGATGATATGTCAAGTTGGAGTGTGGATCTTCATTCAACTCCAACATTTGAAATACAAGGATTGGTCATCTAGATATGGGTCCCACTGAAATTCTCTTCTCAATTCCGACATTCAAAAATAGCCAGGATCATCCCAATTACAAATCTAGCCATGGCACCTCCCACCTGAAATTCCTTGATCTGGCTACAACATGTGCCATTGATCTGTGCACCATGCTGATATTTCTTCATGTATGTTTCACAGCTCAACAAATTTCAAGTTTATCTATGATGGTGGACTGGCTATATAGTACACCTATCCCAATCTGCAGTAGACATCAAATGACTGAGTTGAAGGGATTAATAAGAATCCATAAAAATACACACCATCAATAATCCTCTTCTCCAAGCATGTCAAATCCTTCTGCAAGATAGTAGCCTGTTTGCATACTCCCATTACATACTAACATTATATATCACAACAGCATTACTTTCTGCAGGTAATTGCTCAATGCAAATTGCAATTGCCACCAAAAATGTGGCAATCCTTGAGACTGTCGTGCTTACTTTTATCTGGACTTCTACTGAGCAACAGTCAGAGATACAAAGATCAAAGGATCATGGCTCAGCCATAGTTCCATCTCATTCCTATGTACAGACAATCTTCACAGCATGCACATTCAGGAAGGTGTTCAAAAGGCTATGGTAATAATACAATAGAGACATGCCACAGACAGAGGAAGCTCAAGATAGACTGCTGCCATCACCAGGAACAGACCCCATCCTGAAGTGATGAAAGCGATTTGCATCCCTCACCATGACCGTTCTCCCAACTATTTTTGGAATGAACTTTGTCAAAGTGTGGCAATCACTGCAAACTCTCAGATTCTTGATTATGCGCAGTGGAGTACCAGGAGCCGTCTTGATGAGCCCAAATGCAATGGCCAGCTTCTCACTATGGTGACACAAATGAAACATCTTTTCTTCTTCCTCCATGACATGCAGCACAAATTCAGTACCTGGCACATACCCTGCATCATGCATCAGCCCTGACAATCTCTTCAGTTCTGCATGGATTTCAGTGATCTGAGGGTGTTCTTGATCACTTACTACAAATGTATGCACCTTATTATTCACTTCAATCAAGGTGCAACCCGGTTGTTTCTTCACACCTCTTTCCTTTCTCTGCTGTTCAACATCCTACTGAGATCCCAGTTGCCAGCAGCAGCATATATGTTAGAAAGCAGCACATAACCTGCAGCATTTTCAGGTTCCAGTTCAATAACTTGTTTTGCAACACGTTCTGCCATCTCCACATTACCATGAATTCTGCAAGAACCAAGCAAGGCCATCCACACAGCCACATTTGGGTTATAGGGCATTGCCTTGATCATATCCTCTGCCTCCTGCAGATGTCCAGCACGGCCAAGAAGGTCAACTAGACAGGTGTAGTGTTCCAATTTTGCAGAAATCTTGTGAATTGTGCTCATGGAAGCGTAACAGCACAGGCCTTCTATGACCAAACCTGCATGGCTACAAGCTGACAGAAGACAAATAAAAGTAATATCATCTGGTTGTACACCTTCTTCACACATCTGCTCAAAATTTTTAAGAACTTCCTTCCCATGCCCATGCATGGCATATCCTCCAAGTAAGGCATTCCAAGAGACTACATCATGTGATGGCAACTTGTTGAACACTCTGCAAGCATCTTCCATGCTTCCACATTTGGCATACATGTCAACCAGGCTGTTACCCACAAAGACATCCAAATCCCACCCATTTTCAATAATCTGCTCATGAGCAGACCTGCCTTCTTCAATAACCAGTACACTAGCACATGCATTCAGCACCCCTACCAAAGTGATAGGGTTTGGTTGCACACCTTCCTGTTCCATTTGGTGAAATAGTGCCAATGCCTTTTGCCCCTCCCCACATTTCACATGTCCAGATATCATTGCATTCCAAGTGATCACATCATGTGAAGCCATATTTTGGAACACTTTGCAAGCATCCTCCAGAATCCCACATTTTGCATACATGTCAATCAGGCTATTGCCCACAATGATATCTGAATCCCACCCACGTTCAATAATCTGCCTATGAGCATGCCTGCCCTCCTCAAGTGCAACTACATTGGCACATGCATTCAGCAACCCCACAAAACTCCTAAGGTCTGGCTGCACACCTTGCTTTTGCATTTCTTGAAATAGTTCCAATGCCTTTTGCCCTTGTCCACATTTTACATGTCCGAATATCATAGTATTCCAAGCAACCACATCAAGTGAAGGCATCTTCTTGAAAGCTTTGGAAGCATCCTCCATGCTTCCACATTTTGCATACATGTCAACCAGGCTACTCATCAGGAAGACATCCGACTCCCAACCTCTTTGAATTATCTGCTCATGAACATCCCTGCCCTCTTTCAGGGCAATTACACTAGCACATGCATTCAGCACTCCCCCCAAGGTAACAGGATCTGGCTTCAAACCTTCCTCTTGCATTTGTTGAAACAATTCCAGTGCCTTCTGTCCTTGCCCACATTTCACATGTCCCAATAACAATGCATTCCAACAGACCACATTTCGTGAAGACATCTTGTTAAACACTCTCCAAGCATCCTCTATGCTCCCACACTTGGTATACATGTCAACCAAGCTATTCCCCACAAAAGTGACGGATTCAAAACCACTTCGAACGATCTGCTCATGAACAGACCTGCCCTCTTCCAGCGCAACAAGGCTCGCACAAGCATTCAGCAGTCCCACAAAAGTGAAAGAGTCTGGTCGCACACCCTCCGCTTGCATTTTTCGAAACAGTTCCAGTGCCTTGCGCCCCCGCACTTCACATGTCCCAATATCATGGCCGTCCAAGTGACCACATCTCGATGCAGCATCTTGTTGAACACACTCTGAGCATCCTCCATGGTTCCACATTTGGCATACATGTCAACCAAGCAGCTCCCCACAAAGACATCAGCCTCACAACCACATTGAATTATCTGTTTATGAGCCTGTCTGCCCTCTTCAAGTGCTTGTAAATTAGCACATGCATTGAGCACCGGAACAAAAGTGAATCTGTCAAGAGTCATGCCTTTTTGTTGCATTTCATGGAAAAGCTCAATGGTCGTCACATGGTCCCCGGCCTTGACATGTCTTGCAAGTCGTCTATTCCATGAAAACATGTCCAAATCTAAGTCCCTGGTGGCAAGGCGGCCAGTTTTTCTCCCACCCATGGAGGGTTTTGTCCGTCCCCAAGCCACAGTGCGCCTTGCGCCTTCTTATGCTTGAAATCTGGATACCTTACATTCAATTTCTCAGGTCTACAATCCCACCACTGAGACGGATCGGAAAAGAATTCCCGCCAAAGTTTTTCTTTCTGGCGTGATGCTGTCACTCCAACCATTCCACCCCAAGAAGTTGTTGCTATCGCTCTGCGGCTACAAGCCACTAGATATCCTAACCGTCGCGAGTCGAGGATGATGCGACGAATGCACACTGCGATAACCATGACGAGTTTCAAAAATCGAAACGAAATGAAAACTTTGAAATCACTTTACCGGTACCCACAACGACGTCAAAAAAATCTACCCCCGAGAGAGTAGCAATGTCAGGAATTAATCTTTCTCGAAATACATTTACACGATCATGAGAGCTTTGCCCTTAGCAGCAACACCATCGCAGTAAACTCTATAGAATCACTGAAATTCAACAGCAAACTGTCTAGCAACCTACCCCGCCTATCCACCCAACCGCTCAACTTGTGCAGCTCCAGCTCTCTCACCCTCAGAACCTGCTCTTCTTCAACTTCCCTCCTACCTACCTACCTACCTACCTACCTACCCAACACCTACATAACGTCAATAGCAACCAATGAAAATAATTCAAATGCAGGTCTTAACAATAAATTAAACATATTTAGGCCTCATGTGTGTGTATTACTCTGGTGGGCTCTTCTTATCATCAATGTCTAAGGAGGAAATAGGGTTAGGTAGATCTCCCAAGCATTTATGGCCTTTGGAAAAGTTCATATTTTATATTAATTAAATTCAAGGTTAGGTTAATTTAAAAGGGAATAATCATGAACTATATATTGGCAAATGAAACTCAATTTTTTTCCTTTTGAAGGGCCGCGGAAACAACCATATTTCAAGTTGGAAAGATTCAAATTAGAAGGTAAAACATAAATATTTTCCCTCACTTGCTAAAATTCTGAATTTCTTGAGTTTTGATTTTTAATGTATAATTAGTTCATCTAAGATTACTTCTGTATAATTATCAAAGTTATGTGTAAGGTTTTGTAGTTGGGGTTGAAGCTTTTTTGAAAGTGATACATGTTTGGGGTTTAGTCTATAATAATATTTAGGGTTTATTTTATTTTATTTGGAGTTATGGTTTGATTTTGGGGTTGGAAAACTTTGCAAGGAGAATGTCATCACTTTGGACCATAAAATTAAAAATATGTTTTTTATTTCCCTTTCATATTTTTTATTCATGTGTGGTTTTAATTTAATTACAATTCAATTAGTTTCATGTAATGGATCGACTTATGAATATAACCTACATTTTTTTGTTATGAAAAAAGATTATTAAGTTAACAAATGTTCGATCCTAGCTCAAAAAATTTAACATTGTTGTAACCTTAACCTTGGGTTTGTGACCAAGATGAGGGCTTGCAAAGTTGCAAACAAAAAAAGGAAGCACAGGAGTCATGCTGCATGCTTTTGGGAGTGTAGGAAAGTGTGAAGGAATGAACCCTCACACTTTCAATGGAGCTTCCACTTTGGGATTTGGAGTTTTGAAAAACTTTCGAATTTTTAGAAAATGATTATAGGGGTCAAAATTCAATGAATTGAAAAGTTTCTTATATCATTGGAAAACTATTGGAACATAGATATTTAAAATGGGCTCGCATGACGCATTTAGACATTTGAAACACAAGTTATGACCAAAAGAAAGGTCGCAAGTCAAATTGACAATTTGATTCTTAACCATTAAAAGTCAGAAATCACCCCAATTTCCTGCAAGTGTTGTGTGACATACCGTTAGAAAGCTTTCAACAAGGGCTATAACTTTGCTTTAGACTTCATTTCAATCAGAGATTTACACACAAAGTTATGGGCTCACAAAGTTGCGAAAGTATTAATTTTGAGAATTTCGAGACTCCCATTTGGGAGTTTTGGGACAAAATGATATTTGGATGTTGGCCCTATGGCCAGACATAAAGAATACTATAAGAGAGAAGGTGATGGCTTCCCTCAAGTCCAAGCCATAATGAGTCTTATGAGATTATGTTTGCCCGTGATTCGTTCGTGCACCAAAGTGCTTTAATTATGCATTAACCAATTTGTTATTTGGTTTGTGTAGGTCTGTGTGAGTAATTGATTTGCTTGTCAATCCTTTTAGTTCCCATCCTAAAGCTCTAGCACGCCTTTCTACTTCTAAAGTGTTGCCTACCAGGGAGTGCGTTTCAATTCCTTTTCCTTTCGTTGTCTTCACCTTTGGATTCATAGTGAAATCCATTAAAGAGCTTAGGGGTGTGTCAATAACAATTAGAACAAAATGTTATATTTCACTTTGAGATACATCTAGATCGAGTCTTGTAACAAATGGAGTATTATTGGTTGTTGTAAACACCATGTTTCACGGGGTTGCAATTGAAAATGGGGTGTACAAAGTGGAGGTGCATGGTGTGAGGCTCTTTAAAACAACTCTGATCTTTCCAAATATGAAAGATGATCTTACACACCTACTTTTAAAGGATGTGAAAGGTCAATTCACACTTTGGAAAGGTGTGAATCTATAAAATAACAATTGATTAAGTTGTTTTTTTTAGCCTTATTATAGTATGAGCGGCGTGGCTCAAAATGCCATGAACTAATTTTAAACTACATTAAATATCATGTGATGTTTGCAAGTTTTTAAGTTTTTTTTTTCTTTCAACTTTTGTTATTCTATGTGTCAATAACTCAATAAATAGGGATTATCAACTTGTGAATATGTTTAAGGAAGTTAGGTCTATAAAGACCCATTATGTTTTCTATTCCTTGTACAATTTTTTCATGTACATTCTTTCATTGTCGTAACTTGTAATTGCAATTTTAATCTAATTAAATTACTATACAACTACAACTAATGGAGTTGCATTTGTATCCTACCTTGCAACTTATCCTACATTTCAATTAGTGTTGTGGCATGTAAGGTCCCCCTTCAACTCTTTTAGTCACATACACAATTGTGAAACTTATATATACCATAGTCACACATACAATTACCATAGTTGCATGTTAATGATATAAAAAATTTATAATAATTATTTTATTCATAATTTACACCATGTGGCAAAATCATGACTGCACATAATAATCATAATATTTTCATTTCCACTTTATATATTATTATTTGTTGCCATGTGGATGCATTCTCACCAATACAAATATAATTATTAAAAAACAAAATTTAAATTATTATCGGTTGCCATGTGTTTTTCATCTAACAGATAATCCATGGTCCAATTGTTGTGTGGATTGTTGCCATCTGGTTACATCTTAGCAAATCTGAAATTAAATTAATTTTTTTTAAATTATAAAAAATTAATTTAAAATAAATCTATATTGCCATGTGTATTATCTAATAGGTGAAGAAACCCTATTCTAGACAGTTAATGTAGCATGAAATCATTATAATAATCTGTGAATAAAATGAATGACTGTTATAACGCGGAATCTGTCTCAGATGGAGAAAACAGATTCCAGACGGTAAGTGTAGTAGGAAATGCTAATAATCTGTGAATAATATGAATGAATATTATAAGGCGGAATCTGTTTCAGATATTTGTTTAATAATCTGTGAATAATATGAATGACTATTATATGGCGGAATCTGTTTCAGATGTTTCGTTTGTGGATAAACCCTATGGACTGAAGGGGAGCAAACGCAGGAGCTCTGCTACTGCGCGCCTCCTTCGCAAAATGGCTATGGCGATGGCGTTCACAGGCGCCAAGAACTCCATTTGTTCGTCACTGATACTCACACCTTCCGCCTCCTTAGACCAGGTACAAAATACAAACCTCAATTCTCTCTTTTCTCTCTTTGATGCTCCCTATATTTCGCTTTCTTTCTGTCTCCTTTTTCTTCCTCAATGGATTACTTTTGTCTCTCTTTTTCTTCCTTTTGTGTTCTCGCTTTCCTTCCTCCTTCACGCCGTAGCAATTGCAAGCTCTCTACTACTGTCGCTTTGTTTTTTTCCCCTTGTTTTAAAAGATTTCATTATCTCTCACAATAGCTCGTTCTGTGGTTGTCGAATTTTTGTTTTACGGGAATTTTGTGCATTTTTTGGCACATGTATTCTGCTTTCTGTTAAGGATTTTTCCGCCATTGTCCATGCTCCCGCTCTCTTTTTTCGCCTCATTTCTGGACTTTCTTTTGGCTAGGAATTTGCTCCTGCAAGAGGTTTAGTTTTCCCCTTCACTTTCTACTGAAGGCTCCAGATGCTACAATGTAGTTGCTTGACTTCAAATCCCCTCGTCTCTCTTGAACTTCCTTTTTTTGGGGATGTTGTCGTTACAAGACTCTGCAACCTTGAGGAATAAGAAGAAAACGGAGAAGAAGTTCAAGTCTTAAGCTCCAAAGGCGGGGAGATATGGAGTCTCTGGCATAAACATGAGATCCTTTCGTGTTAGGGGTTGAACAGTGATTTCGGGAGCTAGTAGTTCTTCTATGTTCTGTAAGGGTGTTGGTTTGCTGTAAAGTGGGAATGCTCAAGTGTGGCTTTTGTTGAATCAGGAATCACATGCTGAAGCACAGTCATCTTCTTCATCCATTAACAATGGAAATGCAAGCACAGTGGGCAATCGAAGACAGTCTCTACGAGAGCAGCTTCAGCTACTGAATCTGGAGTCCTTAAGCAGAAAGGTTCTCAGATCCACAGTTTTGCCAAGAAAAATTGATAGTTCTGAGCTCTCTCGAGGGGAGAAGCCACGGCACACAAGCATCAGACCCACTAATTCTCCAAGATCTCCTTATTCAACATCTGTCCAAGAAGTGCTGCAACGGTAAGTTTGGATCTGGGGCATTATTCTACCAAAGGCTAATTAATACTAAGCTCTTGATTGGAATTCAGATACAATCTATTGGCACCTTCAGAAACCCGTTTGACATGGCATGACTGCTAAATCAGAAAGGCAAGGGATATGCTGTAATAGTCCTGAATTTGTGTCAGTTTGTGCTGAATAATTAGCTATGGGGTTGCCACAGTTCCCACCCAACTGATGGTTTAGGGCTCAGTGTGAGAACTAAATCTTAGTGTTAGCACCGAGTCAATTTCCAACAAGTATGAATTGACCTGATCCACACATGGTAGTCATTATCCTTTTAAAGTAAACACTGGAATTGCACTCTTCTTCTGTGCCTTAGTGAGATTTCTTGGTTCCAATTGGACTTGTGGTTTGGAAATTAATGGTGCAGTCTACTAGATATTGATGACAGCAACACGGAGGTGGAGCTGGCTATGGAAGGATGGAAGGGTTTTTTGAATCCCAAAGATGTTGTCACTCTTCTCAATGCCGTGGAAAGATGGCAGAAAGCATTTGCTATTTTCAAATGGTTGCAAGTGCATGCAAGTGGAAGTCTGAATATTTATACCTACAATGTGATGCTCAAAGTGCTGCGACAGGGTCGGCAATGGATGCTTGCTGAAGAAATAGCAGAGGACATGATTCATGCAGGTATTCCTCCCGATAATTTCACATTCAGCACTCTCATCAGCTGTGCAAGTCGCTGCAATAACCAGGTTTGAACTTCTCTGAGCTTTATTGCGCTTCCAAACTGGAAAATTACTGTGTACAAAACTCTCCTTACATTTAAGGTTTCCTGGACACATAAACCAAGAAAGTGGTCGTGAACACCAAAGTCTCTGAGGCCAACAAATGAATAGGCGTTTAGAGTAGGGGACAAATGAACAAAGATGCCAGAACAATTATTCTGGCATTGTTATTCATTTGTCAGAGCAATTCATTTCCCAGAATAACTCCATCCTTTGCAAGCCTTCTGTCATCAAGTTCTAGACACCACAAAAAAATGTAGGGCTGTTTGATTTCAAATAGTCTGGAAGGAAAACTATTGGTTTGTACACCTCACATATTGTACACCTGAGTTGAGAAAGGGAACTCTATTGGTTTGTGAATCAATTTGCTAGTCATCTTTGCAGTTTTGCTGTAGTTTCAACATTAGATGCTCTTTGTCATTTTGCATCAAATCACATTAGGGTTCAATGTGCTTTTTTCTGTGTGGTTTTGTGTCCAGGATGATGCCCTAAAATGGTTTGACAGGATGCATGAAATGGGTTGTGCTCCTGATGAAGTGACATACAGCTCCATGATAGATGTATATGGGAAAATGGGCCGGTATGAGGAGGCAGTGATGCTTTATGAGAGATTGCGAGAAGCTGGGTGGAAATCTGACCGAGTTACATTTGGCACGATGATCAAGATGTATGGGAAGGCAGGGAATCCGAGGCAAGCTCTTCTTGTGTTCCAGGAGATGAAAGACTCAGGAATTAAACCTGACTCAGTCATCTACAACATTTTAATTTCCGTTCTTGGTCACTCAGGGCGGTCAAAACATGCAATGAAAGTCTTTGAGGAGATGGAATCAGTGGGGGTGAAGCCTACAGCTGTCACTATGAGTGCTGTAATTGAGAGCTGCAGCCGGACTGGTAATGCTGAGGGTGCCCTTCAGGTGTTTACGCGGTTGAAGAAAGAGGGGATGGTTTGTGATGTTGTTGTTTACAACACAGTCATAAAGTTGTGTGGGGAGGCAGGACTGATCGAGGAAGCAGAGCAATTGTTGAAAGAGATGAGTGATGCAGGGTGCCACCCCAATGAATGGACATTTAAGAACATGATAAGCTTTTATGCAAAAAGAGGCATGGTGTTGGAGGCACAAAAATATTTTCTCAAACTTATTAGTGCTGGCTACAGTCCAGATATCATAGCTTATACATCTCTTCTGCAGGGATATGGAGTTGCGAAAGATTACACAAAATTTGTTGAGCTTTTTGATGAGATAGTGGAGACCAAGTGCAAGCTGGATGAACGGTTATGTGGACTACTGCTTCATCAACTCACCTCGTGTGAAACAGCAGATGATTTTAAAATGGTCCAGAGATGCCTATGCATTGCCAGTCCAAAACTTGAAAAAATAGTTGCACAGATCATGGAGGATAACTTTGTTATCGACGTTTTCAAGAAGGATATTCAAGGAGTGCTAGTAGATGTTCCAGAGGAGACTCATAAGCCTTTTTGCAACTGTTTGTTGGACCTCTGTTGGAGCAAGTGCCCCCGTAAGCAAGCATTTGAGATTTTCACAGTGTTTTGCAATGTGGGTGTATATCCAGGCCTTCATTCAAAATCAGTGTCTCATTGGTGCCTTCGCCTACGATCTCTTTCCAACAGTGCTGCGCATTGTGCACTTTTAAGCTGGCTTGCATCCATAAATGTTGCAGTTGAGACAGGGTTAGGGCTGCCTGAAAGGTTCATAATTGAGACAGGAGCTAGCCGTACACAGTCTACAAATGAGCCACGCCTAAATGTTGCAATTGCAACAGTTCTAGGAGAGATGAACTCTCCATTTGAAGAGAGTGAGGAGAGGAGAGATTGGATGGTAGCTAGGGGTGCAGACATCAAGTCATGGTTAGAACTTCAACCAGTTGAGTTGCTTGGAACAAACAGTGGGTTTTCCTTGAGGACTTCACATCCTCTGTAGTTTGGCATTCTGATTGTCAGAACACTAATTTTGGTAGGTTAATTTGCAAAACAGATCATGCCCAAATTTGCAGTTGAGTCTCCAAAGATCTGGAGGGTGAAGCTCCAAAAAGTCCATGATGTTTGCCATTGCCTCTCCAATATTCCTTTGTTTTTGTATGGCCTCTTGCTCTAAAAATCGGCCCTTGGCAGTCATTCCCCACGATGTACCAAGGTGACCTAAACCATCCAACTTGGGTCCAAAACGTGGATCTGTGCATTCAAATGTGAACTCTCTAACTTAGTTATCAATTAGTTACAATGTGGTTTTAAAAAAAAAACCAGTGCATTCAAATGTGAACTCTCTAACTTAGTTATCAATTAGTTACAATGTGGTTTTAAAAAAAAAACCATATTTCGATTCAAAATAAAAACATTCTTCATACAATTTGAAGAAAATAAAAATAAAAATAAAAGTCTATATCTTTTTATTTTGAGTCTTCATTTAATAAAATGATAAGAACATTTAAGAAACAAAAAAACCAAAAGTAAATAAATTGAATCTTTGTTTTGTAAAGGTCAATATATTTTAATATGCCAATGAATATATTATGTATATTATATCACTATATTATGTATGTAATGTATTATTATGTTTCTATAAAGATGATTTAAATAAGTTGGGGATATGTAGGTGACATTTGAGATTTTCAGTTGTTTCACTTGGAGATTTTATTATTTTTTTCATTTTTTCTTTCCACTTTTAGATTTTTAGCATTATTTAATCTTTTTTTTATTCAACCTTCATTCATGTATTTGCAAAACTTTTACGGCTAGGTTTTTTGGAGTGTTCGAATGTTCCTTTAGTTCATTAGGAAACTTCTCTTCCCATTTCTATAGGCAAAATAGGTTTTGTTTTTGTGGAAGTTATTGCCCTAACAACGTACTTGGGGAGCTAGGGGTTGGTCTTAATCATCGAATTTAGATTTTTGCAAGAGGCCACCCATGTTTATTAAGGGTTATAAAGGCCAATAGTTCAAGTCCATTTTCATTTTAGTCTCACCTTAGGTGAGCTTGTGACATTTTATCTTTAATTGTTTAAGTTTGCATCCTTCCATTTGAATAATTGTTGGAAAACAAAACTTTCAAGAAATGTGCATGAACATTTCTTTTTCAAAATCATTTTGGATTTATTCTTTAATTAGCATGTTCGTTTGAAATCTTGTGCAAACCCATGCTTAGGTGTTTGACCTTCTACTTCGCCCCATCTTTTTAAATGGCTTTTAACACTTTCTTTTCAACATTACAAACCGAATTGGGCCTCCCTCATCCTATGGCTCATGGTTTTTTTAATGCATATACAACTAGACTATTACATATTTGACATGAATACACACCTATTTCATTGTGTTCATGAAGGAGAACACATTGTCACACACAATGTAGTTCAATGAAGGTTTTTTCACCTTCATTGTTAGGAATGCTAAGTTCCACATTTCGTGCAAACAAATTCATGTTCTCTTGGTGCCATCTCTTATAGCAAATAATATTTGCATTTTGGCTAACATAGTCATTCTTGACCGGAGTTGTGTAAATTTGGTTCCTTGAGTCACTTCTATTTCGGGAGAGGTTGTGGCAATTGCCATTCATTCAAAGGTTGTATCATATCATGACTAACACTTTGAAAATGGTTTTATCTCTCTTGCAATAAAGATGTTTGAATGCTTACACCATCATGTGTATAACTTTTTTCATTGATGTGTTAACATGGCATGGGTGACAAAAGGTTTTGGAAGATTTCTTCTTTCAATTTTATGTAGAGGATATTTGTAACTCTTTAAAAAGTTTAAGCTACCATTGTCTTGCAATGTGCAATTGTAGCTATAAGAAAAGCCTCTTCTAACCTTGGTGTTCTTTTAAAATTTTCATCCATCTCCTTGCACAATTTGCTTTGTGCTATTGGTGAATTCTAGCTATTAAAAAAAAAAGCCTCTTCTAAGATTGGTGTTCTTTTAAAGTTTTCATCCATCTCCTTACACAATTTGCTTTGTGCTATTGGTGATGGGTTTAAATTCTAGGTTACTTGATTTCTCCCTTTAGGGCTCTCCATTCCATGTTTTGTGCTTTTAGACTTCGGTCCTTTCTTTTTTCTTCTCTTGTTCCCTTGCTAGGTGTCTTTCCTTTAAAAGATTAAAGAAAAAAGGGAAACAAAAGTTGAAGACATCATCAATAATGGGCCCAGAAAACATTTGGAATTGAAAACTTTGTAGCCAAACTTGTGGCCTTCTCACTTTGGAGATGAACCTTCAAACCTTGTTATTGAAGACCATGTAATCTATTATGTATGTAGCAATCGGTCCCCCATTCAAGAGAAGGGCAAAAATGAATATATTAATTTAAGAAAAAAATTCTGAATATTAAAAGAAATTTTTAAAAAATGAAAATAATGAATTACATTATTGCACAAAAGCTATGCCACTTTTTTTTTAAAAAACTTTCCGTGGTACCCACATTTTGAAAAACAAAAAAGTTACTCTTGTGGTCTATAACATGGCATATGGCAACACGAGAAAAAACATCCTAATTTAAAACTGTATAAAGAACTTTTTAAAAATTTCCTCTTTTGTACTTGAATCCACTCCCCTAAGAAAAGCTTCACATTTAATATATTTTTCTTTTAGAGGATTTTTTGAAGATTATATTTTTAGCACCTTCTTGTTGGCTTCACCTCGGGCAGGCCCCCTTTATTTTGGGAATGCCCTGCTCCTTGGGAATTCACCTATTTTCTTTTAATTTTACATTTGGAGGGATTTACAAGAAAAAAAGAAAAAAAAAAAGGTGATCCTTTGAAGGATTCAATGGATTATTGGATTTTTGAGAACTATTAAATTTATCATAATGTGCTATGGAATGGTCAAGGTAGAGCATCTTCTGCCCGTGAAATGTGGACATTTGGTCAGCATTTTAGGGCAAGAGAAATTTTTGAGCGGGCCCTTATCATCCATCCTGGGCCGTCTTTTTCCTTTGCCCTCAACTTGTGGTACGCACTCACCATCAGCGCTTTTGAGGAGCGTCACATTTTCATTCATCCGGAGTGAATATCATCCAGTCTAGGTTCCTCTTTTTCATTGCTCGTCACCAATGGCCCGCATTGTCAGCGACGCTTTGTGGAACCACGTTATTGTTTACCTGGATGAATATCATCCATTTTGGGTCTCCTCTTTTTCCATGCTCTCTCTCCACATGTGGCACGCATCGTTAGCGATGTTTTGAAAACGTGACTTTTTTTTCATCAGGATGAATATCATCCATTATGGGTCGTTTCTTTCCATTCCCTGGACGGGTCGTATGCACGCCATCGTCAGCGCCGTTTCGTAGAAAATCACGTTTTCATTCATCAGGATGAATATCATCGAGTCTCGGTTCTCTTTTTCCCTTTCGCTCTAAGAGGGGTCGTCAGAGATGTTTTTGTGTCGAATGTCGCGTTTTCATTCATCACGAGGAATATCATCCATTCCGGGACATCTTCTTTTGCGCTTTCTCTCCGCCGCGAGGGAGCGGGTACGCATCGTCAGCGACGATGATCTTTCGTTGCGAGCTCACCCGCCCTTTCCTCGCGAAGAAATTGCGTGTTGTCACGCATTCAGCTGCGAAGGAGGAGCTCTCTGGAAGCCTCTAGACTGGTGATACCCTTATCGGTCTCTCCTCCGTGTTGCTACTTACTGGCTTTTGTTCAGAATTTTCGTCAGAAAGGTTCTTTCTCGGCGGCCGATTTTGAGCATCTGATAATTTTGCAGAACAAGCAGTATTTTTACGCTTCTTCTGACGAGAACTTCTTCATACGAGCATCTGAGGTATGTAAATTTTCTCCACTAGTTTTGTTTCAGTTTTGGTTGCAAACTGCGCGGGTTTGTCTTCTTGTATTGATATCTTCGACGAGAGCATCTCTTTGAGGTAACAAACACACAGCAGGACTGATTTGCTTGCTCGCTCGATGGAAGTTGCTTGCTTACTGTGTTTTGGTCCCCTCCCTCCCTGGGCGGCTTCCCTCTGTTTTATCAAGTGTTTTTTGGACTCTGCAACAGCTTGTTAGAAATTTGTTCTTGTTTGTTCTCTCTCCAGAATTCTTTCGACAGTTCACGATAGCATATTTTTCATGAGAGCACCTTTGTTCAGAGAAAAGCTGCAGGACTTGTTTTAAGGATTTTGTTTTTGGTCTCTGCTGCAATTTGTTAGAGACTTATTTTTGACTTCTCACTCCAGAATTCTTCACCAAGAAATCGTCTATTGCCTGCTACAGTGAGTCTTCTTTCTTTCTCTCTCTGGTTGCAGACTGCTGTCTCTTGTTGAAGCCACGAGTTGAGCTTTGAAGCTACTTGACCAAAAACTGCAGAAGAGCCGTTGCAAAGAATGGATAACTTGATAGGCTTAGTGAACAGAATTCAGAGAGCTTGTACAGCTCTAGGTGACTATGGAGGGGAAGGGGCGGTGCAAAGTCTTTGGGAATCGTTACCCACCGTGGTGGTCGTAGGAGGCCAGGTAGAGCAATTTATCAGCTTCTTC
The DNA here is from genome assembly GCA_963921925.1 of Sphagnum tenellum. Classification (NCBI taxonomy): domain Eukaryota; kingdom Viridiplantae; phylum Streptophyta; class Sphagnopsida; order Sphagnales; family Sphagnaceae; genus Sphagnum; species Sphagnum tenellum. The sequence goes on from OY998145.1 coordinate 16,342,250, forward strand.
TAGCCTTCATCAATTTTGCATTCTCAATTATATCATCTGTGGTAAAAAAGCTGGTTTCAGGTGTTCCAAGATATTTGCAATTTGATTGCTGCTTCAAATAGCTGCTTTTGATGACGCATCAGAAATGTAGATGTAGTAGGTTTGCAATCTGAGCATGATCCTGGTCAACTTTTCCATGTCATTCAATTGTACAATTAGCCATAACCATTGCCCGCCTTTCTTACAGCATGCTTCACATCATTACTCCATAGTCAGTAATTTTGTAGGTCTTGGGGCTTGCAATTGTTAATGACTAAATCCAGGTTGTGTGGACATAAGATTGTGTGAAATTCCCACCTTCAGTGAGAAACCAGTGTTTTGGTCATTGATCTGCCTTTCCCTTGTGAAATAGACTGCCTTTTTCGTACTGGTGTGATCATTAGAATCAGACCTAAATTTGTCTTGGGTCTTTCCCAGTGCCTGAGCATCTTGAATTTCAAGACCACCTGTAATGTAGATCTGTTTGGGTGAGGTTAGCAATCTACACTGCCTAGCCTTGAAGATTCTTTTCTTCTGGTTATACATATATTAGATCTATCTTACAGCTGGGGTTTTTGATTGAACATACTTTAAATGTTTTGTTTCAGAGCTCTGGAAAGTCGTCAGTTCTTGAGAGCATTGTGGGCCGTGATTTCCTTCCTCGAGGATCAGGTGACTAGCCACTACACAACTCATTGTCTTTGGTGATGGCTGGTGTCTTGAGAAAGTTTGTAGATGATGTTTGTACTTTTAGAATGCTTTCTTTTTCTAGTGTCGGCATTCATGCAATTTTGGAACAAATTTGTATTAGTGTCTGGATTAATAGCATTTGAGAGACATCTAAGTGATGGTGTGTTGCCAAAGACTCATGATGCTAGCATGGGTACATAAAATGACTTAAGTATGTTGATTGCTTTAGCAAAGCTGAGTTAGACTCTTTATGTGGCAGGAATTGTCACAAGAAGACCACTAGTGCTGCAACTTCACAAGACGGATGATAAAGTTGACTATGCTGAGTTTCTGCATATGCCAAGGAAGAAGTTCACAGACTTTGGTAAGACACACTTAATGTGATTGTAATATCTGCTGCAATTGTCAGCTCACACAATTTTCTTGTCTCTGAGCTACTTGTAAATATACTGCAGTAAATGATGTGATTTCTTGTGCAGGTGCTGTTAGGAATGAGATTTCAGAGGAGACAGATCGAATTACAGGCCGGTCAAGGCAGATTTCTCCTGTCCCCATTCATCTTAGTGTCTACTCTGCAAATGGTTAGTTCAATTATCATCCAGAGGAAGGAGACTTGATATTGAAGTTAGAATCCGTGCTTCACCTATGATTGAACTCATCTGTATACCTTCATTTCATCAGGCTTTGATTGTAGTTATCAAGTATCCCTTGCTTTGCTGAGTAGTATTTTTGAAATGTTATTCAAAGGTTTCTTATACAATCTGTTGTTGTTATTACAGTGGTGAATCTTACTCTCATTGATCTACCGGGTCTGACCAAGATTGCTGTTGGTGAGTGATCTCTTCGATTCAACTGCTACATCTAAGAGCATAGCAAATTAGCCCTCCTCATAATTTTCTGGGTGGTGCCGTTGTTGTGCATTTGTTATATTATTATAGTTGCCTTGCAATTATTTTTCTTAATCAAGAGAGTCGAGATTTCTTGATTCTTATGAGAGATTTTATAGTTGCCTTGTTATAGTTTCATCTGAAGTTCCTAGGAAAATATTATGTCTATTCACAATGTGATTTCTTGCTGTGTGCTATGTGATTAGTTTAGCTTTCTGAATTCTGCACACTTGTATCTCCAGAGGGGCAATCGGATACCATTGTGGGTGACATAGAAAACATGGTTCGATCTTACATTGAGAAGGTAAATGCTGGTCTTTGTTAGGTTGGACGATAGCTTCTAGTTCTGAATGCAAAACATTAGCATGTGACTCTTCTCTCTCTCTTGCACAATAGTCTGGAAAAAACTTTTATTTGGTAGTTTGTAAATATCAGAGGTAGAATTTGAATCGAAGTGGCATACATAAGATGATTGTGGACTTGTTCTTTGCAGCCCAATTCCATCATTCTTGCCGTGTCCCCTGCAAATCAGGACATTGCAACCTCCGATGCCATCAAGATTGCCAGAGAAGTTGATCCAGAAGGTAATTTCTGCTAGTCGTGCTTATTACAATGTTGAAGGGATGAAACTTGATCAAGTCAACCATAGACTGGAAGGACAGTTGAGATGGTGCAGAGAAGTACAGGAATAGCTTTTGTTCCCCTGACAGACAAAATGGCCCATGGTTTTATTTCCTGCAAGTGGTTCTGTATAGATGTCACATTGTGTCTTTATGGACATGACACAGTAGAAGCTACCAAGAAAATGAAGCATCGTAACATTTTTGACTGTTGTTATCCATGTGTGGTCAGGAGAAAGAACTTTTGGTGTGCTCACAAAGCTGGATCTGATGGACAAGGGTACAAATGCCCTAGATGTGAGTATCTGTTCTTTTGTTCTGCAATTGGAGCTGTCAGAACAAAGATAATGAGTTTTCTATGTCCACAGAACAGTGTAGAATGCTGTGAAGCTTCAGCTGGGATATCATTTCACAGGCTATGCAAAAAGTTCTCTAGTCTAACCAGTGACATGCAATCCTGGGATGATTCAATGGTTGTCCTGTAGTACCAAAGAGTCTAGTCAGGTGTTGCTTGCAGTACAAAGTTTGAAAGCTGCAGAATGGGAATAAAAGGAGGTGGAGGCCAAACCATTCATCCTGTGCTTTTTGCTCAGGTGCTGGAAGGGCAAGCATATCGGTTACAGCATCCATGGGTAGGAGTGGTGAATCGATCACAGCAAGATATTAATAAGAATGTAGACATGATTGCTGCCAGGCGCAGGGAAAGGGATTACTTTGCCCAGAGTCCTGACTATGGACATCTTGCCAGCCGAATGGGCTCAGAATATTTGGGAAAACTATTGTCAAAGGTATTGTACCACACAATTATCTTCTCTTGGTTGGAGTTAATTTTGAAGTGTGCATTGTGTATTCTTCATCTCTTTGGTTTAATTGAGGATAGCCTCCACTTCCAGAGCTCAAGCTAGTAATGTAGATCAACAGTTGTTCAGGCATAAGGTTTAAAGTTTAAACCTTTCCTAGGATCCTTTTGGGTGAGTTTTCATCTGTAGTGTGCTTTTGAAACTACAGTCACCATTCACTCTAGTGAATCGTAGAATAGTTGGTTGCATTCTTTACAAACATTGAGGTGTTCTTTCAATATATATGAGTTGATAATCTTCTGCAGCCTCAGTGAAGCAATAATGCTAGTTTGTCTTCTGGCTGCAGCAATTAGAGGCAGTTATCAAGGCACGCATTCCAAGTATCTTGGCCATGATCAACAAGAGCATAGATGAGATTGAAACAGAGTTGAATCAGATAGGCAGGCCTCTTGCCAATGATGCAGGGGTAAATCCTCTCTTCCTATCTTCCTGTCTTTGCAGTATGGCTCTATTTCCAAGTTGTTAGTGCTGAAGAGTCTTGTTTTATTATAGAGGAGAGACAACATCCAGTGAAGTGATTTCTGAATGTAAAGTTGTGTCTTGAAAGACAATGCATATCAGCTTTAAGTATGTTTCGTGCCATCTTCAATCTGAAAGATGGATATCATCTTGTTAAAGGAGGAATGCTCTCACAGTTACAAAATTGCGATGCTGTTAGAAATTGATGTGCACTTCACAACTTTTTTTGTGCAGGCTCAGCTGTACACTGTCTTGGAGCTTTGCAGATCATTTGATCGTATCTTCAAGGAGCATCTAGATGGCTCGTAAGTCCACATGTTCCTGTTGCTTTGATTTGATTTTCAACCATGCCATTCACAACTTTCTAATTTCATTGTCCCTTTCACAGGAGACCAGGGGGTGAAAAGATTTACTCAGTTTTTGACAACCAGCTTCCAGCAGCACTAAAGAAGCTCCCATTGGACAAACATCTCTCTATGCAGAATGTGAGGAAAGTAGTGTCTGAAGCTGATGGATACCAACCCCATCTTATTGCTCCAGAGAATGGTTACAGGCGCTTGATTGAGAGTTCCCTTCTCCTTTTCCGTGGCCCTGCAGAAGCAGTTGTTGATGCGGTATGGCTTTTATTTGAGTTTCTTGACCTTAACTCTCCACTTGCTTCCATTCTTCTATATGCTTTTCCACTGGTATCAGGAGTGCAAGGTGCTTGTCCTTTTGGAAGCACCTCAGGGGTCAATCACATTCCAAACAAAGGTGCTTTCAGCTTTGTACCACAAACTTAGCTGCTTGGAGGTAATCAGAATTTTCTGAATTTTGTGGGCATGTTGACTGTGTGCAGACGCATTTTATCCTCAGGGACCTTGTTCGCAAAGCAGTGTCTGAGTGTACAGTAAGCACACCTATTTTGATCATCTTACCTTTGCAAGTTGTTTCTTTTTTTTGGTGGAATATGACACACATGCTGGACTCCAAATGGGAACATTACTGATGGATATTTATATTCACTTATTTCCTCAACCCCTCTCTCATGTGTGAGATTGATATACATGAATGTTTTTTATTTTTGTGGGATGCGATTTTCAGGAGTTAAAAAGGTTTCCATCCTTGCGATCTGAGCTTTCACAAGCAGCAATAGAGGCTCTTGAAAAAATGCGAACAGAGAGTAAGAAAACTTGTGTTAGGCTAGTTGACATGGAGGCAAGCTACTTCACAGTTGACTTCTTCAGGAAGCTTCCACAAGAAGTTGAAAAAGGTGGAAATCCAGGCGCATCTGCAATGGATCGTTACACTGATGGCCACTTGCGTAGGATCGGTGAGTGTTTTCATAAATTCTTTCTCTTCAGACATGTGGTGAGTGTCTATGTCCAATGGTGTGGAACCTGACAGTGAAGATGGTTTTCTTCACATGAATAGATTGAAGGGACATCTCCAGCAGAAGATTATCTACTGTGGTCCATTATTAATTAGTGCTGTGTACCAGCCCCCAAATAGGATGATTGTTTACAGGACCCTGATGCTGCACAAGACCAATCTTGAGATATGTAGTCTTAATCATATCTTTTATGAGCTCAAAAATCCACAATGTGCTGGCTGGGCACTACACCATAAAATAAGGTGATCAAGCATGGTGCACGTGTAACATTGAATGAGTTTGGATTGCTTTGCAGGTTCAAATGTTTCAGCATATGTTAACATGGTATGTGACCTGCTGAAAAATTCCCTGCCAAAGGCCGCTGTGCACTGTCAAGTTGTTGAGGCAAAGCGTTCTTTACTGGATCATTTCTATACACAAGTTGGGAAGCGAGAGGTATTATTCTCCTCCAATCTGTTTGGTCATCTCAAATGGTTTAAAGTCATAATTGTTGTGGTGTGGGATGAAAGAGAGGCACTTTTGGGACAGAGCTATGTCAGTGCTCCTTGGCACAAAGTAAAGGAAGATGCAAATAATAATGTCTATAAGTAGCTACAGGATCTCTCACTTGATAAGTGTATGGTGGGTTGCCTAACTATTATGAACTGAGAGTTGTCATGTGCAGGGAAAGGATTTGGCTCAGATGTTGGATGAGGATCCAACACTAATGGAACGGAGGAGTCAACTTGCCAAAAGACTTGAGCTTTATAAAAGTGCACGTGACGAAATTGATGCTGTTGCATGGGCTAAGTAACCCTGCTCAAGACCAATCTTGGTGCATGGATATTCCTAACTTCCTCCATATTGTGTACTTTTCTTACTCTGTGTTACCAGGCACTGGCATTTTTTGTTTCTTGTTGTAACATTATCCTGTGCCTTTTCAGTTCTCAGAGAATGTCCAGACTATTTGTGCCTGAATAACAAACTTTTTGAGGTTTCTGGGACTTCCTAAAGCTATTTTTTCTGTCATTTGGTGTGTGCTCAGCACTGTTTGGACATTTGTTCAGGTCCAGCCAAATTTTCCTTTTCCTCTCTGTCCTATAATCATTTCCATCCAAAGGAGATGCTAGTCCCTCTCTGAGGCCCGCCTTTTCATAAGTGTTCTGAATCTCCACATAGTATAGGCTTGGCAACTGAAGCACAAGCTTTTGGAAGTAGCTCTCCTTATCTTCAGTGGTAAATTGGTCATTGGGTTTCGGGTTTTGAGATATCTACATTCTTGAAAGCAAAATTTTACAACTTTGTCACAGCCACATAGTTATCCTTGAGCCAAGAATGCTATATTATTTTCACAGGCCAGTAATTGGACTGCTTTGTATTATGGACGATTTGTATTAAATGATTCTTTGGTGACAGCATTCAGTGTAGTGAATCACATGGGTGGTACATGACTTGATCCTTGCGTTTTACTTGTTTTGCATAATGTGAACCCAAGCCTGCAGTGAATCAGGCTTCTTTTTGAACTCACTTGTGTCCAGAATTTGTTCTCTTCACATGGACTACGATGTGGTTTGTGTAGATACAGCAAACTTTTGAACTCATTTTCATGTCTTTTCTGCTCCATGCCTCAACCCTCAACAATGGCATTTGAAGACAACCGTTTAAACCCAGTGTTTCTGTTTTCCCCTCTCCCCATCCACATGGTCTTTCTTTGTTCCCACTGTTTTCTTAATCTTTCATTGTCAGTGCCTTCTTGTTGCCTTTAGTGCCCAGAGGTTTACACCATTTGAGGTATGAATTATTGTGTATATCATGTATTCATTGTTAGTATCTTGGATATTAACAATGAATAAAACTAAGAATCAAAATTGTCTCTGTTTTCTGTTTCTGAAGTTGCATTTGGTCATGTTGAATAGTGCAATTGTTGGTTATATCTAGGATGACTCATTTTTCTAAACCCATTTTTGACTTCTTCAATTGTAGTCATGGTGGGAATTTTCCTTAGAGCTATTGATCACAAATTTCATCATTTTCATTTTGGGAGTTGTTTCATCATTATCAATAAAGAAATATTTTGTTTTCTCATAGTGTAAACTTGATGACTATCTGCATTTAGAATTTAGACCCTTGTTGATATGGAATCAAACATCCTAACGTTTTAGTGTGCTGTGCTTCTACTGGACCTAAGTTTTGATTAAGTTTAATGCAAATTAACATAAACTCCAAGCCTAATAATGTTTGACAAAGTGCGCATGTGGCAGGTTGAGCTGAGTTTGATTAATTTTTTAGCAAATCAACATAAACTCCAAACATCACTTCTAATTTAGTTCTGACCCTAAATGCAAGATATTAACAATGTATGTGATGTTGACATCACATATGTTAAATTAATTACAAGGTGGATATTAAACTAACTAGGGAAATTTCATGCCCTTGAACCGAAGGCATTACTCAACTAAACAGCTTCCAACTTCCTCACAAAACTTTATTTAGAGATCTACCAAATTAATTGGATGAAACCAAACTCCATGACCTCATGGCAGTGAATTTCAGGATTAAACAAAGACCACATGTTTATACATGCTTACATAGTGAATCAAGCTTTATACATACTTACTGCTATGATAAGTAAGCTTATGTTACAATATAAGGTTGATGACTTTTTCCATTAGTGGATTTTACACTATGTTTTCACTTCTGTCTGTATTTCCATTGTCTGTTCTGTACGTATGTCTTTGCAAAGGTTGACATCAGGCTTTTATAATCCGTCATGCAATTCATGCCAACCAATTTTAACATGAGGAAGTATGAAACATGTGCATAGCTAAGCAGTTAAACATAGTCTTGAGTCTTAAACACAATCTAGGTAACCAATTTGTGTGTGTGGATCGATGCTATTGATGATGATGAGGTGAGTTTGGGAGTCTGCTTATCTCAACTAGTTGGCCCCTTTGATTGATTGATGCTATTGATGTGGAGGTACACCTGGCCCACCCTTTTTTGAAGGGGTATTAACTATTAAGCCATGCCAAAAATGGTCCCCAACAAATTCAGGTGAAGAGTTGATACAGCATGTACCAGGCTTTAAGAATTTGAATTTGAATTGAATTGAATTAAAGATGAATTCGATTCAATTCACTTTTATTTCAAGTTCCATTGCAATGTTGATCTTCACTGGCAGTGCACAGTAACGCTGAGCCTGAGTGTGGGGAACATGTTGGGAAACACATTGGGAATTTTAGACCATGTTGAAAATGCATTAAAAACCTGATGTGAACCACTGTTGGGCATTTACCCAGTTTTGCACAATTAGAACTGTCAGTTTTGATTCTAGTTGGTAGATATTCATCTAGAAAATCTTCAAAACCCCCCATAGCATTTCAAAAGGAGAAAAACTACCTTGGCTCCATCAGGAAATTGAAAAAATCACACATTTGCTACTCATCACTGGCCATTGGAAGCTCATTAAACATGCATAAAGAGCCGTCATGCCACCTTCTAATGGCTATTCATGATGAAGGTCTAAGAATCTTGAGAAATGTCTTACAAGCCACTCCAGCAGTGGACTGCAACACTAAATTGGAGGAAAATTGGCATAGTGTGAAAATACACTGAGACTGCTGAAATACCATACTCTTCCCACAGGGGAAGTACTGCCACAATGGTTCAAAAGTGCCAATATATTATTGGTGTCACAAGGGAGTATAGTTCATAATTCATGTTTATGGGTCAGTTGGGGTGAGGTGGGGGGAACACTTCCGCATACTGAACAGACCCAATGAGGGGCACTGCTGTAGGATGCTCTAACCCTACCACCACCACAAATGGCTGGACTTTTTACTTCACAAAAAAATCCGTATCTACAATTCCTGACTGCTCATTTTTCCAATTGTCAAATTTCGTGTTGAGAGAAGGATGGAATCAAATTTTCCACATCAGGTACATAGATGACATCCCATCCAAATAATGCGAAAAGAAAAAAAGCACCATCAATATGAAAGCATTTCATTGCCCTCAAAACTGGACCTCAAAAAAATAGCATCACACAAAGCAAAAGACAAACTATAACCAGGGCTTACTATATTATGAGTTGCTCAATGGGCACCTGCTTAGAGGGCTGAGTAACTGAGCGGTATTATCTAAAGCCCTTAAAAAGGATCATTGGTGAGGCCAAAAGGGAAACACTAAGCATTGATCTAAGGGAAATGCTAAGCATCAATCTGGAAACCAATAAGATTGACAGTCATAAGCTCAGTCTCGGGATCCATAGCTTAACAACCGAAGCACACAATGGCGAGCTTCCATCTCCACATATGTGGTACATAGGAGATCTAAACAGCCACACATCTGATCCCACTATCACAGCCAAAGTCAAAGAGGCTGGGCTTCAATCTGCACAGTAGAAGACTAGTGAAAGATTAAAACAATTTTCATGAATCAAGGTAGTCGGACCACTCTGCTTAAAATCTGAACCAAAAGATCATGAGCTTCAATTAGAAATGAGCAATGAGTACGTACTGCATGTCCCAAAACCGTGTCTAGTTGTATGCTGGAGCACCAGGAGGTGGAGGGGGAGGAGGTCGCCTTCCTGGAGTGCGGCGACTGATGTTTCCAGCGTCGCCATTTTCTTCATAATCATTGTGATTACCATTATGAGATGACAGGCGCCCATTCATTGCAGGCGAGGGGTTTCTTGAAGATTTCTGTGATGAGCTTGAGTGGTTGGAAGATGAGGAACGGACTGTTCCTGCCTCCTCAAATGCTACCCGCCAGTCCTCAACCTCCACTTGATTTGTTGTTGTAGGTCCTGCAGGGCCTTTACAATCTCATTGTTAGATTCCATAAGTGGTTTTTCGGCATTTTCCACTAGGTAATGAAACATGTTTTCATCATCTCACTGTTAACTTAGGTTTGTCTAACATAGCAAGACCAGCTGAATTTCATGGATACTGTTAGCAGATTTGAAAATAATTGGGAATGGCTTGCACATGAAGACTGTCATTTTGTCACTCCCATCTGGTTTAAATATGAAATAGCTTACTTGGAGGCAGATTAAAAGGAGTGATAAAAATAAACTGTGCAAGAGGAACCTACTAGAGTCATCCAATCCAGCTCCAATTGATGCTTGTGAGTCGTGAAGGCTGAGTTGTCGGGTAAGTTTGCTCAAAGCTGCTGCCTGCTTTTGCCATCGCTCACGCTGGGCCTTCACTCCCTGGTCTTCTTTTAGGAGTTCTTCAATCTTTGCTGTAGACTGTGAGCTGCAAAAGCTCATGCACTAATTTATTAAGGAGAAGCACCCGGAAATTTGGTCTGCAAGGCACAGTTTCATCTAATATTTGCTAGCTTGCTTGTTCAAGCAGAAAAAGATCAAGTGGAAAATTTGGTAAATGAAACTCAGCAAAAGCACTTCCCCCAGAAAACAGTACCTGACTGAGCTGTAAAGCTGATTCAACATTGCATCCTTTGCTCTTTCTACTTGACACAGCACAACAGCCTGCCACAATGCACATTTGAGAACAAAGGAATGCTAAGTAGTTCATGTGCCAAACCACTCTAGAATTCATATATTAATTTCTCTAGCAGTCATGTGATGAACCAGCCAGGATTTCAGTTGAATTTTGATTTGATCTGCTTGCTCACTTTCCTTCTATCTGCAGTTGCTAGTTGCATCAGAAAGGTCCTCCAAATTAGATTCAGATCTCCTGTACTCTAGTCCTTTCAATTTTCTTGGTGAGATCCTGACTAAAAGACCGAAATGGAAGAAGAAACCTGTGATGCCACTTTAAGGTGATGCAGCTATGAACAAAAATTAAGATGGATCAGGATACTCACTTTAGGTATATTGGCAGAGAGACTATTCAGCACTGCTTCAACATAATCGCGCACTTCTTGAGCCATTATTCTGAGCTCTTCCTCTGGGTCCACTGCCCTCCTCAGGACAGTTGACATCTCCTGAAGCAATATTAGAAAAATTAAATAGCCTGCACCTAAGACAAGGATACATACCTTCCCTGATTGCTACCAAGAACAAAGCAGACTTATGATTGTCCTTTCAAACATTGATGAGTGGTCAAAATAACTTCAAATGAGTTATTCAAGGGAAGGCCAAAGGAAGACATCAGTGTATGATCATCAGGAAGTCTTCTGGGATGTGGACATAGAAATCAAATTAGACAAATGGATGGAATCAAGTAGGGTATCACATTCCAGAAACACAACAATCTGATAGAAGGATCCAGAATGCCAATATAAAGTTCTCAGAGATAAAGCCAACAAAACAGAATTTTTACCACAAAAACCAATATATCTTTGTCAAACAAACCAGATACGTGCACACAAAGTTCAGATAGGAAATCCACAGAATGGAAAAGGACTTTACCACAGGGCCATCTGAAACACTTGAGGGCAATGCTGCAATATTGTCAGAACTCTTTGATTCCCTCACAGATCCACTTTTTGTAGAGGAGTCTTTTGGGGACTCAATACACCCCCTGAGCTTTGCCATCCACTCCAGCTTCTCCGCCATATTATCAGCCTTCAAAATGAGTGAATGGTGTGCTGCCAGTCCAAGAGAATAGTTTCCTGTCAATGATTCTAGTACTTGCATTTGTTCCTTGGTGCTTTCTATGGATATCTACTTTTTTCCTTACATCTATCCCTGTACTTTTGTAAGTTGACTTTGGGACAGTTAACTGCAAACAAAACAAGCAATCTTCTTTTTATACCTTCTCTCCTGCCATCGTTCAGGTAAGCAATACCAGTTGTATAGCTGAATCCAAGACTTGAGCAGGAAACTTAAAGAGAATACGGAGATCAAGAAAAACACACTGCACATGGATGAGTCCTACCTTTCAGGACAGTCTTATAGGACACTTTATGACTGACTCGAAACACCAGATTATCCCCTGGGTCTTCTTTATCTGTCCCATTGGCAGATGATTTTTTGCTCTTTGACCATGATTTTGAACCTGGAGCCTCTTCAGATCCATTCTCCTTCTCAGGACCATCATCAAGAACACACTCCTGCAGTGATCAAAGTCGAAAACTTACTCAGGCTTCTCTAAATTTCTCTTATTAAAATGCAATGAAACAGAAATAGCCAGACAGTGGACAGCTGAGGAGTATTGTTCTGCCAAGTTCTCTATGAACAGTATTGAGTCCTTGAAATCCAAACCTGACAGAAATTGTCAAATGATTCATTCCTAACAAAAACAAACAATGATTTTGTCCTGACCCAACCATTATAACAGCAGCCTCTGGGAGTTCTAGAATTTAAGAAAACTCTACACACCTACCTCCAAGGCAATGACACCTCTGAATTGCTTCTCCTCTGGCTTTGTTGTGTAGCCTAACTGCATGCCAGGAGACCACAAAGCCCCTTCAATTTCTTCAACCCAGATATTAGCATACAGTCCTGAGCTTTTTCCTAAAAACTAATGAACAAAGCGAAGTCTTGTGTTTAGCAAGGAGAGGGAAGGAGTTTACGCTCATACAAAGAGACAACTTAAACCATCCCCTAAAAGTTCAAAGAATCTATGGAATAGGAAAGAAAAAACAAATGGTGCCAGAGTGCATTCCAATTCAAGATGAGTCTACAGTGCTTGATACTATAACACGGCAGCACACTTTTGTATATAGGGTTGAGCTGAAATTGTTCTGCTGACTTACTCGATTGTTCCGCTCATTCAGGACAAACCAGCGTTTACTCCACTCATCCTTCTTTGCACTCTTTTTCAATAGATAGCCTGTCACTCATGACAGAAATTATTTGCTCCACCTTACACATGCAATTGCAAGAATGAAGAAGCTCAGACTGCTCAAAGACTTATCCCCAGACTTAACATCAGATGAACTCCATGCATTCTCAAAAGTATGTCAATGGTAACAAGCACATCTTGAAGAACTCCATGTTCACACATTCCCAAATTCTTTCAATGATGCTGAGACAAACCTGTGAAAGATGAAATCCTTACCATCCTGTAACTCCATATGGACAAACTTAAAAGAGGGAGCTAGTACCTGCAGAATTATCTCCAACAATCTGCAAAGTTGAAGGCACATCCTTGTTGCTGTCTTTCTCTGCTTGAGCAGCTTCTCCTTTCATGGCCTTCAGATTTCCACCAGACCCATTCAAGCTTACTGGAGCAGTTGCCTGTTAGCCCACCAATGTTCATTTGATTTACCAGAGTCAATGACTAAAGCCTTTATGACTAGGACCTAGCAGCTATGCAGCAGGCACATGTTCTCAGAGCAGTGAACAAGAAGGCAATGAAAAAGGACTTCTAGGGTGCATAAACCAAAGGACCAGTTCTGAACTATATGGTTTGACTGTGAACATCAGTAGAACAATCCCATGACAAAGGCACCTTCATGCAGCCCAGTGGCTAACTATAAATATGAAGGGAGGAGGCAACAAAACCCACTTTGCTCAATAACGATTGCTCTGCATCTTGTGCCTTCTTTGACCCTCGATTCTTTTGGTCATCATCCCTTCTCACTCTATCGAGCCTGGATAGATGGGAGCACAACAACATCAGACTAGGAAATGTCAAGTGATCATAAAAATCCAACAACATGGGGGACAGAAATACAGCACCAATCAACATTCTCCCCCAGAAGCATCAGTGATGGAAATTAGAAGGAATCAAAGTACATTTGCCACAAAGCAAAGAACTTATGGTGACCAAGTGTAATTCAGAAAAAGGGACTGTGCCAGACCTAATTTGCACGACCAAATGTGCTTCAAGATATGCATGTGTCCAGAGGAAACATGCATAAATACAACTACACTGAAGCTGCTTCTACTGCATGCTTGAGTAACTTGAACCTTGATCAATGAAGAAAAGCAAGCATTTGAAACTCAAAAGACTGACAAACCACAACTATCAATTGGAACAAAACTTCTGACAGCTACCAGAAAGATACCAACAATGTACTGCCAAATTCTGTGATGACTTGGCTTTGCAAACAAGCGACAGGATAATGATACCTGCGTTGGAGAAGCCTTATGAAGTGCTGAGGTGGAATGAATGACCGCTCCATATCAACAAGGGCAATAACCATCTTTTTTGATTCTGCACGATACTCATCCAATGCAGCACTTGCAATGGCTACAATCTGCCAATAGAATATGGAGGGGAAGATGAAGAACTTTAGGTGTCTACTGAATGGCCACCCTACAGGAATTATAATGCAGTGAAGAGTCAGATCAAAACACACCATGACCCTCTCATAAAGCCAACTTCTCCTAATCAAATGTACTCCATAGATAAATGAAGTGTGAGCAGGTTACATACCCTAAAATCTCTTCATCAGACATCAAGCAGCTGAATAACTCACTAATAATGCATCACCCAAAAGAACCTCTCATGAAGCCAACTTCTCCTAATCATTTGTACTCCATAACTAAAATGACAAAGTGTGAGCAGGTTGCATACAGTAAGATCATCAGACATCATGCAGGCCAGTAAGGCACTCATAATACATCACACAAGTCTATCTTTTGGTAGACATCAAGATGAAGTACCTCTCTCTTTAGGGGTGCAAATCTTCCCAAGCCAGGGGTGGCAGATGCAGAAGCTGACACAATATCAATAAGGATCCGATGAACCTGTCATGAAGAAATCAGTAAGTTTACAAACCTGTGCCTGATTTGTTTGTGGTAGAAAAGTTCAAGACAACAAGTTTAATTCCCGTGACATCCTTGCAACATGTTCAAGCAGGAATCTAAGAAACGGTGGCTTGATGTAACATAAATTGTCCAGAGCAGGGAATAGAATCAAACTTTAGATGATAATAATACCTCATCCACACACATTTTTGCCGGCTCCTTCACCAATTCCAATGCTTGTTTGATAAGTGCCCTCAAGCCCTTTTCAGGAGAAAAAAGGTAGGGCTGATAGCCATCTGCTTGAAGCACCAACTGCCACAAGGAAGCCAATGAAATTTATTGAGAACATATGTAAACATGGAGAGACCAACTGAAGCTTGAATGACCAAGAGAGCATCATGTAAGTGCCCTTCTCCTCATACCGCTCCATTTCAGGGTTGGCTAAGAAACAAAGAAAAAACCCTGTATTGTCCTTGTACAATGGAGGAGTTGGAAATAATTTACAGGAATTAACAAGTAAAACTCAACAAGAACTCAGGGAATATGCCCTGTGCCCATCTAGCAACACCATTGCTGTTCTTAGTATGAAAGCCAAGATACTTAAGACAAGCTTAAATGATTAACATCTGATCAACAGATGAGGGAGCTAACCATCCAGAAAGCTCCAGAAAGTTTGAATTAGCACAATGCAACAGCGCACTCCCTAAACTGCGTGGCTTCATGAGCCCTGCCACAAAGAATACTTGATCCTGGTAACCAACAACTTCTGCCTTGAAGCACTGTGCTATAAACCCTTTATCTTTATGGTGCCCAAAAAAGAAGATTCCCTAACATCCAGCTAAAACCCAAAAGAGCCAGCAAAACCTTCCCAGATTTCCAATATTGGGGGCATTCAACCGAATCTGTGGGAATGTCACTTCTCTGACTATAAGCTAAGAATACATCTAAGGACTCTGTTCATTGGAAAAAGAAAAATGTCTTAAGAAGACAAGACTGCAAGAACAACTTTCAATAAAACCAAGCTACTCACCTTCTTAACACTGCTTAGCTCAAACATACTATCAAGTGGAAGCCCTTTGATCCTCTTGGGTAGTACACCTTCAAAACTTGCAACCACTCTCCAGCCTGCACCCTGTGGACATTGCAACAAACCACAATGATCAAAATAAATATCTATGAGATTGCTGAGAGAACTCCACAATAACACATGGAAAGCAACCACACTGTCAGTTCCTCTCAAACCAAAAGAAATACAACCCGAATGGTGCAGTCATGATGTTCTGAGTCATCCACAAATTATCAGACCATCATCTTCATCATGATGGGCAGACTTAGCTGCCATTACCCCCACTGACTTCATCAGTTCTCATGGTGGGAGGTGTGTGTAAGTATCTAACACTTCACTTAAAATTTTGGGCAAACAGTTATACAAGAATCTGCATCCTGCAATTGAGTTGCATTTCCAGAAAAAACTGGAAGAGACAGTCATCATGTTGGCTAACATTCAAGAGACACTGTTAGTCAAAAGTTCAATAGTAACCTCATTCAAGCTGCAACAAGGTTGTGAGGTAAGCTTCATAGGTAATATACTGTACAGACAGAAAGATGAGGCAGTAATTCATTGAAATAGAACCCTACATGGACAGGAGATGATAACAATGAATTGGAAAAAGATGATCTTTAAAACATGCTGTGAACATCAGTAAAACATGTTCACAGCATGCACCAGGTTTGCACTGATCAGTCCTTGCTGATGTTTGTACTTTAGACTCTGTAAATGCCATAAGCTGGCCATACTCACAACGGTCATTGGGAATCATTCACAATACCAGAACAAAATTGTCAAAAGATTGCTTGTGTGCTTATGAATGAAATTTGTTTTTATGATTCCTATTTACAACATATTCTTTGTAACTGGATCTAGAAGCTCAAGTACTAAAACACAAACCTCAATGGCAATATAAAGTCCAAAAATGGCCAATTGAAGCCTCTTAAATTGATCCTATGCATCCTGGGGCCAACCGCTATTCTACCCATGAAGCACAGTCCATTCATTAAAACATACCTTTGCAACAGGGCAGTGAGTCTCCTACTGTTTTGGGTCTATTGTTTTCTCAACTGTCAGACTTTTAAGCTGACCTAACTACTGGATGCCAAAACTTAACACCTTCAATTCTTGTTGAGGCTGTGCAGAGATCTGCAACTAAGAACTCCTGCTACAGGCCACTGAGTGAGCCCATTTGTCAAACTAAGCCAGCTCGGTCTTAGAGCATCAAAGAGAAATATACAGCATTATAGAGAAGCCTCTTACCTCTCCAGTCTGGATATGTTGCAGAAACTTGTCTTCAAATTCACGACATAGCTCCAAAGCCATTGCACGAGTTCCTTCTGAAGACTGCACCCTTTGCTCCCCTAGCCTTACAAGTTCTGCTTCAACAACCTGTGCCCTTCCCTCCAACCTGTGCACAAAACACACTACAGCTAAGATTCAGACAAGTCATGGTTGACGAACAATCAGTGATATCAGAGATCATTCTAAGAGATAGCTACCATCTTGCTTAGAGAACTGCTATTGTTAACAAGATGTAAGGCATGGAAATAATTAGCTTCACAGGAACAACCCAAAGAGCTAATGCATTGAGAAACACAACAGCAGACATCCTTTGAAACTTGAAGCCCTCATGTTAAACCATGGACTCTCCAACCACCTAGTTCTAATCATAGTACAGAAATGAGGTTTCAAGGGCTCTGAGTCCACAAATTCTCCCTCCTGTACAGGTTCAAGAATGATATGCAATATCCCCTCACAGATAAGAAAGACTTTAGTTACAACAGTCAAAAACCAGCACACATTTCTCAGACCTCTTATTTAAGAGATTATGCAGGAAACTCTCCAACAAAACTTTGAAGGCAGTTGTTCTGTCAGTTCTAGCAAAGGCCAAAACTGACATAACAAGAATGAGTGCAGTCATAATCTTATGAAGTTCTAAAATCTCATTCTCTCATACTTTGACATGGGAAATTGCACATCCCCAAACAAATGGAATAGATCTGCTAACTCCGAGAAAAAAATTTCAATGGATAATGAATCAACTTGTAGGGTGAATGATAGACTTTATGCTTAACTAATTCTCCTACTCTCTTCATATCCAGCAACGTGCAGCAAAGCAGATGATGAGCATTCTGTTGGGAGCTTTAATATAGAAATACAAGATGCTTCTCCTATCCAATAGGCGAATGTTGCATCTAGGACAGGCTGCCACATACCCAGATAAGATGTTTGGGAGCCGCTGTTTCATCCTTTTGCGAATTTGGCGACCAAGAGTGTCAACAAGAGCTATCCTTCCAAGCTTTGAAGGAGATGCCCCATTTAGAATGGACTTAAGGGATTCCATCTCTGCCTTCCAGGCTGTTTCTAGCGTATCATCAGCACTAACAGCCCCTGAATGGGCTGCTGCAATTGCCACCGATTGCCCTATCATTGCGACCCATGGAACCTCCAAGGTTGCAGAAGGACCTTGGCCTGAAAGAAGTGCTTGAACTGCAGCTAAGCTCCTCTGATCAGATGCTGCCTGATCAACTTTGCTTATAACACCAACAGTCCTTGTTCCTACAGTGGAGAAAATGAATGTTAGCAATGGGCCCTATTGAATTAATCACTCTATCAACTCTTACGGAGGTTGGAAATGTCTGCTTACCATCAGGATCCAGATCTTGAGCAAGCTTCAAAGCCCTAGAAACAGCAACATCACGACATGAGGTTGCTGGTATTACCACCAGTAGTACTGCATCACTGTTGTCTGCAAAAGTATTTATCTGCAGAGAAGCCAACATAAGTCAAGATACATTAATAAAATTTAAATCCATGTGGATCAGGACCTTGTACCAATTAACCATAGCAAGACTCATGGTCCAAAGCTGAAGCCTAAGAATCTCCAGATTGCAGATGAATCTGATAACATCAGTGCAGAGCAATTTCATTTCCTCTCTAGATGCCATGGTTTCTCTCCAATGCTCACAACTTCAGAAAATGTAATGTCTAAGTTCACAGTCACTCAACATCATCGTGAATGTGATTGAAGATTCACTCTAGAATAGGTTAAGCTCAACTTCCAGAAAACATGATGAAAAGCAACTATTTGCAATCAGAATCTAAGCTAGAGAAATTTCATTAGGATCTTGTAAAGGCTCAGGGAAACAAAAGAGAAAAATCTCTGGAAACTCATCCAAGCCTGGAAATCAATGGAATGCACGAATCTCCACGTACATTAAAGAAAATGGTCGATTCCAGTTAGCAGAAAGGAAGAGAAAATAGAAAGGCCCCAAAGAGAAGTGAGATTGGAAGGAAATGTTCTATAGAAATGCAGTGAAGAGTGAATGTACTTTCTTGTTGGCTGCTAAACAAGCAAATAAACAAACAAGGGCAAAAAATTTACACTATGACAAAGGAGCAAACCATCAGGACTAGTGTGGTTGAGCAGCAGCTCAGATATGCAAAGGTTTCTTACAGGTGAGTCGCCTGATGATGACCGTGCATCAAGCCCTGGAACATCAATCAGCTTCAATGGTGGTGCTGCAAAATGAAACTTACATGGTGAGTTTTACTGCATGAGATTTATATATCCCATTTTCAAAAGTATACCTTGAAAAGTACAAGAAATTTCTCAGTACTTACAATTTTAGTCAACCTGAAAAGGATCTGACAAAAAAACCAGCAACAAGCAGCAAGCATAAAGTAGAGGAAACCTCACCCCAAAGAAAACACAAAAAATGACCACAAGATAGAATGGAGGGCAGATTGAATGCCAGCAAGAGTCACATGCATGTGAAGGACCTTCAACAGCAATACACATGGCATTACCCACCTACCATAGCATCCTCACTGATTTCATCAGTTCCCAATGTTGAAGTCAAACACTAACCAACATACTGAGTTTCTGCCACAAGGCTTGCAATAAGAGGAAAACTCAGGCACGATCCTGACTAGCTCAGCAAAAACAAAAAACCCAAAAACACAAAGAAGAAAGAGGAACATGGATAGGGAGAATGGCCAGAATCAAAAAGAAACCCCCACCTGAAAGTTTTTTAACAAGTTCCCCTTCCTGAAACTAATTTCAATGTGATTGGCAAAGAAACTCAACAAACATGTAAGGTAACCAAACAAATGTTGTGTCAGTTCCACTCAAGCCAAAACAAACAAACAAAAAAAAAAAAAGTGTGGTCATACCCTAGTGAGTATCACGAACATCATAGCATATCATCACCTTTTATCATGAAAGGCAGTGATTAGCTACAATCACTCTTCATGAGTCTCATGATTGCAATCAAACTAACCATGGATCTGCATATGAATGCCCACTCTTGTGGCATCACCAACCTTGATGTTGGAGAGTGACACCATTTATTTCTCTGTAACAAGTAGAGACAAATCTAAAGATTCCAAACAAATCCAATGACTACAGAGACAACTGATAAAACTCAAACCACTACCAGTGAAAAACCTGGAACTAAAGCCATTCCTGAGAAGCTGTGATCATAGACTGGGACTACAAAATGAGTCCTGTTAGTAAGTTACCCAACCTTCAACTACATGGCAACTTTCTTCGACAGTTTCTCACCCCAAATTTCTGGGTATGAGATGCACAACAGGTGATAAGCACAATCCAGCTCTGTCATAGCTACAGTGAGTCACATTCGAGCATGGACTGCAATACCTTGGAACTTGACCATGATGTGACACTACAAAAAGTAGTGCATCAATTCTGCCAACATGCTCAACAGCCAAAAAAGGTACTCAATGTGACTAACCTGTGCTAGAACGTAGAACAAGACGAATCCCCTCAGTTTCACCTCCCTTTGAAGAACTTAGGGCTTTCAATCTGCCTTGGAGGGAGTGCCGTACTTCACCTGCAAAATAGTCACAACGCACCAAAGAGTAAGAACAACAAAGAAGCAGCAAAGAACTGACTAGAGCAAGCAGACACAAAAGAGTGAAAATGTTCAAATTGGGGTGAGCATGGACAGCAATGGTAAAGAAATACTCCAGCCATGATTGCAATGATATATGTCATATCCTCTATCTGTCAGAGCTGGATATGTGATAATCATTTGGAAACTGAGTCTAATTCACAGATTTGGATAGTGAGGTCCTTACTAGCAGAGACAGAAGCAGTTCTTCCTTCCAACACAATACTCAGCCCCCGGCTGCTACCAGATTTATCCCGCTCCATGTCTACAATAATGGGAGCACGTGTTGCACCATTTTCTCCTGTTGGCTGCAAAAGTTGCCAAAACCAGTATTTCAAAGCATAAGATTAGTACTTCAGAAAAGCCTGTTAGACTCTTGCCCTGCAGATAGTTCTGTCTGATCTGCAGCCCCCTCTGCTGCACTGGCAATTCAAGGCATCCAATAAACCAATTTGATCCTAGGGAATGATTCAGCCAAAAGAGTTATGGCTTGCCCCTAAATGAGGGACTATTTCACTCTGAAAAAATCTTACTCCCAATTTCAGCAAGATCCTCTGAAGCTCCACTTCCAGCACTAATTTATAGAAAGCTTTTAGGATTGCCACAGGGTCAATAAACATGGAAAGAGCAAATGATGACTTTTAGGACTCATACTTCTGCTTTCACAGGGGAATCCCCCTTGCTTACCGTTATGGGAAGGGAAATTTGCAATACTCTGCAAAGAGTAAAGGCTTTATAAGGAGTGAGACAGTTCTCTCAGAGGAACTTCAAAGGAGATCCAACTGTAATCAGACCATGGAGAGAAACCAAAAGAAAACCTCAGAACACCTGAAGATGCTAAGAAATCTTAGCCCTTCTGAAGATGCAAAAAATTATGGAATGAATCAACAGGAAATTCAAGTCATGGAGCTACATACCAGAACAGGATAGCCCATAAGGCTGTTGAGAACTGCAGACTTTCCTGCGCTCTGGAAACAATTACAAAAAAACAGGCATTGTAAGAGCTCTTCCTTTTGAGTTTCCCACTATATTAATGCCCATGTCTACTTAGTTTCAGGGAGTGGATGTCACAACTTCTGTGTGTCTAGCATTCTGCGATGCAATGTGGGTCACACTATCTTCATGGATCGATCTGCAGTTTGAGCAACTCCTTGCAGCATTGCATGGCTCTTCCCTAATTCTATCCCCTCGTGCCATTATAACTTTCACCCTTGCATGGAATTTTTGGCAGGTGAGAGAGTCAGGAACGCTGTGGAATTCTGGTCACCCTTTTATTCTCTCTGTCACAAATGAAGAGATAATAACTTCTGTGTCCTGAAATCTCAATCGTTAACAAGATCATGCTGCCTCTTCTCAGGTCTCGTACAGCAATCTTGTTGGAAACATGCAAACCGAGGTTCTTCTCAAATCTCTTCATGCCAGCATCTTACATTGCTTTTTTTAGATACTCGCTCTTAAGTGTCTATGCGAGAGCCACAGCAGCTCGTGGTTCACCTTTTCATCGTCGATTTGTCTTCTTTTCTCCTTTGCCTTACAAAGAAGACTTTCTCCTAGAGAAGTCCGGAAGAGATATCTACACGCCTGGTACAAATTTCCGGTTTCGACAATACTTCCTGATCTAAAAAGAACAAAAACACATTTCACGAAACACAAGAAGAACAAAGTGGAGACGCGCCCAACAACATACCATATTCCCGAGCGGAACAACAGTGAGAAAAGAAGTTCCGGATTTCGGCGCTTCTGCTTCACCATCCTCGTCTGCCAAGAGAGCCGACGCCTGCTGCATCGACTCCGAGAGCTGAATCAAGTTCTCCATCGCGCCTGAAAACCTATCGGCGGCACCTTTATTGCTTCCCATAATGACAAGGCTCCGCAGATCTGAATGTCCGAAACCACTACACAATTGGATCTACTCTCCACCGCTCACAACACGATCAGACCTACTCAGCAAAAAGAAACAAAGTAAAAAACCATCGACACTACACACCGGTTGCCACTTTCCTCTCAGCTCATTACAAGAGCAACACTCTCAACTAGGGCAAATGGTGGCGAGGGGGAGGGAAGAAACAAAACACAACACAACAACCGGACACAACAAACTCCCTACACCTTACAAACAAATGGAGAAGGAACAACAGAAAGCCAGGTTTCTTGACATCAAAACGTGCAGCTTCTCGCCATCTATCCGATCCCAACGCGAACACATCGACATTGTCAGTCCGTGCTCCGCATTATCAACTTCCCCGCTCCGTGACTCAGTGGATCTGGAGCCCCAAAAACAAAAAAAAGCTGCAAAATGCACTTCCACTTCTTCACGCTCTCGTTCGTTCTTTCTTTCTTGCTTTCTTCATCGTCGTTGTCTCCCCGGTCTGTCGGGGCTGAGTCCGTCCCCCATCTTTCCCTTAAACACTCCCATCTTTCCCTTAAACATTCCCATCTTTTGACGGCACCTCAGTTCACCCAGAACGCAACGTGCAGCAGTAGTAAACTCCAATGACTCACGAAGTTTTTCTTTTTTTTCAAAAATAAAATTCCGTTTTGGGCTTTCTTTTACATTCCGTCTGGTGTGCTGTTGATTGATTGAATAGCGTCTCGTAGACTCCAGGTAATGCATAATGCATAGGGTCCTGTCCCCACACCCCACCATGAAGGATGAATGATAAGTGGTCACGAAAAAAGTTTTCTATTGGGTTTCAGTTCCCTACTAGCTAACCACAATGGTTAGCTCAGTTGCTTTTTTTCTCCCCTACCTACCTACATACCTACCTACTTACCTAGTACTTACCTATTTTCTTACCTACATACGTATGAGACCTATTATCTACTTACCTAATAGTTACCTATTTTCTTACCAACCTTCCTATGGATAAGACCTATTTTCTTACCAACATACCTATGGATAAGACCTATTTTGCTACAGAATTGGTTACCAAGTTGAAACCAAATATTAACAGAGTAAAGGTTCATCCATAACTGAGTAGTAAAAGACATCCAGTGGATGGCATGCTGGTGGGTGCTGGTTCATTGTGGCCCTTTTTTTTTTTTGGCTCTTGTCTTTTATTTGAATCCCGGGGAGTCTCACTAACTCGGGTTGGTTGGTGAGACCTACCGTGTAAACACTCAACACCTGTACCAAATTTCAGAGTGTATGTTCTAAACCATAATTCTCCCCCTTTCACCAATGGGAGGGGGTTATTTTATACAACGGAATGGTCAAGCTGCTGCGCATTATGTTCGGTAGGGTGGAGCTAGGACATGACGCACCAAACAAAATGGGCAAGGGCAAGGGCATTATTCCATGTCGTTAAGGTTTTAGGTGGCAAATCGAGTGTTTAGGAAACAAAATTATATTCAACAAACAACATTTTGGTCACGATTATATTTGTGTAATGATCATCATCGGAAGATTATGTCTTATAATGTGATCAAGAAAATGACATTATGTGCTATACCCTAGACCTTAATGTTCTTGAAGTGGATTCTTTCATTCCATAGGAAGATCTTTCATATTTTGACACAACAATTGGTTTGAAGATTGAATGAATGGTGCAAAGTTTTGATGGCTTTTTTAAATGTTCAAGTACTATACAATTCACTTGAATCTTTCCTCATTAGGATTCATAATAATAGTACATACCTAAAACACTCATGCAAACTCTTTCTCTTCCACAATTTTTTGTACATCACACAAGAAGCATTTTCACCTTCATATCATTATTCAAAGTTAGTTAGAACATTTCAAGTTGGTTAGAACATTTTTGTTCATCTTGCACAATGCACCCCCTATACACTACATATATGTCCCAACATCTTTACCATAATACTTGGAAAATTATTGCTAGCATAGTTTTTTTTTTTTTGTCACTTCAATCTCATTATGTGATGTATTTCAACTTGTTTTATTTCTCTCTTCATTTTTGTCAATGTTTTTTTGTTGAATAATATTTCTTCCTCACTCCTATCCACGAATATCTTTCTCTTTTTATTTGCATGTAACCTCTTGTTTTAGTGTTTATCTGTCCTTTTGTATATATATATATATATAATTTTTTTTTCATTCCACATATTTGTTTTCAGTCTCTCTCCTTTTGGTTGTATTTCTTCGATCATTCCATGCATTTATTTTTGTATTTTTTAAATTCTTGCTTTTTTTTTTCTTTTTTTTCATACATTGTTTTTACATGTTATAATTGAACAAGGTGTAAATTTTTTTTAAATTCATGCCCATAGATGAAGATGATGAAAAAGAAAAATAATTTGGAATGAAAGCATTGCTCATGTTGGACAATCTTGAAAAAAAATGACACACATAGGAAGGTTTTAAATCAGTCAAATTCAATTAGCAAAAAGACTTTCAATTCAATCATAAACACGTTCATCAAGATTTATTTGCAATTGCACTTAAATTTCTTAACAAATGTTTTTAGTATCACTACAAAATGAACCACTAGTTTGTTTTTTTAATTATGAATGTCATCTACGTTTGAAATCCATGACAACTTAAAATAGAAGTCAAATGTTTATGGCATTAATGATCTTTCTCCAATTTGAAAATGTATAATTAAATTAAAGTTGTGAATTACACTTTTAAGATGGATGACAAAATGTCATTCTTAAAATCAAGGAAAACATTAATTTTTTATAAAGTTAAACTATGAAAAAGGGGTTGAAATGTGAAGTGAAAGTGAGCAAATGAAAAGACATTCCCACATGAAATGAAAATTTGTTCAAGTCAATGGGAGACACTCTCACTTCACTCCCACACTAAACACGCATTTTGGGAATTGGGAATTATCTTAAGTGGTAGGTTTTAGGGTTCAAACCTTGTTCAAATTGGGCCTTTTTGACAATATTGTAGTACCTAGGTAGCTTTGACAAATTTTTGTTGAATAATTAATTTAATCCAAAATTCGGCAAGTATTTTTTTAATTTTGAAATTTTCAACATATGTGTGATATATGTAATAAAATTTGTTAGTATTTTAATGATATTTCATTCTATTAGTGGTCAATTAGATGTAAAGTAACTGATTTGGTTAGGCAAGTCCTTGGTTCAAAACTCGTTGGTAGTTTAAATGTGTTTTTGAAACTTTTGGCAAAGTTGAAAATAATTTAATTTATGCCAAAGCCACCTAGGTATTATGGTATTGGAAAGGTTTGAATAGTACATGTATAAAACAATGTTGCATTCCCAAATTTAAGATTTCAAACATGAGTTTTGACCACTTGAAAGGTTGGGATTCAAATTACCAAAATGATTCTTGACCACTAAAACATGCAACAAAGGTGCCAAATTAACTAAATTTTGGGAGCTTGATATGTATTCATGAAGCTATTTCCAATTATTACACCATTTCTTTAGGCATCTTTCCAATTGAAGTTGAAATAAAAAAATTATGAGGACCCAAAATGATGTAATTAAATAATTTTAGGACTCCCTTTTGCTAAGTTTCATGATAAAAGGTGTCATTTAGATGTAGCCTTCATGGGGAGAATTACATAGTAGAAAGTAAGAAGAAAATGTTGAATATCCACATCTACACCATTGGTGAACTTTCTAAATCCATGAGATATCCATGATCAATTTGGGTCCAAATGCATTAACACCCTTTTCTTATGGTTTGTGCATTTTGATCATGCATACGTGAATTCAACTTGATAAATTCATCCCAATTTCATCTCAAAGCTCCCACATAACCTTCTTTGTTCCAATGTATGAAGTTTAAAAGTGTATTTCAAATTTCCAAATCTTCCTCAACACATTATATTTGTAAAATCGCATGAACCCCAAATTGAGCACAATATTTAAAGAAGGCATTTCAATAGGGTATGAAACTAATTTTTACATCAAAAGTGTGGGTGAAATTAGTTTTGACCTTATGTGCATTTGTTAGAAAACTTCAACAAATGGAAAATTGTGTGCAAGCCTAACCTTGCATGTGTTTGAGGTTTCAAGTTCATGTGTGAACTTTTATGTTTATGTGTGAACTTTGTGTCGTGATTTTGTTGTTAAATGTAAACTTTCATGCTCGTTTGTGAACTTCAATAAGTGTTTTGATTTTGTTGTTGAATGTGAATTGTTGTAGAAAAAAGGTTAGTATTAAGTGATTGGAGGAGAAAATATGTGTTTAAAAAAAAATTGTGCATAAGAGGTATCGATTGTAACAAGAATGCCACGTTTAAAAAGTGCGCAAAATGCAAAAATGTTTGGAGGTTTAATGTTGAAAATCAACCCATATAATAGGTGAGGAATAGGAATTTAATATTATTAAACATTTTGCTTGAAAATGAGAAAGAATGATGGAATTAGTGTTCCCATCTATGGGAAACAATGATTTCAAAGATTAAATAATTTCTACACTTAGCACTTTCATGAACTTGAATTTTTATAGGAGGCATGTTTATTGTTATTGTGGTCTTAGTCAGTTGTTTGTTGCAATCTATGTGAAAGATTGCAAAAACATTTTGAACATTTGGCAACCCTATTTGGTGTGTGGGTCTTACAATCCCTTAAATATTTTCCTAATGAACTTTTATTTGTGGCAAAGTTGCCATCCCCATCCACCCCAAAACTTTTGCATTTCCAAAATATGAACCTCAATGTTGTGTCCACACCTTACTTCTACCTTTTTGTAAGGCCATTGTGATAAGCCATATTCTACCACACCTACAACTCCACAAAAACTCTTCATTATTAAGGCATCTATGATTAAAGGTCGATATAAAGCAATTGGCAAGAATGTGGAATGGCATGCCCTTTAAATTATTAATGGTGACAACCTTTATTACCATCCATCAATTATCTAACTAAGGTTTAGAAATCCTTTTTAAAACAATTACAATTTGAAGTGGACATTTTGAATTATTATTTATAAGTGCAAGATTTAAAAAAACCCAAGGATGAAAAGATGCAATTATAATTTTGTGTACCTATGTAACATTTTGTAATTCATACAAAGGATAAACATTTGAAGTGTTTTTTAGTTTACAACTCTAAGAGTCATGGCTTTGTGTACTTGCTTTTAAATTCAATTTAGGGTGAACCATTTGAAATTCCTTGTGGTATGCAACTCAAGGTTAAGTTTTTAGGTATCATTGATACAAATCTATTCATTTTAAGAACAAACAATTCAAGTGTTTTGTGGTGTGTAGATTACGGATCCATTCTAGATCTACCTATTTATGTTTTAACATTCAATTTAAGGTAACCATTTGAGGTTCCTATTGGTATGTAGCCCAATGTTGAACTTTGGGTACCATTGATGCATTTGTATTTGTCTTATGAACAAGCAATTGACATTTTTTTGGTTTACAAATCAAAGATCCAAGGATGTTCTTTTTCAAATTGAATCATTAGATAATATTCAACAAAGTTTTCACATGTTATTTGCTACAATATTCTTAAGTCAAATTCCTTAAAATGATATCTTACAAGGAGTTATATAATATCATTTAAGTTGTGAAATTTGTCTAAAAATGTTGTTTTTGAACCTTGATGTTGTATTCTTATGCCATAAGTTTAAACATTATGAAACCACCTTGGTGCATCCTTATTCATTAAGGGGTTTCCAATGATACAAATAGTGCAATGGTGTTGTTATGGTTTGGGAGCTTTCAATGTGATAAACAAATACAACAAACAAATTACCTTCCTTCATAGATAAATATTCTTGTGGTTTATACAATTATTCCAATTGAATGAAATTGGAAAAAGAATATTTGGTATACCTTCTTTAGCTTAAATCCAATTTTCATTTTCAATTTTGAATTATTGTTCAATTTCCAATGACAAAAAAAATGTGAAATTCAGTATGTCCTATACCTAAATGTAAACATGTAAAAAACCAACCTCATACATTTAGATGATTTCTTACAATACAATGGGTTTACTTGCAATGATGATGTGGCAAATTGGGATTGGATACAAAATCTATGAATTTCACAATGACCAAAAATATTAATGACAAACCAAAATGTCAAATTGTATCATCATGTAAAGGTGAGACTAATTATTGTACATGATTATGTCATTTTGAAAACATTCAAGTCTTTCAAAAACTAAAAAAATAGTGAAAGAATGTGCACTAGTTTCCCTGAAGCTTTTATTTGGATTTATTGAAATTTCAATGAAAAATTGTTCAATATTCAATAGTTCCTAGATTATATGCTTAAACATCACAAAGCCACCTCCTTGCACCTTCTTTCACCAAGGGCTTTCCAATAGTACCAAAGTGTGATGGGGGGTGCCATGGTTTGGCACGTTTCAATGTGACAAATAAATAACCTCATTTAATAAATACATTACCAAAAATAAAAATGAAATTGCTTTTATATATGAATTTGTGAAATGGTATTTTTCATGTTGAAACTTTAAAATTATTTGAATTTTTTATTTTCATTAGGATGGACTACCATGAGATTAAGTTTTTGGGTAAACTACTGAGGTGGGTTGTAACATTTTTACAAAAGTGTTGCTACAAATGGTGACCTAAGAAGTGCCTATATCTAGATGTGATTAATTTAATTATTTTTATTTAGAAAAATTGTGATTTTTATTTTGTAGAAATCAACAATGTTTTGTGTTTGTTTTTCATTTTTTCAAAAGAAAGTCACCACGTTGTGAAAATTCACCCAAAAAAGACGTTGCTTATGATATTTTAATAAAATTATTTAAGGTATTTCTAATTTTTCATATTTGAATTACTTATCTAAAATGCTATAAAAAATCTATGGAAGTTTTCATTCATGATTTCTTTTTTCCACATTTCAAATGTTGCGTCATTGACTAACATTTAGAGATGGATTTAACATCAGAATGCAACAAGTTTTAGAACATGTCTAAACACCTTCTAAAAAATTAGTTAAAAACATGCTACCAAATTAAAAGAAAAATCCAAATTAATGTCATGCATTTTTTTCAAAACAAAAAAAAATTCCACATTTTGGGAAAAATTTACACAAAATGGTTCCCATTATGACTTGTACATAATTTAATATGCACAAAATTCAAATGAAAGAGATAAGGACATGACAAATTTTGTTAAAGACACATGGAAAAAAACAAGATTATACAATTGACAAGTGAGGTCTTGATTAACAATTAATCTTTCCACATACATATCCCATCAAATCTACATGAGAGTACCAAGGTGCAATTCAAGTAGTAATTATTATATATGATCAGAAGGACAAGGGGATGTATTTATTGTAAATTAACCAATCACATGAATTTAATTTCTTGTTAAGTATTTGAAACATATTAGCTTAATGTGTTAAATTCAAAATTTAATTTAGACATTTCAATTGTTTAAGGTGAACATTTTATTTTTCCCCAATGATGAGATTTGTTAGGTTTTGTCACCTTCACCAATGCAATATGTAACATGATCTATTATCTTACTAAAAAACCTTTCATTAAAGATTTCCATTTTAAAAGATAGAAGCCATAAATTGGCCCAACATTTAATACAAATAATTAAAACAAGGTATATATCAACAATAATTATGAATGTTTGGAATCAAAATATATTTCAATATAAATCACATCATTCATACAAAAACATGTTTTTTTGCTTGATTTTTAGTAAAAAAAATAGCCAAAGTGATAGGCATAAAAAAGACCACCTTGTTAATCTAAATAAGTCAATTTGGATTTTCCATTGTGACTAGGGTGATCATTTTTATTAGTAGAATACGTGAGACTATTTCACTAGTCATTTTGTTTAGCAAACATTAAACCATTTGACTAATTGAATTTCTACCTAAATTTAAATCACTTATTTTTTGGATTATTATTTTTAAATACATTCGAAGTAGGTAAATAGTAAATAGGTTTACATGTAAGTTGTTAAAAAACAATTAATTACATAGGTGGCAACCTTAACCTAACCTAACTTACCTATTTAATTTAATAGACATGTCATTTAGGCCATGGGCCTTTTGTTAAAATGGACAAGGTAGTCAACTTGGACATTTTAAAAGACCATGTAGTAATGCCTATTGGATCAAAATTTTTTTTCATCAATCTAGTAATGATCTTAAATCATTAGTGTATAGATGAAGTCATTAATGTAAATCAAAAAAATAAACATTGAACCTAGTATCCAACATTTTTAAAAAATTATCATTTTGTAAGGTTGTATGTAATTAATTTTTAATTACATGCAATAATATTTATGCAAATACTATACACAATATTTTAAATATTATTGAAATCTCAAAATATATGGAACCTAATAAATATACCCATTAAAAAAAATTATGAAAAAATTTATTTAAGTGTTTCATATGATTTTTCAAAGCCTAATGGGTCCCAAAAAATCAAGGTGTGATGTTCTTAATGGTACCACCCAAGGAAACTCTTACCTTATATACGGTATGAATTTATATTTTATACATTTGTATTATTCTATGGGGTTCCCATGGTGGCAAGTGGCATTTGAACCTTATTTCAATAGTCATCATTAGCAGCAAATTAATAATATCTCAACCATCTAATAAAATGTGAATCAAATTTTGACATTTGTTCACTTGTGAAGGCAAATTATATTGTGACATATGACATTTAAACATCATCTCAATATTCATTCATTGTTATTAATAAATCAATAATATCATAACCATCCAATGAAATGTGGATCAAATTTTAACATATGTCCACTTGTGAAGGCCAATTATAGGGTGACATGTGGTAATTTTAAAGCCCCAATTTGATTATAAATTTTTTCATTAATTAGGTAGGTAGGTCATTCATAGGTAGCATGGTAAGGTTAAGCTAGTAGGTAGCTATAAGATAATTCAATGTTGTGTTTGGGTGTAACCTTTAGGTTTAAGCTTCTTTCATTGGCTCATCTCAAATGGAATTTGGTACCTAGTTTGTGAACAAGACAAATGCACTTACTTATATAATACGCACATTTGGAATACATGGCAAAAGTATTGAAATAATTTACATTTAGTTGCAAGTGCAACTAATGTAATTGCAACCTACATGCAAATACTACATTCTACCTTTGCCATATTGATTTAATTTACCTACTAGCTATATTAATTATATTATTATGATAATAATATTAATTGGTTAATAATTATTAATATTAGTAATTTTAATTAAAATTGTAATTAAATTATAATATAGCTATGATTACCTATAATAGTTAGTAATTAGTAATATTATAATATTATTATATAACCTAACCTAACAAATGTAACCCATTAGGCATATGTATATTAATGTAATTAATAATATTAGAATAAAATAAAGTAAAATATTCTGAAAAATAAAAAATATTTTAAAATAATTATATATGATTCCCTATCATTATTAATAATATTATAATATATTTAAATTAGGGTATTTAAAAGTTAAGTAATGTAACTTATTGAACATAAAATTTTAATTTAATACTAACAACTACTTAGTTTAAGCTTTTAATTAATTTAGTTATGATTAGTTTAATCATGTTAATTTAGCCATGCATAGCCTATGTAAATATATTGGGACATTAATTTAGGTATGTGTTAACTTAAGCCATTATTTTTATGACACATGTTCATTTTGTACAACATTAATTACAAGTTAGTTGCAAACAACACTTAGGTGTATGCAATTGCAGAGTGACTGATTGTAAATAACAACATTCTTTTAGTGCAATGGTCAAGATTCATACTTAAATTACAAGTTATTGTAGCTTGAATTTCCATTTGACCATGTTAGGATCTAAATCTTTTAGTTACAATAACAATTTAAATATAATGTGCAATAGATATAATAATCACAAAAATTATTGTTTAAAATAAATTTTTTGATACAAGCAACCACACGTACTGCATTTTTTTTATTTTAAACATTTTTCCATTTAAATAAGATGCATTGGTCCTAAAGGTGAAAAAATTCAATTACCATTTATTTGGAATTTTTTTTGTCATTCTTATTTTCCCAAATCATATATAGTTAAGTCATTGGAAAAAGAGTCCATTAGCTATTAATTAATTATATTTTCAACATTGAACAATGACTTTCATTCTTGTACAATGAATTAAGTGATGCTATATAAACTTCATTAGTTATGGATGAAAAATAAGGCTTTAGAATGATCAAGATGACAAGTTAAACTACAAAAACTATTATATGATAATATTATTTTATGTCAAGAAATAATTAAATCCAAGTCTTGTACATATGGTCTAAAGTTTATTTTGACATTTATGGATCTATCACTAATACATTTATGATTTCCTACAAAAATAAATGTATGTCTTATTAATGTATTCAATCACATGTTATTTTGATGTTTAATGATTAGTTTTATGTATAATATTTCATTTTTCCTTTCAAATGAAAAAAAAAATTGCATTGGGAACATGTAGTTATGTTTTTGCTTTAAATTATTTTTACAACTATGAATGTGTTACAATTTTATTATTTTTTCACTTCAAAACAATTCCATTACCTTGAGTGTCATTGTTTGTGAAAACATTTTTTCAAGGCCATGAATGTTGTTTGTAAGTATGAATTCAAAATTGAATGAAAAATTAATCAAGTTGGCTACCAACTAACTCAAAGATGGCAGTGAGTTGTTACTTTGAAAAAAACTCAAATAAGATAAATCATTCAAATTTTGTGTTATGATTGAAATTTGAAATCAAAGAATCACAAATGAACATCCCCTTATAAGATTCTAAATTTGGATGAAATGAGAATGGATAAAGTATTGAAATAATAAAAATTAAGCATGTCTCTAATTTGACCACCAAATGCTTACAAAATTGTTTTATTTTGGAAAGCCCAAAACAACTAAATTTAAGTCATGTTAATTTGATCATATAGGGTCATAATTTTAAAATGCGCATAGAGGCACTTTTCTAAGCAATGATTTTTTATGTTGTATTTTTAAGTTTGGAAAAGTCAATAACCTATGGTGAGTAAGTGATAAATGATTTTGACCTTTAATATTAAAGGTCAAAACACCACAAAGGGGAAGGAAAACCTTATAGAATTTCAAAACATTTTCAATTTTATGACCACATGAGAATTTAGTTTAAGTCCTAATGGAGAGTAACAAACTTTCTTATGTTGCAAGGTTGGTATCATCACCAAATTAACATGTTAGTGATATTATAAAATATATTACCTAATTTCATAAATGAGTGTTGCAACCTTAGCCTTAAGTTCATGAATAAACATTACATTGTCATGTTTTCTATGTCATAATCATCTTTGGATTCTTATTTTAAAGGTTAGATTGTAAAGCAATGACACATGTTTTTGTTAACTTCAAGTCTCACAAAGTATTGGAAATAACATTTGCAAGGTTTCTAAATGAAATAACTAAACAAAAATCATTGGTGAAATTGTTTTTACCCAAAATTATTTTAAACTACCATGTGTTTTGGTTAATATTATTTTATGTTTATATATTTCATAATTTTAATGTGTGAACTATATCCCTTTCTTTGCCAAAGCTAGTGTTTGAAAAATGATAAATAATGTAGATCCTTATATGTAATTTAAATCCAAAACCATCCTTGCAATGATGTCAAAGTAAAAAGTTGGTATCATATTGAAACAATCACATTTTATTTTTATTTCAATATCTAATCATGGCACAAACTTTTTTTAATCTTCTCCAAAACTTGTGTTTTGTGCCAATTTAGGCCAAATTACTTTAAAATTTGACCTTCCAAGCTTTTATTATTTTTATCAAATTGTAATGTGTGTCAAGGATTTCAAAATGCTTTTCACTACCAAATGAAACATCCATGACAAACAATCAACATGCTTTCCCTTCTTGGTAATTTTTTTTTTTGCATTTCACATTTATTATCAAATCATTTTATTATACATTCCATGAATGCCTTTCATATAAGTTGGAGATGCCCAGGTCTTTCAGCAGACCATTTATACAGAAAGAAATATATGAGCTTACTACCCTCTAGTGCTCTAACACAATATATGATAGAGAAGTTACATCCTCATGACTTAGCATATCTTAATCTTCATAGCCATTTAAATAACCCTTAAAAGAGCAGGTATAACTGTAACTTAATGTGTAACTCGATGTAATTATTTAATTATTTAATTGTAAAAAGGGGTAAGTTGAATGGTCATGGTGCATGTGCACCATGTTAGGTCATTCCTTGTAATTAAATGTGGAATCACATGGGGAACCATGTGATTTTGTTTCCTTTGGATTAATAAAATATGGAATCTCATGGGAAACATGTGATTTTGTTTCCTTATGATAAATTATGTGGAGGATAAATTTTGGAAGTTTCTTGATTTGTTTCCTTGGGATTAATTAAATATGGAATCTCATGGGAAACATGTGATTTTGTTTCCTTATGATTAATTATGTGGAGGATAACTTTTGGAAGGTTCTAGACTTGTTTCCTTTGGGTTAGTATATAAAGAGGTGTTTTGTGACCTTAACACACACCTGCTCCCTTTGTAAAGAGTGATGGTTTGGAATACCAAGTTGGGGATGAAAGTTTTTGATTTTTGAAAGGCTTTTGGTTTTGATTGTTTTGAGTGTGATAGTGTGTAGTTCTTGGTTGAGGAATGTTGAGGCTCATCACCTACGCATAGACAAATATGTTCGTGTTGATTGTGTGTAGAAGGAGAGTGATAAGGCTGTATGTACAGACAAAAGGAGAGTGAGAAAATAGATGTGTAACCTATAACATAGATCTCCATAGCTATGTAACAAAATTACATAGTTTCGGTCCCATACCCATTTGTGTCCTACATAACCAAGTGCTCTGAATACAAATCAGAGACTAAAAATTGGTTTGCAAAATCCAGTTCCTAAAACACAAGCATCCTTATAGACAACCTCCCCATTCCCATAAAAATATGAAAATTGCATTGGAAAAAAAGGGGGAAGCAATGACAGGAATTCTTACTTGCGCTTCCGATGGCAAAGCGCCCGGTTTGTCCAATACACTAGCACCTTTGGGCATAAAGTTATTGCCTGCCCAACAAATCATCCAAATTGGTCAGTAAACATTCTGGCCCCAAAACAAATATCCCACCACAATCAACACATAATGAAACCATATCATTTAAGACACCAGTTAGACTATCAAAAATTGGTTGCACATCCAGAACATTAGCTCCATAGGCAACAAAATTCAAGGGTTTGACACTCATAACTCAAACACAAGTGGGAAATATTAAGCAAAACAACAGAGGTTTGGCCCATCTGTTTTCTCCTTATCTATACTAATGGTGCTTTCAACATGGTGGAATTTAAAATCATGGAATTACACCCATTATGGACATTAAGACTAAAATATGAAAAATAAAGCACAAAATTTATTCCCAAGTACTAATTATGCAACTATTGGAATAGTACACAAATGTATATTGTGCACAATCCACTTGAATATTGAATTGATACAACAATGAATGACTTAATAATTTGTATGTTCAAAAAACATGCATGACACACATCCAAATGTAAATTGAACATCAATTTATGGAATGAAAAAAACTTCTTCAATAATGAATGGAAGGGAATATTAAGTTCAAATTTAGAAATATTTCCTCAAAAAAAACTAAAATTATGCATTCAAAATACGGTGTGTGAGGTTGTGGTTAAAATAAAATAATATGCACCATTTTACAATAAACTTGATAATGCCTCCCTTTAAGTCAAGAATAAGTAGTGATATGGGTCAACATCAATGGAGGGAAGGGGCTTTTAGTCACACTGACTTTGATTATTAACTTAGTTAATATGAAAGGTTTTGCATTTGTTGGTTTAAGAATTGTGTTTCACACAAAAAGAATTTCAATCAATCAACAATTGTGTGTGAAACGTGGATTAATAACTAACATAACCACGTTGATTTTGTTT
Source organism: Sphagnum tenellum (assembly GCA_963921925.1). Taxonomy (NCBI): domain Eukaryota; kingdom Viridiplantae; phylum Streptophyta; class Sphagnopsida; order Sphagnales; family Sphagnaceae; genus Sphagnum; species Sphagnum tenellum. Next base: position 16,378,571 of record OY998145.1, read on the forward strand.
TTGTTAAATCTATATATAATCAATCCTTCCATTTTGCACAAGTATTAGAACTTCTCTTCCATTGAAAAGGGACAACGATAGTTAGTATTAGTTTGCTTGGAGGTTAATTCCATTTCATGTTCTAAGGAAAGTTATATTTGAAGTAAACACCTTGTTGCACATGAGATGCATACAAGACTACATAGTATTGTCCCCATTTTGAGAGGTGTTCTAGGTTAGGTTTTTTTTTTTTTTTTTGGGCATGTGTTCATCATTGTAAAAGCAAATTGGCCCCATTATCACTAGCCATTACACCATGGTATGGAATATTTTCACTACCTTGGGTTAGGGACCAAAGGATTTCAAGAATAAGGTGTGTTTATTCCGTGTACACCTTACTTTAAGTGCATTGTTTGAGTTAAAGCATTAGAGCATTTTTATTTTTAAAAAAATTTCTTGCAATACTCAAAGGATGAGGTTCCGACCAAAGGAGTACATTTTGCTTTTTAAAACACCCCACCCTTTTCTAAAGAAAATTTTTATTGGATAAGGTGCCCTCTAGATACACTAGAAATTTTTTGCCCACTCTTTTGGTTTAAAATAGTTAGGCCAAAGTAAAGCTACCAACTGGGTATGTGATGGTGTTTGGTGGCCAGCCCCAAACCCTTTTGGTCTTTCACTTCTGCCCATAATATTTATGGTAATAGAATTATCTGTCAGACGATTAAGGGTCGAGAACGACCAATCTATAGCATGGCTTTACATATAATTCCATATGTTGTGAAGAACTCATATTAGTTAGATATGAGGAAACAACACCCATAGTTCTTCAAGTTATTTCCTCTTGTGATGTGCATCTCGAATCAACCAATTTAATTTTCTAAAAATCAAGCTATGGACAGTCCCAAAATAGATAAATTATGTTGGAATCTCCTCTTTTGGGTTGGTTATACATAGTTTGCAAATAGTAGAATTTAGGGCAAAATATATGAGATAAAGTGAGGAGATATTGGGAACAGGATGGGGAACACATTGGGAACCCACTGAAAACTTGATGCAACAGAATGAGAACTTCATGGGAACACATTGGAAACAACAAAAATCGAACAACCCCAGCCTCCCCTAAAAGGAAAAAAGCCAAGGCCCCATGGGGTGGTGCATGCTGCCTCACCTCATTGGCTACAAGAATTTTTTTTGCTCGTGTTCTTTGCCATTTTAAAGCTTAGGCTACTAAGCAGGGGCATGAACTATGGGTGTATTATATATGGTTTGTGTCTCACACCTCATGCCCCCAATGCTTAAGATGTTTATGGTCCCTTAGTACACACCATTCCCTTTTCAAAATATAATCCATGGTCCATCTGGGGAGGTGTTCAAGGCTTAAGATTTACAACCTACTTGACCTTACAAGTCCAACTTCTCCAAAGGTCCAACAATAGGCTCCAAGAGGTGAATTCATGCCAAGTTTAACAACTCCCTCCAAATGAAGACATTTAAGAAAACCCTAAACCTAATGGATCTTGGAGCACACAATTGTTGCGTAAACCTCACATAAAGATTAAATGCATTCATGGTTCATTTGAAACAAATACAGTGTTGATTAAGGAACATACATGGTTAACTCATATGGGCTAGGGCTAAAAGCACTGGATTTTTTTCAATATATATTTTTCTAAAGTTTTGAAGAAATGTGTTTTTCTAGTCCAAATTTGATCAATTTTGTGAAATTGGGGGGGTGTGGGGGAGGGGAGAATGGCCAATTTTTCTATAATAGAAATTGGAAAAAAAGAAAGAAAGAAAACATTGGCTTAAAGTCCCAATTTTGACAAGAGTGGAACTTTGGGCATGTCATATGGGATAGAGTGTGGTGCTATTGGGAACACATTGGAAACTTATTGGCAACTTGGGGAACACATTGGGAACATTAATTTCTGAAAAATACCATCCCTCACCCTCTCTCTCTAAAAGGAAAACAAATTGGGCCTCTTGGGTGCATGTTGTTTCACCTCATTTCGTTATAAAAAATTTGGTATAAAGTATAAATCCTTGAAATTTCATACCACCTAGTTCAAATATTGGCCCTCAAAAGCATCTCCACCAATAATAATAACATGTTTATCAATGGAAATGAGTTGTGTAATATATCAAGTCTTGGTGTTGGTCTTATTTCACAATGCCACCCAAATTCTTAGACTTCAAAAAGTTTGTATGTTCTCGGCATGATATCAATAGCAAGCATGGGCTTGCCAAGTGATTTCTTGATGTTAGGCTAGGCCTCCTAAAATGTGGCATTCTATTTTTATATGCCACAATTAGATAATATAAGGTTTCCTTGATGTCGAAAATAAGAAGTGAATGTTTTCTTTGGAAATGTTGTGTAGACGTGTTATTGGAGGTGTTCTCATCATACCTGATGTACCATGTCATGTAAAACACCATTCCAACTCCCTCACATTCTTAAATTTGGCTTGTTAATCACTAGTCGTAACACGAAATCCCTGGTCACTTTAGTGATGTGTCGTTTCTATGCTTGCTTCAAACGCGCAGAACAGCTAAGGGCCAAAAGCTAGTGGACGAAAAACACTAAAACTACTCGACCCTTTTCCATAAAGAAAACTATGAAAAACACAATAGCAGTTAACACCCTCTTGAATGGGAGAAATACAAAAAAACTAGTAAGGAAGAAATCTGTTTTGATCGAATGTTTCATCCGCATGAGTGGCGATATCCTCAAATCATTGTGGATTCAAAGATTGTGGAAGAAGTTGTTGCACAATTGTTTTTTCGTCCTAACGACAACTTGGATGCATTGTCCCTGGAGAAATCCATGGCGTTTTTCAAGAAAGTGTTCGACACCACTATTTCGTATTGCATCATCATAAAAAAGGTGAAACAATTTGAACTCACTCTTGATCACACTTCAATTGGTTTGTTGTTTTGTCAAAGGTCTATTGTTATTGATCAACACAAAGGGGCATTTGGGAATACAAAGCTAGTGGGCCTCAACGATCACATTGTCAACTAGTATGTCTGTGTGGGTGTCGCCATCAATCTTCAACGCATTTCAGACATCCTGAACTCTCTTTGTGTGTGGTCGTTTGCGTTTACTGTTGATAGCTCCACGCATCAATTTGTGTCGTACCTTGACATCCGAATCTATGTTTGTCCCAATGGCTCCCTAGAGAATTTGCACCTAATCGCAGTGCCCTTTTACGATCGTCATACAATAGAGAACATTACTACAATGATCTGTCACATTCTAGATGCGCTATATGCACGTTGGCAATCTACAATTATTGCTTTTAGCACCGATGGCGAGAACACGATGAGTGGGCGACACGCTGTGTAGTAACACGAATTGATCACGAGTCTGAGACCAAGCTCATACACATCTGGTGTGGGTTTCATTAGATTGATCTCATTGTGAAGGACATTAGTCATTCCTTGGATGACGGATTATTGTATAAGACCGCCCACAATTTCAGTGTTCATCTGCGTTGCGAACAAAACTTGCAGCTGGAAATGGGCAGTAGGTGCTTTAAAGATACCAATCAATGGGTTCATCTTGAATGCATGTTATCCTGGATGCTCGAACATTGTTGTTGACTATTGATTTGGATTGATGAGAAGAAACTTGCTTTTGCACTGAATGACTCGTGGTGGCTGATGACAGCTGGGGTTCGGCCATTACTCGAACTCGTCAATGTCACCTTGGTAATCCTACAATCTCTTGATATCATTCTCTCGTAGCAAACATTAGAGATCGAAAATCTAGTCGGCAACTTGGCGGGCACAATGAATATGGAACTGGTGGGTACTAACGATGCATTCGAGGCCATGCATGTTTCAGAATTCATTGTTGTGGATCACTGGCGGGTAAAAATTGAGGATGTCTTGTGCCATCTCCACAGCCAAGGATCATGGGCCTGTGATATGTTTTTGGGTTTGGATGTGGTTGATTAAACATTGATCCTGAAGGAGATTGCGCATTTTAGATTGAAACTAGTGTAAGGTATATTGGCTATTCAAGTTGAGCAGGACTCGAATAACAAGGCCGCGCTCGATCTCACTCCTCTTGCGATGTTGTTCCAGCTTGTTGAGGTGGCACCATGTGATTTTATCGATTCGGTTTTCAATCCATATCGAAGTCAATTGGCAAAATTTTGGCCCGATGAAAATATTGATCTCATTGAATGACATCAATAGGAACTTTTCACTGCTTACAAGAGAGAACTCAACTTTAAGTTCCTCATTGATGAACAAGATCATACAACGTTCTTCAATATGGGATGGGATGATTTGAAGGGACATTTTGAGCATTTGTGAATGTTTTGCAGTGGATTGGCAAATGCTTTCACCAACACAATAAGCATTGAATTGAATTTTAACATTTTGAAATGGGAAAAAAATGACTTTCGATAGTCAATGATGAACCTGATGTTAAAAGGCATCTTTCAAGCCAAGCAACATTGTGTTGTGATGGGAATACCTGTTCCAACTGGGGTCAATGATGGTGTTGGGGCCTAATAGAACAAGCAACTGACATTTTTATAACTTACGTCATGAAAATTGATTAAATTTAAAGCAATTTGCCACTTTTTATTTATTGCCAATTTTGAAGATTTTTGGACGTAAAATTTAAGCTAAAAGTGGTAAAATCGGCGTTTGCCATATCTTAGGAGGCTTGTGTTAGGCATTCATGTCAAAGTTCTTGAAGGGATTCTATTTGTCATTAATAGTTGCACAAATGGATTTGATGCCCACAAGAAGGGATAAAAGGAAGAATTACAATTGTTGTTCATCAGAATTCGCAAATGTGCATTCCTTGCATGTTTCACAAGACTTGAACATATAGAATGTGTTTTTAATAAAAAATCTAGGATTGCATCTTCAACATTACAATTAAAATCATCCAATTGAATTAGCGAATAGGTTAATGAAGTCATGATGGAAAATGATATGGGGCATCAACAAACATGATGTTGTTAAATTCATTGCCAATCTTGGAGCTATCCAAAAATTCTAAGAATATGGGAAAAGTGCTAAAAACACAATATAGAAAGCTCTTTAATTCTATGAATTCAAACCCCCACAATGTACTAGTTTTTTACCTTTTGAATTGTTAGTTGTTGCATGAAGGTTTTTGTTGGAACATGACATGTTGAACAATGCATGCAAATCCATTTTTGCAAAATGCCATCATCAAAATTTTGACAAGGGCAAAGTGAAAATTATTGACAAAAGCTACCCAACAAGATTCCTTGGTATTCTAACAATTCAATGACCTAGTTGAAATGCAATGAACAAGTCATATTAAACATGTAAAATAAAAAAGTGTGTCATTTGAACTTCAATGAGAGCAACAATGCAGATGGTTACCTTAATTTCTTTTAAAGTTATCATTATTGATCAAAAAGATCATGATGGTCTTGTTCACAATTCATAAAGCACAACTTGCCTCTATAGAAGCGTGTGAGTGCTTTAAGCCTTGCAAGGAGGAAGAATTGCAAAAGTTATGAGCAAGGTTGAATATTGGCCCCTTGCTTATAACATGAAAAATTAGTTAAAACACAATTGCTCCATTTCCAAACTACGTAGAAACAACAAAATAGTATCACCATGTTAATTCTAATGAAATGCCTCGAGGGACAATAAACTAGAGATAGATATGGCAAATATTAAGTAGATGTAAAAGCAAATGCAAAATGTAACTTAGTGAAGTTCACATTTTTATTCAATATGATCGTTAGCACCATTATTCACAAAAAGTTTTACTAAGCATGTTCTTTGTGGATATTTGTCAATATATGTGATTAATTGCACAATCTTTGCTTTTCTCCTTCATTAAGCTTACAATTTAAGATATATTATCTCCACGTGCCATTGCCCATTGTTCCACACATTTATAGTTGAATAAAAAACATATACATATTTGCCCAACACCCAACATAGGATGAAAACCTCACCTTCACAATTGTAACCAATGTGTATTGCTATTGGCTTTTGAACATACCAGACTAGTCTTGGTATCATGAGGTTTTCATTTTTCATATCTAGAAGGTATGATTGTTAGGTACCTTTAAAAAAATTTCAAACCAGTTAGAAACTGGTATTATGTCCAAAGGATGATTTTTGCTTGGTATATGGTAGGTATGAACCTAGTAAGAACTTGGTATAATTACCTCAAGTCTCATACCAAATTGATATTGGTATAGGGCTAGTATTGCTTTGGGTTTAATAGGTATGTGTTTAAATACTAGTATTCATACTAATATTATATAACCAAAATGCACCCTATACATTGATACAACCTTGGTTACATTATCTTACATTTCAAGTTTTCAAACATAAAATACTAAAGGTTCTTTAGAGGGGGAAATAATCAAATTAGGGTTTTATGAAAAACAAATTTTCCATTCCATGAACAACTAGTTTTTTTTCCTTTTCCAATTTTGTGATGTATCCACATTAATGATCATCCACGTGTGGAATTAGCCACATTTGGCTATTGCAAATCAAACAAGAAAGTAGAAAGATTTAAGAATCATGTTATATTTTGGTGACAATGCAAGAATCTATTGTCTAATTTAAGGTGCATTCACACTTGGTGTTAAAGACTTTTGTGTTGAATCCCTTAACACCATGCTAGTCATTTAGAACTTACACCTACTTACCATGAACAATTTATGTGAATTCAACATTCATTTAACATTAAACTGTTACCCATTCAACATTAGATGCCACCTAAGATGTCACCTAGATTTTCATGTAAAACTAACATTTTCAAGTGTGAATGTACCATAAACATGACAATTTCAACGGAAAAAAAATCCTTCAGAGTTGGTCAATTTGATGCATCTTTCCACAAAATTCATTTGAGTGGATCACATTGGATTGTTTTTGTCATCAAGTCCCAAAATTTTGCACTAACTATAGATGGGTGTTGGTAATAATGAACACCCAATTCAGTTCCAATTGTAAGTTGCCACGTGCTTTTCATGGGGTTGATATTGGTGTTGTTTAAGCTAATGAGTGTTTGTTGCCTACCATGTCAACCATGGGCTTTTTATGAACCACTTGTTTATTCTTGCATTTTTGTGTCCCAACTATAATATAATAATCTACTAGATTTTTCTGACATTTTTATAAGCTTTATTTTGGAATTTGGTGTTAAATTTTCATTTTCTTCTACTAAAACAATTTTAATGCTGAAACCTATCTAATATTATTTATTTCTAATTATTCATTTTGGGTATTTGAGAGAGCAAAAATGAAATTTTGTTTTACTAGGTTTTAGTACCAAACAATAATAATGGTGTGAATGTTGATATGTGGGACATGGCCATTCACACTTGGATACCCTATGCACTTTTTGTTTCTTCATTAGTTGGACATACAAACCTCATGCACAAATCCATGAAGGATTTGTTCATTTGTAGCATAAACCATCAAATCAGAATGTCAGTATTTGTGTTATTCGTTTGATAATGTTGGTTTTTTCATCAATTTTGTAAATTTGCTCAAGTGGTGATCATCCACAAAAATATTTAACTAAATTTGAATGATATTCAATATATTAAAGTAGAAAATCAGCATTTTTTGTTCCAAAATTTTGTCAAAATGAAAAGTGAATATTTGTTGCAAAATTGCAAAATTTCTCCCCAAAAATTGTTAATTAAAACCACATTTGGACTTTAATTTCAATTTGGTAACATTTTTGAACCATCTATTATTTAGGTAGGTTTTAAAAAACTATCATCATTTAATGTTAAATGCCTCTTGGCATGCTAAACCACAAAACACACACACACACACACATCCAACACCCACCCCCCCCATCCCCCCCAAATTGGTGTCATGTGATTTGCAAAGGTGCACACACATCCCATATGTAAAAATGGTACACAAAATTCTTGAGGGAACCTTAACCCACATGTTAATGTCTTTCTTGGTAAATAAAAATATTCAAAAATGTTCATATATGAATTCATATCATCTTGGAAGCCAATATGACTAAGAATGTCCTTTTAAAGGACACAATCTTATATCCCATTCTAAGGTGGTTTTATCTTGCTATTTATAATCATCCATTGATCCCTTGTTTTAATTAAATTACCCATATGTTTAATTATACTTTTACATTCAACCTTTAATATACATGGTTTTTTTAAAAGGTTGACTTATGTTCCCAAAAACAATTTGTGACTAAATCCAAAGGGTTAGACATTTGCCATAGGAACAATTAGGTCCTTCCACATTTGATGACTTTGGTCCTTTTTTTCCCAAAAAATCGTAGATTTATAATTTTTTTTAGAATAAAAATATGATTTATAATTCTTAGAAGTAAATAAAAATCATATTTCAAATAATAGGTACCATGGGTTCAAAGTTGCTAACCTTTGTTTTGGAAAAACATCTTGTTGACTTGAAGGATGTTTTGAATAGGGTGTTCCTAGTTAATTTAAGATTTGGGATAACCCTTTTTTTTGGTTTGTGCAAGGTTTGATGTAGGCCCAAATTATGCCAAGAACTATAAGATGGTGGAGGATGACATCGGGTATGCCATGTAAACAAGTGATCAATAGAAAAATGGCAAGAATAACAACAAAATGAGAAGAACATAGTATAGATTGGTGCTGATGGTGGCAAAAGATGGCAAAGTGTGGAAAACACATCATTGATATATATTTTTTAAAACTACAACTAGTAGGGTCACTAGGAGGGACTCAAAGGACTTAAGGACATTCATTTTTTGGCAAGTGTGTTCATAAATTTTCCCTTCACATTACCAAAATAACTTAACCACTTACATATGTACTTGGGTGAGTAACATGGGTAAATAAATAAATGATTATTATGTACATAAATAAACATGTTTTACTTTGCATTGTCCATGTCTTTGTGTTCATTTTCTTTGCAAAGGATGTTTTAAAAAAGTTTTGGGTTTGGTGATTCGCAAATTGAGGAGCTCTTGAATATGAATTTGGCTCTTGTGGGTGCAAATTCTTTAAGGTGTACCAAAATCTTGTCACAACATCACCTTGTTTTGTCTTTTTTACCTAGCCTTTTTTATTATGTAAAGACACATTTATGGATGATTATGATGGAATCTAGAATTGTAATAGTTTGAAATATAGTCCTTCTAATTTTTTTGACAACGTTTTGATTCATTATTTTTTATGGGGATTAAAAGATAAGGTAAAAAAGGGATTGTAGTAAGGACTAGGCCTTTTTCATACTATGTGGTACACCTTTAAAGGATTTTCACCCTTGTATTTTGCACTAAAGGTGGTCTTCACATTTCTCAAATTGCATAATGATTTTATTTCTTTAAGCTTGAATGTGTGGGTTGTTGATCTTAATCTACATTTGGGCTTGTTGTGATTATGTGCATTTTGTGTTTTCAATGATTAAAAAAGATGGATTTGTGAGACTTGTGAGTAATAGGTTGTAGCAATATATTTTTAATTTCAATTTTTTTTTGTTACAATTCAATTTGAATTGTGTGTCATGTGGGTTATGTATAATTGTTGATTGATCATTAATGCACAACATACTTGTTGGTTGCAAGTACCCCATATATGATATGTGTTGATAAAAAATGCATTGTTATGTAAATGTCTAAATCAAAAGCGATTTTATTTGTTAATTAAAGCACTTGACTTGGCATTAAGTTTTTGGGTACCCAATGCCAAATCAACATTTTTTCATGTCCTTGCCATCTTAATAAAAAAATGTTTCTTTATTGGTTATGGCCTCATAGTGATCAAATCATTCATAAAACATTATTTTGACCTTGCATTAATGGAAGGTATTGGATTCAATTCTTTATTATCCATGAACATTGTGTTTCAAACATGAAAACTAAATAATTTGCATTGATATTTGGTCATATATCCAAATTTAATAAAAAAATATTTTCATTGTGCACCAAAAAATATGTTGGATGTTCAAATTTGGTTTGTTAGGGTGTGTACTAAGTATTGGGTTCCAAACAAAAGGCCACCATGCTTGTCCTTTGTGTGTCAATGAATCACAATCTTTATATTCTACGAGCTTGAAAAAAGTTGTGTTTGAAAGGTTTTGACATTTCTTACCATTGGTTCATTGGTTTTGAAACATGCTGAAGACATTATTTGATGGCACACATGAAACAGAACCACCCCCAAGTAGACATTTCTAATATATTAATTCATTTGGTCTATCAGTCAATGATGGGGGTTTTGGGGGGTGGGGGAGGGAGAGGCCGATGAAGCAGCGGGCGACCGGTGTCAGTCTGTGACGGGGGTTGGACCACCATGGTTTCCGCATTGGCTAGGTGTACAAACCAGGACCTGATCTCCACAAAACATCGCAGCTGTCCGAAGGGAAGGAATGACGGTCGGATTGCATTCCTCTCCCACCGCACCAGAGGCCGATATAAAAACCTTCCCCTCCCCCCCCCCCCCCACTACCGAAAGAACCGGCGGTTATATAAAGGAACGTGTTTTCGAAAATTTCCAAAACTTTCGGGAACCAAGGTTCAAAATGTCAAAACCGGGTTTTGGGTTTTCTCACTCCCGTCAGGTAAGGGAGTAAATACCCGGACTAATAACCTGAGGGTACACACGGCTGGTTTTGATACCCGCACAACATCGGTCGGGACCACTGCGCTAAGTCACAATATTGTTTTTATCTGTGGGGATATAAATGCCTTAGGGTGGGACCCACGAGTGTTATTTTGGGAAAATTTCCGATTATGGCGACCAAACAGAGCGTTCGAGGTAGCTGGAGTGGCGTAGCCACGGTCCGAAGGTCACGGGTACCATTAATTGGAAATTTGTTATTTTAACACTACTAGAAATGAAGTAACATTAACATGCAAACTAACAAGGATGAAAATATTACCATATTTGTATGCATTTGAGTATTGGCTTGACTTGATGGTCCATCTTTGCATATCATTAAGAATGTTTGTGCATTTTTATTATTGAATCTTTTGGTGATGATGTTTATGATGGTCATTAAGAGGTTGCCCCATATGTTTTACATAAGAAAGAACAAAAGAAATTCATTGACACAATGAAATCCATAAAGACACCAGCTACTTTTTATCAAACAACTTCATGAAAAGAAAAGTATTTTTGAGTTAAAATCACATGACTTTTAAAACCTTAGATCAAGTTCACACTCCTCATTTTTTGAAAGGTTTATTTACTACAAGAGTACATGTAATAAATTATATTTCATTTTTCAAGGTTATTATGTTAGGTTTGTTCAAAGGACTTGAAATTAAGCCAATTTGAGTCCACGAATACAAAATCAACAATTGTTTTGTGATAGTTACAAATGAAACTCCTACTTTCTTTCTTTGACCATTTGCAACATATTTGAATACATCTTGTAAATGATGAGGTTTACATTGCATATAGGTCCATGTTCTTTGTTGAAAGATATTTAAGATTCATCTTGGATGTTTCATAAATGAAATATTCAAAACACAAGATAAGATAAAATTGTTCGAAGGTTATGATAACATAAAGTATAAGTGAACAACTTTATTATGAAAAATGTGAAAGTCATATCACCATGGTTAACAAGTTATGAGGCCAAAAAAACATAATAATTGGAATAAGGTTGCCGATGTCCTTTTTTTGAGAGATGTTTAAAAGACATCATCTCAACTTATAAAACATTTTGATTAGGACAATGTCACTAGTAATGTTTAACATTGGGACATTATTTAATGTTTGGAGGATGTGATGCCTAGATTTGAACAATGCTAGGGTTGATGGGGGAACTCATTTGGGGGGGATGGGGATGGTAGGAAAACATTGAGCCTAAAAGTTAAGCTAGGAAAACACCTAGGGACATCAAAAATACATTGAGGATGTTCGGAAATGTTTTTCTTTTATTGGCGAGAGGACAGTAGGAAGCATGCTAGGGGACAACAAGGGCATTAAAAGGATGCCAAGGGATGTTGGGCAATGTTCTAGGAATACATTGGAGGACATTAATTGTCTTTTGGTGACAAGGGGATGTTGAAAAGCATGTTGGGGGAAGTTGCAACTGTTAAGAGGACATTAAACAATATTATGGGACATTGAGAAAAAAAATTTATCGCCCACACAATGAAGAGATAATGGAGGTGTTTACAAAACTTCATTCCAAACAATAAGTGGTGTTAAGAAAATGTCAAGGGGAGGCAATTAGGTTTGGAAAAATGTTATGGGACATCAAGTAACATCTAGAAAATGTTTGGGAATGCCATGGGATGCCAAGAAGGACATTGGGTTCAATAGGGAGAGATAAGTTTGAACCTTTTCTTAGACCTAAAATATAAATTCTGGTAAAATAAAAATTATTGATAGGGCCACCAAGATGGAATTATAAGGATGTCCCTTCTACCAACCCTAATTTGGAAGCTCTTACAAAATGGAAGTGTACTAGACCTAGGGTGTAAAGAGTGTTAGTTTAGTTGCATATTTAAGTCACAATTAATTTATTGATAAGGTAGGTTATCATAATCAATTATGTTTAAAGCTTAGGATTAGTTCATGTGTGAATGAGGTTCAAGCTATTTAATGTTTGGGATATAATTCCAAGTTGTAGGAGATACATAATTTTAGTCATTTGAAATTCGAAAACACATTGTGTTTTTTTACTTTGCAATTTCTATGTGTTATACAAGTTTTCTTTTGCCCATGATTTTGTGTGTTGTGAGTTGCATGTGAGTCATGTTTTAAACATGATACATTAGTAAGGATGTTTTTATGTTATTTTGTGTGGTGTGTGGATAATGTTAGAAATAGGTGCTGATAAGGTAGCCCATGACAAGGGCTCAACATGGTGCATGTGCCTGAAAGTTGGAAGATGTGATAGATTGGGTTTAAGATGATGACCATGAATGCAAAGGAAGAAGGAGAGGTCATGAATAAACAAGTTTGCAACAAGTTTTCAACATGAGACATGATGGTTTACTCTTTAGAGGTGATTGTGATGGCACCACAATTTAATAATTCCTCATTTTGTAATTCATTTTTAAAGATTATGATGGTTGTTTGCTAAACTATTTGGATGTGGATGGGTAAAAAATGGTGGAGGGTTTTTGCAAACATGCATAAAGTTTAACGACCACAAGGATCTACATGAATATAGGTTTTTTTTTTTTTTTTTTTGGTCTTTGTATTAGTAAAAGATGTGTTATTTTGTTTATTGTTTGGGTCTATTTTAATGCAAGGGTACCATGAATTTCTTTTAATTGCTAGTATGCATTTTTATTTTTTGCACTCTATTGTGATTCTTTTTGGTCCTCTATTTATATATAAATAGGTTTGGGGTATCAATAATGAAGAGTTAGGTTTATGGTAATGGATTTTATATCCACTATAGAACATTTTTGCATTTTTGAATGAAAATTGAAATTTTATTCCAATTAATTAACATAATATTGAAGGCCAAGCTTAATTTGAAAAATAACTCCAAGTTTTAATGAACTATTTTACAAAAGATATTAAAATATATATGAATTAAAGTAACATTATGAAATTACTACACATTTTAATTCAAAAAAATGATAAAAGGTCATGAGAGAAAAATATTTGTTAATTCTTTTACTTTAAGTTTAAACTCAATGTAAGTTCAATAATATTATTGTGAAATTGACCTTTTGAAATACACATGAATGTATCAAATGTGATATGGAAAAGTTTTTACGAGTTTAGAATGTTATAACGACTTTTTAAAGATCTAATGTCATTTATTTTCTAAAAACCTATCACATGTTATGATTGCACAAAATAAACCTTTCCACATTCATAAGAATTATTTTGTGAAATCCAAGCATTTGATGCCAATAATAATTGATTAAGGCATGTTTTCCTCGTTATATTACACAAATTTACATTTTGCATACATATAACAAAGTAGATTCTAAATACTTTAGACTTGCCGTACAAAAAAATTATTTTTGAGGGACATTATCATGATCCAAAAATTAATAACACATGATTTGAATTGTTTGATTTGGAATAAAAAAACATCAACCAACATAATAAACTTATGATAAATAAAATTCTAGTGACAATGTTTCATCAAAGTTGGTTTATGCAGGATGGGTATTTTGGTGATCATCACTGCAACAATTCTAAAGTCGTTCTAGATTATAATTTGTCATCGATCAAATTTCAATTCAAAATTGTTTCTTGTTGTACATCTTACATTGCTTTAATGCTTTTATCTACTTGTATTTTGTTGTTTTTCTTACACCCTTTCAATGTTTCTTTCTTGGTTTTTTTTAAAAAGAAATTTTGTGAATTTATATAATGAAGTCGATTTTCATTGGCATTTTGTTTATCAAATCAAGAATCTAAAAAAATATTAATGGAACATAATGACATATAGTGAAATTTATAAAATTTTATCTTTTGGAAAGACAAAATTGATTTAAAAAAATTATTATGTCCACAAAACAAATAAAATCATTAATTGTCATTAGTAAGGCATATTCACAATCGGGGTACCATTTCTTTTGCCACAAGACTCAAAGACTTTGTTTTTGGTATCTTCCAATTAAAAAATTTAAATGAAATGTTTTTAAGTGAGAGATATTGGATAATTCAAATTAGGATAATTTTCATGGTGGTGGTGGTTTTTCACATACATATGTAATTATGCATTAATATTTTGTCAAAAAACCAAAAATGCAAAAAATGAATACACAAGTTATTATATACAACTTAACATCTTTCCTTGCATGAAAACTTTCCAACATTTGGGGCCACAAATTCTAAACCTAATGAATAGAAAAAATCAACCAAATGGAAAAATAAAAATAAAAATTTGCTTGTAGCCCTTTCAAAATTAACACAATACATTATCAATTGAAATAATTCACTTTTATAATAAATAAATAAATAAAATCTTTTGATATTATTTTATTTAAATACATTAAGAATATTGTATCTTAGCATTGAGGTAAAGAGGTTTTAATTGTGTGCATGATTTTTTTTTTTAGGTTATATTACCAAACTATTTTTCCATAACTTCCCATTGTTACAACAAAAGGTGTCTCTCTGTACGCCAAGTGCCTTCACTGGTTGCAGTGAACAAGCCCTTGTTTCATATTTCTCATGTGAACTTGCAATGGCCATGATGTTGTTACAGTTCCCTAGCTCTCAAGGAGCACATCTGAAATAGGTCTGGTGGTGAAGGTGTTTGAGATTTAAGGATATTGTGACTTGCTCAACTGTCTCAGCTTTGTATAGCCATGCAGCAGGCTTTGTAGTGTATGAATTAGGCTTGTGCATAAGTTCTTCTGATTCCATATTGCAAAAAGAATTCTGGAACAGCAGTGAACACCTTCTTACAGGTCTGTATGGCTTGATCTTCAGACTCCTCCGCCATACTAGTGATCTGCTTGAAGCAGAAGATATGAGCTCAAGATTGAGGGAGCTTGGTATCAAACTAGATCTGCAGTTATGTCGCAAGAAGGCCTTGTTTGTCGCTTCGGAAACAGACTCTGCATGGCACTGCAGAACGCAAGAGATGATTGTCCAAGCAGATGATGATGCACATGAGAGAACTTTGCTTAGACTCCGTCACGGATTTTTAATCTTCTGCTCAGAGCACGCTGAAACTTGACGTGAACTGCGCGTTGCAATCTCCAAAGATTCAGGATCTGATTATAGCCTGCTTACTCATGACTACCCTGCCGCCAGCAGCGAAATACACAATCAGAACAAGACGAAGAAACCGCAGCGTCTTCTTGTAGTATACGAACTCCTTTTCTTCTCCTTCTTGTTGCAACTTCAAACTTTCTGTTGCTTGTTTCTTGTTTGTTTTGTTGTATTTGTGCGTGAATCTCAATCTGCTTGATCTCAATCTGTTTGCTTCAATTTACCTTTCAGGGGCGGATCAACGCCAGCAACTTCTCCAAAAGAAAGGAGAAAATCTACTTAAACCCAGCAAAGTTTTGAGAACACAGGAACAACAAGACACAAGCACGACGGGACTTCGCTGCTCATCTCCGATTGACGTTTTGCACTGCTCTAGAACCGTTTGCAAAAATGATTACTACTCGTGCACGCCTGATCACTGAAGCGGTAGTCCGGAGTCCGTAATAATGATGATCAGATTGTCCTGGAGACTGCATGTGACACACTCATATCTCTAAGGTATGCAGTCTCGTACTATGCAATTGTCCTGTCTGCGGTACAAAGCTCTCCAACCTACTTCTCATGATGAAAAGGTTCACATCGCAGGGCATCCGGCAAGTATGGTGTGGGAAGAAGATTTCTGGCTTCCCTCCAACATGATCTCTCTGTCTCTGTCTCTGTCTCTGTCTTTCTCTATGTCTCTCTCTGTGTGGAAAGGAGTTGGACAAGGAAAAGGAGAAAGCAGTCAAGTCGGGGGGGCCACTGTGTGCACACGAGCTTCTTCTTGTGGGCCTTCTTCTGTCAGGTTTGGTCCCACCGCTTTGCTATTTTCTGGTTTTGCCTTTGCCGTTGCCTTTAGCCAGCTGTTGCGAATCCTTTTTTCGAAGACTCGAAGAAGAGGAAGAAGAGGAGGAGGAGGAGAAGGAGAAGGAAACGCCAGTGTTCGGCGAGTACGACACCATATCCTGCAGGCAGATTACTGTGCGTCTTTCTTCATGTTTTTTGCCATGCGAGAAAGGCGTAGTTCCTATTTACCATGCGAGAAACACGTTCCTGCTCGCTTTCGTCAGCCAACAAACATCAAATTTCGCCTAGAAATACATGTGTGGGAAAGCCAGCCTCTCCGTGGAAGTATGATCGGTTTTTAGTTTGTGGTCCTTCGCTTTCAATTATAGGAGTCGTTTCTTTTGCTGCTGGTAATCAATATCTGATTGCACGCTTTTGAACTTCTGTCTTCGATTTCCCTTTGCAGTTTTGAATTTTTGTTTTGTCTATTTGACGGATCAGGAGGCTCGCTTGAATCTTCTCTTGGAATTGATATTACAGTTTGCTTGCGTTGATTCTCGTTTCCTCGTCGTCGTCGTCGACTTTCGATCCAGGCTCTTGACGACTCGAGACTTAGAATTCTGTGGAAATAGGAATCTCGAGAGCACAAATCGGTCAGAATCGATTAAGGATCGAGCAGTAGACTCGGTAATTTGCAGATTGAAGTAGAAGCATTGAAATCCGGACCTCGGATTGCATCGCCGAGTAGAGTTTCTGGTCGCGTGATTAAGAGTCTCTTTTGTCTTTCATCCGCAGCATCAAGAAGCGGGAGATACTGGCGCGTTGCACTGATTGTTCAACCGTGTTCAGGAGGAGATTCCGCGTGAAAGCTTTTGGTATAGTTTCTTATCACTCTTCGACGACTCCTTGTTTTCTTCTTTCTCCTCATCGCAGGAACCGTCAGTGCAACGCGCGCGAGAAACGCATCGATGCCATTAATTCCTCAACCGTCCCGACAGCGTGAGTGTAAAGTTGCGCGCGCACGCTTTCCTTGCTCTTTGCATTACAGTCATGGATCCTTTACGTAGTCAGCCGAAGGATAAAACAGAGTCGGGGGCTATGAGTTCTCATGCCGTGCTTTTTTCTTGCAACGAAAGAAAAATCGCTAATCGCTCCTCTTGCGTGAGTGAAGGGAAAGCCGCCGATGAGCCACAGTTTGTCTGGTACTTGCGAAGATTTCGCTTTCTTCATATCTGAATTCTACAATAGGAAAACAAGAAGAACAATATAAAAGTCATACGAACACAAACAGAAGAATTGGAGAAGAGGAACTGGAATCTGTTCTGCTGCCAGTATGTTTTCTAATCTTTGCAGAATCTCTAGGTCCATGTGCGTTGCTTCGTATTCAGGAGAATCTTCTTCTTCTTCTTCTTCTTCTTGTTGCTCGGGGTGTCTGTGTGCAAAGAGTGCACCAGGCTCACTGGGGACTATAAATGCTTCTTTGTATTTTCTACATCAACTTTTGCAGTTGACAGATTGGTGGGGGATGTTGGGTATATCCGGATTTAGCAACACTGAATTCTGGGGATTGAAATTCAAGAAACAATTGTTTTTGCAGAGGACAGAGCACTATCCAGCTTCAAATCTTGGGCTAGATCAAGAGCTGCCCTGGCTTTTTTCCCCAGAGATTGTGAAGACATGATCAGGGTTGGGGAGCTTATGAGATTCTAAGGGGAATCTTGCAGCATGAAAGGGTGCAAAGCAATCACATGCATATTCGAATCAAGTGCAGTCAGTGCTTCTAGATATAATGGAGACTGCAGACAGTACAGGAGACCAAATTTTTGGAGCTAAAGCCCGAGGAGGACGAAGGTCTCTGTTGGCACTTTCAGTACTAGCACGACAACCCATTAGTACCACAGATTCTTCCTTTCAGCAATCTGGTGCACTTCTGGCTGATGGGTATTCTACTGGTCATCATGAGCAGCAGAACTCAAAGTCGTCAACCTCCCCACAAACAATTTCTTCTATAACCACATGCAGCAGGCAAGGGGGATTATCAAGTCGGGTGCAAGCAACACAATCACCAAGCTCAACTTCTCTGGACTCTGTCCCTCAGACCTATTCATTGTTGCCAATTGCTGAAGTACCAGATTCCAGCAGGTTGAGTCCAAAAGCAAGGTCTTCAGTCCTTTCCTATACTAAGTTGCTTTATCAACATGTGACTACAAGAAAGAAGGGAACCAACCCAACAAATTCTCGTAAAAGAAGGAAACAGTTGTGGAAGAATGAAGAACTTCTCCTGCTTTTACTTGTATTATCCTGGATTACATTTGCTTGGTGGTATCTCTCTCAGTCTAAAGAAGCTGCTTCTCAAATTCTCCAGCTATCACCTAAAGTACAGGTACACATCTTGGAATCCATCTGCAGGACTTAGCAGAACTGTCAATTCACCTCTGTCCAAGATCCAGTTCATCATACTTTGTAGCCACCAGAGACAGGTTTGGGAAACACATTGATGAGCAGAGATGTGTATTGTATTCAAACTCCGTGAATGTTTTACTTTTGTAGCCACAGATCTCTCCTGATCTCTCATGCAGAGAGAATTTATGCTGTCGAAGAACTTGCAAACGAGAACTAAGTTGCATGTTTATGGACCATTACAGGCAGAAAATGGCAGTAGCCCAAGAATCCACAGTGTGATGTATGAGCGCCTCCTCTCACTGGCAGCCAATGCACTCACTGAGGCAAGCTTAATGTGTCTACTCTCTCTATTACTTGTTTTTTGAGGATTGAAATTGTGATTGATACTGCACAGGAATGGGGGATGCAGCTGCAGAGTTATGGTTTGTAATTCTTATCTGCAAGTGTGTATTTTGGCGGCATAAGTCTATAAGAGCCTCTGGTTCATGCAGGAAGAGTTCAAGAATGAGCCTGAAGATCTGTGGGGCAACCCTATTCAAGATGGTAAATCTTGGCAGCCTTGTGCAGATCAGAGAACACCAGGTCATTTTTGTGAGTTCTCTCTTCCATGTAGCAGTTCCAGAGAGATGGATCCCTTAATGGAGCACCTTAAGGATTCTGGACAAAATAGCCTGATCTGCAAAGTATTATTTGAAGATTCAAAAGAAAGAATGTGTCCACCTTTTGTTGAATTTGTTTTGTGGAGAGAACAGGTTTGCACAATCTGGTAAACTTCCAATTCATGTAGATATCATAATTAAGCAGGCACTGGGCAGAAAATTGTCAACAGAAAATTGAGCAAGATGGTGTTTGTGGTTTCTGTTCTGGCAGCACCTCCAGAGCCAGAGAATAGCACAGGGTACCTCATGATCAGCGCCAATGGGGGCCTAAACCAACAGCGGGTTGCAGTATGGATTCTCGTCATTCTTACTTCTCTGCAGCTAGCACCAATGCTGGGTTGAATTCCATGCTGTTGAGTTTGCATTGTTGACTATTAGACTGAAGCAAACAGGTGAAATATCATTGACTTACCAGTTTTACTGGAGATTTTACAGGTTTGCAATGCAGTGGCAGTGGCCCGACTCTTAAATGCCACTCTAGTGCTTCCTTTTTTTCTGTTCAACAGTGTCTGGATGGATCCAAGGTGCTGGTCTTACTTGGTGGTTTTAGCTGCTTATGTGGTTTTAGCTGTGCTGGCCTATGCAAAACAATAGCCTCAATAGCAGGGAGCTGGACTGGAGTTCTAGAATTGTACATTGATTCTCTCTCTGCTATCTCTTGCAGCCTAAACATAAAATCTGAGACTCTCATTTTTTGGACTTTGTGTCTGGCTTATGCCTTTACATGTTGACTCTGGTGGGTGTGGTGTGGTAATACAGTCAGTTTGGGGATATTTTTCAAGAAAGCTTCTTCATAGATTACCTGCAAGATGATGTTCGGATAGTGAAGGAGCTGCCTGTAGAGCTGCAGTCATTGCATCTTAACAATAGTGGTAGCCTGGTAAGCCCTGTTGTTACTGTTTTCCTCACATTGTCACAAAAACCATTGAAGCATTTCCTGCTACATGCTCTTCCATTTATTGTGGAATTCATGGCTCTGGTCAAGTAGAACCATGGCAATTTTTCAAATCAACTCCTTCAAAGTAAATGTCATTGCTTAAGAGTCCTTAAGCTGATTCTAGCTTGAAGGGCCTTCAATCACACCATTGCCTTGCGGTGGCAAATCACTTTGTTTTAATATTGCTCAAGTGTGATTTACTTCATTTTCCAATGCATGGTGGTGGGGGCACTGCTGAAGGAACAATGTAGGGTATAGAGATTGAGGTGCCAAAGGAAGCAACTCCTAGCTTTTACCTCACCAACATTCTACCCTTGTTGCTGCGTGCTCGAGTGGTCCACTTTAGGGGTTTTGACAACAGCCTATCTTTTGACCCCATTCCATTTGACATACAGGTAATTTTCAACCATACTGTTATGATATATAATAGTGGTCTTAAGGTACATACTCTAAAAGCAATGCATATTATCCAATGGTTTCAATATTCCTCATTATTTCTGCACTGAAGATGGGATGTTAGTACACATGACCACCGTGTACTGAGGAATCTATTTTTGAAAAAGAAGAAAAGGTTGCATCTTTAAATGGCATTTGTATGGACTCAAACTTCACTTTGGGTCATAACTGGTGATGCATGTTGCTTCGATCTGATTCCTGATGTCCAACTTGCTCTAGAAACCCAAGTATCAGCTGGATTCCAAGAAGTCATGTGGTTGTTTTGCAGAGACTACGATGCCGGTGCAATTTCCATGCATTGAGATTTGTTCCAAAGATACAAAACACTGGAGATTTAATCATTCAGCGTATGCGTGCTAAGACCTTGCAATGGGGTGCATCTGAGAAGCATGAACTGGGATTTGATGGAGCTGGCACCAATGCAGGTACAACCTTACAGGGAGTCCAGGTCTCATTTTCAGAACAGTTTTATGAGTGAATTCATGGACCACATTCATCAGAGGCCATGTCAACTATTCCTGTTACACTGGAGGACTTCCTGAAAAGCAGAAGGAAGAGGTCTGTGATAAGAATGTATCATTTTGATCATAGGCCATTGACAGCTTTGTAGCTTTTTCACATTTAACCAGAAGAGCTATGTTCTCTAAGGTCAAAATGTTTTGATGTGTGAACTGCAGCTTTCCTTTGGAGATATAGAATTGACGACTGCAGGCATTTTGTTTTGCTGACTGTAATGGGCTGTTGTAACAGGACCTGCCAAACCTGAACACACCACCAAGTACTTGGCTTTGCACATGCGTTTTGAAATGGACATGGTGGCTCATTCTTTGTGTGAATTTGGAGGAGGCGAAGCTGAGAGAGAGGAACTTAGGGCATATCGAGCCATCCACTTTGCCATGCTCTCAAGGCTTGAACAGAGTGGCAAGTATGGGCTCTTCTCTCTTGGAAAAAACTTTGAAACATTCTTAGTTGTCTCTAGTACTGGAAAAGGGGAAAGTGAACTTTGCAGTTCTGTCTCATACCAGACAGATTCACCACAAAGAGGTAACTTGACTCAAATGATGGACCCTCAGAAAGAGAATGCTTGCTTATGAGGACCCTTGCACTTATGAACTTGAACCTCGGTAGTGGGAGTTAAGATGTCATGTAGTTGGAAGACATTTAGGTTGTAGTACGACCACAGATCTCCATATGCACTACTAACACAGAATTTCAAATTGCTTCAGCCGGTTTCTAATGAGAGCAGATAACAACAGAATGCTCTGGTGGCATGTTTCCCTCATAGCTCTGTGACATCCCGAAATAGAGTGAGATGAGCCATAAGTGAGCATTGATTAAGATTCTCTATTTACTATGATCTTCAGTCAATCTGTCTTTAATCTCATGGCCATCTTCTTTTGTTTACAGATTGGAAGATGCTTCAAGACTCAGAGAGAATGGACATTGCCCTTTAATGCCAGAAGAGGCAGTTTTGATGCTGGTGGCCTTGGGCTTTAATCGAGGGACACATCTGTACTTGGCAGGGGCCCATATGTACGGAGGACAGTCAAGGATGTCAGCACTTACAAATCTATACCCATATCTTGCTACAAAAGAGGATCTTTTGACGCCAGCAGAGTTGGCACCTTTCATCAACCACTCATCTCAGGTGTGTTTTCTGCAGACCCTTCTAATATACTGCTACCCTATGTGTATGTCTCTTGGAAAAAACAAACTTTTGAAACATTTCGTAGGTGCTATCTCTTTACATCAATCTACACCTTCCTTCTCCTTCATGCTGTCTGCTTGTAGCACATTTAATGAAGCTGGAAGGACCATATAATAGCCCGAACTCACAGCATGGAGAAGTCTTTGAGTGTCCAGAATGCAACTTGAGAAGTAAATGGACAAATATTTGCAAGTACAAAAGAAACAACAAACTTTAAGGCCAACTTAGATCTAACTGGTACTTCCAAGATATCTCATTAGGACAGAATCTCAATTGACTCCTGCTTGAACCACTGAGATCCTTCAGCATCTAATGGGGCAGAATTTGATAGGACATGTGTCTTTTCATTTCCTCTTTGTTATAGAGTTCTATTGCAATAAAGTCTAGCCGATTTTGTTTCTGTTTTGCTCATGGAGCCGACAGTGTTTGGTTTGTGTGAACCAGATTTCTGATTTTTGCTGGGGTGCATTTATATTGCAGTTGGCAGCTCTGGACTTTATTGGGTGTGTTGGGGCTGATGTATTTGCAATGACTGATTCTGGAAGCCAACTTTCATCTCTTGTTGCTGGATTCCGCACCTATGCTGGGGCTGGGAGCTCTTCCACTATACGACCCAATAAGAAGCGGTTGGCAAAAATATTGCAAGAAAATGCGACCATAGAATGGAGCCAGTTTGCAAACAAGGTGAGGAAATCAGTGAAGGAGACTAAGAAAATAGCAGTCCGGCCATTTGCTCGAAGCGTATATCGACATCCAAGGTGCAAGGAGTGCATGTGTCTAAGACAAAAGTCCAAAAATCAAACTAGGTGGAGCTAGAGCAATCAATTACCTCTCCT